>JAFIRS010001206.1:0-413703 GCA_018342105.1 Gonioctena quinquepunctata
TTTTTGCACTGGCAACCTTTAAATATTTTGCTTTAAAATAGTAGATTTTTCTCTGGCAATTTTATAGTATTTTGCTTTAAAATACTATATTTGTTCTCTGGTAAAATTTGAAGGAAATTTTTATATTTCTTTTGGAATATCTTTCCTCATTAATTTTTTTTACCCTTCTGGTACATAGAATCACCTTATCAAAACTTACCTGTTTCAAAATTTAACTGAATTTGAACATCACGTTTTGGGTGAGGTTTGTTTTGTTTGGTTTTAAATTTTGTTCATTTTTAATATTTTTTTTAATTATTAAAATTAACTTATAAATTTAACTCCAGAATAGCAGATTGATTGCTATTTATTATCTTTCGTTCTTTCACTGTAACTTCCATCTTTTATATAGATTGAGATTTTTATTGTATGCTATCATTTGCATCTATCTTTTGACTCTCGATTAAAATTTGAAACATAAAACTTGAGGTTCAAAGGATATCCTTCGTTCTCCCCTTTTTGTACATATTTTGATTCCTATCATCTTCTTCGCATGATATATACCACGGAGGGAACCCATCTACGGAGACGGAAGGACTAGTAGCCTGGGAGGTCTTACAGCACATCAATATCAGCACTGGTCCGTGAAGATCAACTAAATTCACGCCGATAAGGGGGTCTGAAATCAACTATCGAACCACCCAAGACCATCTTCATCGTAACCGCTGAAACCAAGTTCCTGCTAGAACCGCTGAGACCAGCTTCAAGAAACTAGCCTTCATCTCTTTCATTCAAGATCTCCGAAGGTATATTCGTGGTACCAACAACTGGAGGAATCATATCTTGTAAATGTTCAATTTTGATCAGAGTCAAAATTACTGGTTTCTTTTTATGTAATTTTTCCATTCTTTTAAGAGAAGTTCAATACTCTTCTAGTATTTGTTAATTTTTTTTATCTTGTTCAAAATTCCAACTGGAATAAATTTGTTAAGTTGATTTATTGCATATTTATTTGCCTTCCCATACAAGCTAGGTAACATTTATTTAATTTTATTTATCTTTGACTTTTGTCTTTAGCAAGTCTGGCGCCCAACTCTTGAACTAGTCAAGTTAATTAATGTATAATTTTTTTAGCGGCCAAATTTGATTAACTAGGAAAAGTCATTAATTGAACCTTACTCACGGCCTAACCGTATCCATCTGAGCAGCCTATCGGCAAAGTGATTTCACCTTGAAATTTGAATCATATAATTTAAAATCTGGGGTTCAAAAGTAAGGGGTGTTGCACAGTACAATGAAGAAAAGCAAAAAGGCAATCGTGGAAGAAGTTCTGTGAAGGGGTAATGGATACCCCCACATGCTCTAGAAACCACAAGGTGCTGGCAAAGGAGGGTACTGTAAATCAAGTCGGTTTCCTAAAAAAGGAAGATGATACCTACACAACAACTTTTGATGAAAGTATATCAATGCTCATCAAGGCCCACTTTCCAGCCGCAACAATTCTAGACCCAGTAACGACAAACAGTCCGCAAAGCAAGCCAAAAAAGCCTAATGCCCCGGCCTGCAAACTAGCTACAGAGACCAAACAGAATTAGGTGGGCTATAAATAAATTCCAACCATACAAATCTCCAGGAGAGGATGGAATATATCATATCCTACTCCAAAAGGGACAGGAAATATTGATCCCATCTCTATGTGAAATATTTGTGGCTTGTGTAGCCACAAATACCGAGTGGCAGAAAGTCATTTACATCCCTAATTGGGGAGATTAAATGCCATGACACCCAAGTCATGCCGCCCAATCAGTCTAGTGTCCTTCCTGCTGGAACTCTGGAGATAGTAATTGACAGATATATAAGAGACGAGGTTTCATTAACAAACCCTCTCAACGAAAACCAATAGGCATATCAGCCAGGTGAGTCAACTGACTTGGCACTGGATGAACTCAACAGGTTATTAACAAAATCCCTGGATGACAAAGAAATAGCCATCGCGACCTTCGTCGATATCGAGAGTGCTTCCAACAATGCATCTACAAAGTCAATTACCAAAGCTCTAGGAAATAAAGGGGTCTCATCCCTCCTGTTTCAATGGGTAAATACCAGTTTGGTGAAAAAGGTAATCATATCAAAGATAGGTGAAACCACAGTCACAGTAGGGGATGCCCAGAAGGAGGGGTACTATCACCTCTTCTGTGGGCTATCCTAGTAGAACTTTTTTGTGGCAAGGCGAAAGCGCTACGAACAACACAAACCAATACTTGGTTGAAAGAGCAATCGCAAGAATGGTGGAACAAGGCGCCGGGCATGAGTTCATCAAGGAACCATCGCTAAAATTCACAGAGTACCTGCTAAGCCAGAATAGGAGATCAACCAGGATCATGGTTGAGCACCTGACAGGGCACTGTAGACTCAACAAACACATGAATAACAACCACATGTAGGTTCTGCCAGGAGGAGGAGGAAACCTCAGCGCAAAAACTGTGCTACTGTGAAGGCCTTACAAGGCTGAGGTTTTCAACGATAGGGGAGGAAAAACCACAACCTCACCCCCAATATATGGAGGACTCAAGGTCTGGCCTATGGAGTGTAGTAACAAGGACGGGTCTAGACCGGGAACTCATACACAATAGATCTGCATGGGTCGCAGTGAAGCTCCTAGCCCATAAGCCCCGTACAAATCTAATCTAATCTAGCAGCCTGTATGATGATCCAGGATACCACAGATTGCGACAGTCGATGATAAGGAAATGTCAATTATGTTTTGAACAAAACGGCGGCCCATTTGAACATTTGCTTCGAATATAATTTCGCACATTCAAAGCAATAATTTTTTACTTTTTAGTGCATTTTAATGAAAGCTTGTTTTAGAAGAGGTTTTTTTTATTTTTCCTACTGTGGTTTTGGAAAAAAAAAACAATTGTTTTTTTCGTACTTTCGACACCCTATATCTCAGAGTGAATGCATTCTAGAATATACGTCGCCTCAAAATGAAGTAAGGAATCGGTATACCGTTTGTCGGTCTTATTCTGACTCGCCCTGTAGAAATGGAATAATTTCCCACATTTTCATTCATCCATTTCTAGTGTCGATTTTTCTTGTGTTATTATATATTAAAAATAATGATGAGGGAGTAACTGAAACAAATTTCTAATTTATGTTTTGTTTATTGTCTACATTTCTCTTTTTTTTTAGTCAGCTATACTTATATACATTATGTGTTGGAATTTTCGGCGTGACTCAATTAATTACACTACTTCCCATAAAATATCAACAATTCTAAAAATATGTAAAAACAAGAACTCTTAACAAAGGTAAGTGATCCTGTTCCAAAAAAATAAAAATAAACAGGTTCCAGTTTCATAAGAAAAATAAAGAAACAATCATTTTTTTCTACATGATGATATGACAAAGTGCACGAGCGCTCGAAACCAATATTAAAAAACTAGTTCTTGTTCGACAGAAGGAATTTTTATTTTTTCTTTGATGGAACCAACTCAAACTTCCAAATTCTGTTGGGCCCAATTTCGGCTATGTAGAGAGCTGAACCATTTGGACATACCGCGATAGCATGCGGATTTCCAAAACCCTGAAATTTTCAAAACAAATTATTATATTAACCAAAAAAACATGTGACATATTTTTCCGTTACTACATTTTTTTTCAGAATGAGGTGTATAGAGTTATAAACAATTCATTGTATTGGAATTAGTATTGTTAGGAATGAACTAAAAATAATTAAATTATCATTAGTAATATTCGATATATTATATCAGAATATGGAAGTCCATAAGTAGTAAAAATCCGCTAAAAGAAAATCTTCAACACTGTGTGATATTTATACTTTTGAAGTATATACAGTGTGCAACATATGGGCATTTGTTAAATTTATTGCACAACCAAAATACAAATATTACCGAAAGTTAGCGCATGTGCGATAATCATATCAGGTGCACTTAGAAGTCAAACAGCATACAGGGTAGGTAAAAAGGGTGACATTTTTCTGTCAAATTCTAATGGGACCAACTTCGAAGAATGCCCTATCCAATGAAAATTCATTGAAATCTAACTACTCTGTGAAAAGTTATGCGTGATCATAAATAAAAAAAAAATACGCGTCAACTAGAGAACCTCCTCTTTTTTTTTTCGTCGGTTAAAAATACCGCTGCATAATAACTAAACCTTGCGTACTGACCTGTCAATTAATTAATTTTTTTCCCGGAAATTTTAAGATTTTTACAAGCAAGCCACCATTTTAATGTTGCTACATTATTATACTTCACATTTGCAAAAACATTTTTTTATGTTTATTTTTACATGTATTTTAATGTGAGTTAGGTAATGTTTATCCCAGGGTTCGGAGGATATATATCCAGTGATATATATCATGATATAAATCACGATATATATCATGATATTTACAGGGTTCGTAGGATATATATCAAGTGATATATATCATGATATATATATATCATGATATTTATAACTTGATATATGTTTGATAATTTTATTTATTAAATTAAAAATGTTTTCCACCATTCTAAACATCCGAAAATGTCTCAATACGCCTCTGTACAAAAGTATAATAACTGTAGCGATTTATTCGGCTGCCTCACAGCGCCGACTTCGGGATACTTCGGGATTCCCAGATTCGCGACGATTTGTGATTTGTTTTGTTATTGCTTTTGCTTTCCCAAATAATCGCTCTTTCTGTGTTTCTCCTCTGTGTTGGTTGTTAAGTTAGTTGTGATTTTTATTCAATATGCCAAAACCAAAGCATTCTGTTTGGCGATATTTTGACTGTATAATTAAAAACAAAAACAGTACTCGAAAATGGGCAAAATGTCGAGAGTGCTCTAAGGAGATGCAGGGTATACCATCGCGAATGGAAAAACATATTTTACCACACCAAAAAAATATGCGCCAAGCCGTGAAACAACACAGCAACAGCAACATTCTGTTCCTGAAGATGTTCTGCCTTCTACTTCTACTACAAAAAGAAGTGTCAACTCATCAGGTAATTTTTATATATCTGTCTAGACAATTTTTATTGTTTTTTTGTGGATATTGTGAGTAAAAATAATTAAAAAACATGGTGCGAATAACAGTTTTTTTTCAGAGAGTTATATGCCTCAGCCTACCAAGAAACAACATGTTCTAACCATGGCAAAAGACGCTGATGTTATTGCAACCTCAGACACGAACTCTAAAGAACTTAACCTCCAAATAGGCAGATATTTCTACGCAACTAATACACCTTTTTCTGAATGCTGATCGTTCTGAATTTAAGAAAATGATGAATTCATTACGGTCCGGTTATAATGGTCCCTCTTCATATCAGATTAAAGGACCTATTCTAAATGAAGTGTATGATGATATTTTGAAGGAGTGTAGGAATACATTACAGGGAGAAATAGTTTGTATGTCCCTGGATGGATGGAGCAATGTTCGAACGAGCCTCTGGTATGCTGCACATACTGCAGAGTACCATAAAAACATGGCACTTGAGGCAATATGGAAAACGGAAAACCAATTTCAAGTTCATGTAAGGAGTTTTGTACCAGACAATACAGGAAATGTAAAGAAAATGCGTTCCGAACTAGAAAAACAAACCGGCATAATACAATATAGATGTTCAGCTCACATTCTGAATTTATTGCCAAAAGATTTGGAAATTCCTTCAGTAACTGCAAATATTGTAAAAGTTATAAAATATTTTCGGACCAAACATCTGGACTCTACAAAGAGGCTGGAGGCAAAAAATTGGTTATGCCTCTGGAAATAAGGTGGAGCACAATAATGCACTTAAGTCATTTTTAGACAATAGGGGAGTATTAGTTCAGTTATGCCAGGACCATAAAGATGTTATCGAAAGTGACATTATAAAGATAGTCAATGATACCCAGGTTGCATTAAATGCTCGTCTAGATCCAATAGCCATAGCTCTTGATAGAGTTCAAAGAGACGTTACAACTTTATCTGTGTGTGTAGAGGTGGGGCATAAATTAGAATTGGATTTCTTAGGACAGCTACTTTTAACAAAAACAAAGTTTATTTGAAAGCCGATTTTTAGGACGGCATTTAATAGCTACTCAAAAAGGGGAGGCTTACGAGTATTCAAATAATATTAATAGTTCTTTTGTACCATTTGTAATGTCTCTTATATCAAAACTATCAAAAGTAAGCCCATTTCCAAAGTACTTTTTTGGTGATCATTTTAGGCTTACTCCACCAATAACGTGGTGGAAATTGGTTCCTGTATTGGACAGTTACACACTGTAGTGGTATCTACAGCAGGTATTGAAAGGATGGTTCAATCGGATTTACGGAGTCGCTTAGGAAACTGGTTTTTATGTTTGAATGTATGAATCAAAATGTAGACAAAAAAAATCAACCTTGACTGGGCATGGGAACCAGCCATATCTGAAGATCCTGAAGTTGTTGTCAGTAATAGGAATAATATTGATATTCCTAATTCAAATTCATCAGATGAGGATATACCAATATCAATGTTAACAAAATAATGTTAAAATCTGTTTGTTTTAAATTTTTCTATTTTTAATTAGAGTTACAAATGTTAGAATTAAAGGTTTTGTTGTTCAGAATATAGGTTTTTAATTATGTGTTTGTGTTAATAAAATAAAAAATAATGTTAAAATCTGTTTATTTTATTTATTATTTTTCTTTTTAATTAGAGTTAAAATAATCGGTTTCGTTGTTTAGAATATAGGTTTCTGTTAATGTGTTTGTGTTAAAATATAGTTTGTACAAGAAACAATGATGTTTTTTAATTAAATAATGAAATTTTTAAAATGATATATATCCAATATATATCCGATATATATCATGTGATATGATAAGTATATAAATATCATGATATTAATCAACGGAATATCAGATCATTTGGCGGTCGGTTATAAAATTGACTGTTACAAATCTCGAAGACAACCTTAGTTTATATCTTACACAATGAAACACAAAATAATATAAATGAAGATTTGAATAAATTGTACGAGTTTTCCACCGCCCATAATTTACGCTTGAATTCAAAAAAACTCACAGATAATGTTATTCGGTTCGAAAAAGAAAGTGGAAAGTGCTCGTGAAGATATGAAAATGAAAATCGGGTGTGATATATTGCATACAGTCAAAGAATGCAAAAATCTAGGATTGTGGCTTGACTCTGAGCTGAGATTCACCAAACGTATAAGCTATCTTTGCCAGGCATCCTTCAACATCCTAACAGACTTATGCTTTCCAAGCACTTGAAGCTTTCTTTATGCGAAACATTGATAACGTCCAAGCTGCCTTATTGTGATAGCGTCTACGGACCTGTCCTCCTGAAGTCTGACCAGTATCGTCTGCAAAGAGTATTTGGAAATTTGACCACATAAGTACGGAATTCAATAACTCTAGTTGGCTGAGGTTGGACGATCTTCGTAATCTACACCTACTATCAATAACCCACAAAGTTCTTATAACAAAAACTCCTAAATACCTTTATGAAAAATTGAAGACGTTTTCAGCACTGAACGTCCTCAGAACACGGAATAGACACAATCTTGTCATTCCTCCTCACTTCACTACAATTTACACAAGATGTTTTTCATACAATGCTGACAAATTGTACAACCAGTTACCCAATGAATTCAGACTGTACACACTAAGTAACTTCAGAAAGAGACTGAAACTTCAGCTAAAGAATAGGCAGTTTTTGTTCTTACGTTGACAGATCCCGCTTCTGATATATGTTTTGACATGTTGAGTATCACTAACCAATAAGGTATAAAACAGTAACGAACTTTATTATTACCTTTTTCATTTTGTTATACAACGAAGCTCTGTAGGTCGGCAAAACCGAATTATATAAAAACGCTCGGACACATCAACTACATTTTCGAGGGGGACATCGTTCGCGATGAAATTCACCCGAAATACATTCCATCCCTCGGAACTGTGACCACCACCCCAAAATTTTTAAATGGCAACATATGGCAAGTGATACCTCATTTGGAAGGTATTCTCCTTCTCAATATCAAACAACAATAATAAATTAATTCTATCGATTCGTTTTCGAGATATAGGAACTTGAAGTTGGTAAAATCACTTTTTATTCACTCAATCAATAAAAATAACATCTAACAATGCAACTGTTTAAAGATAATTATCATTGTCAAGGAATTAAATGATCTAACTGTTTACCAACAAATAACATGCAATTCCGTTTCAAATTTTTATTTCATCCTCATTTACTTGATCGAAAAAAATTTAAGGTTCTTAAAAATCGATAAAAAGACGTTTTCTCGAATTCGACTCAAAATTCGAGTACAACAAAAACATGTATGAGATAATTTTTTTCGACAAATCGCAATTGTGGACGTCTATCAATGTCAAACTGATCTTTGATTGAACGACATTAGAGTGAATTACTTGACTAAAGCTGCTGAATTTATTTCCGCAATAAAGTTGTTTACGATCTCGGAAAGTTGAAATAATAACAATTTTTTTAAGAATGATGAGTGCGGTAACCGTACAGCTAATTCGTTCAATGAAACGCATCCAGATAAACTTGTTGCTAGAAAATACGTTCTAGAATTAGTGCAAAAATTTCGTCAAACTGGATCAGTAGCCAACAAGAAACAAGGCCCACAACGTGAATTTCCGTTGAGAAATGAAGCTATTGAAGTTGCACTTTTAGGACAAGTTCATGCAGACCCAACATTGAACACAAGGAAATTGGCTATCAGTAGAACCAGTATCCGCCGAATCCTGAAACATCATAAATTCCACCCCCACAAAATACATTTGGTACACCACTTGAATGAAGATGATTTTGATAGGCGATAGGAATTTCGTGAAATTATGACTACGAGACTAGATGCTGATGAAAATTTCCTTTTCAACATCTGCTTTTCTGATGAGTCTACATTATTTTTGAATTCAACTGTGAATCGTCATAATTGTCGTTATTGGTCAGATGCCAATCCACATGTTTTCCACACGAAGTCCATACTCAAACTCCCTAAAAACTCAATGTCTGGGCCGGTATTTTTGGGGACCGTTTGATTGGACCAGTATCTATCGACGGTAACCTGACAGGAGAAACTTATTTGGAATTACTGAATGAATTTGTTTATCCACAATAAGTAGACATCATTGAAAATACGATCGTTACCATGAAGACCACTTGATATTTCAATAAGACGGAGCACCTCCACATTATGCACAGCCTGTTAGGGCGTTTTTGGATAGAATGTTTCCTGGAAGTTGGATTGGAAGAAGAGGCTCTATAGAGTGGCCAGCCAGATCTCCAGATTTAACCCCACTCGACTTTTTCCTATGGGGTCACTTGAAAAACAAAAGTCTTTGCAACCGAACCAGAATCTCTGGAAGATTTACGAAGGAGAATTATTGAAGAATGCCTCCGAATAACGCCGGAAATGCTACGAAATGTGAGGTCTCGTTTTGAACAGAACTTGTACTATTGTATGGAAATGGGTGGTAGACAGTTTGAACATTTAGTTCATTGACAATAATAATTATTGCGACAGTTGCTTTATCAGATATTGTTTTTATTGATTGAGTGAATAAAAAGTTATTTCCCAACTTCAAGTTCCTATATCTCGAAAACGAATCGATAGAATTAATTTATTTTTGTTGTTTGATATTAAGAAGGAAAATACCTTTCAAATGAGATATCACTTGCTATATGTTGCCATTTAAAAACACAGCTCCGAGGCATGGAATGTATTTCGGGTAAACTTCATCGCGAACGGTGTCCCCCTCGAAAATGTAGTTGATGTGTCCGAGCGTTTTTATATAATTCGGTTCTGCCGACCTACAGAGCCGCTGTTTCGTTTCACTCTGTATGCTTTAGTGGAATATTTGTGACGATTTTATCTGAGTTATTTCTTTTCTTTTTATTTTATTTGCTTTTTTATTTTTTATCTTTTTTGCGGTCGAGTTGAAAAACAGCTATAGCTGACACTTCGCATTTTCATCGTTCACCTTCTCTCTATTCATTAATACTGTTGTATTTTTCGTTTGTTATATGTAGAAATTAAAATGATTAATAAAGCCGCTTTATATTTTCGAACCCTGGTCTGTCCCTACCGGACTACCAGCGCTGCTAGTGGGCAATTTTTCGTACTTGAGGAAAAAGGTTCATTTTATATCTCCAGATATAGTAATTTTTAGGAAAACTACATTTGATCCTTTTTGTGAAAAATATTCGTATCCACAATAAGAACAAAACCGAAATCAAATCATGACCGCAACTGAGCAAACCACGCATTTCCGAATGAACCCCAAAGGTCATCGCATCATCTCCGACAGAAAAAAGGAGCTCGGCTCTCGGCACTCGTTGATTAAGCAATAATACATTCCACGAAAGGAAGGAAAGAAAAGAGAGCTGTCGGTCTTTGTCATCGATTACCTCCTCCGGCGCCCAATGATCGATGACGGACTCCGTCTGCGGATCGATGGTCATTCCCTGCACGGGAAGGAGTTTGGACGTGGGTCCGTTCACGGCGTACACCACCTTGCCTGGAATTCAAAAATATTCATGAAGCTCTCGAAATATGTCACTTATTTTTTACTTTCATGCGTGAAACAATATTTATGTGAAGTATAATTTCAAACACCGGTACGTGAAATACAATGTATTTCATGCCTAGTTCGATATTTAATGTACAAATGAAAATGTGCTGATATATATATATATATATAAACAAATTGATTATTGGGGTATGCAGCAAACCCCAATAATCAATTTGTTTACACCTAACTAGTCAGCAACGACTATCTTTCACTATATATATATATATATATATATATATATATATATAAACTAACAATACGCCTAATTCAACCTTTTTTCACTTCAACACCATATATAAGAGAGATCACTCCTAAACTCTCCAGATTATTTCACAATCCTGAAAAATTTTAAATGTCATACAAAACAGTTCAACAATCAGATCAACTCATTCTAAAGTTAAAGATAAAACTCCATTATTTAATTTATAGTATTCCTTGCCATGGTTGTAATAAACAATATATTGGTCAAACACAAAGATCATTATCGAACAGAATAATTTCTCATACGAGTGACTGCCGATTGCATCCTGAAAGATATGCTTTGGCAGAACAGGTGAATAAATTTGACCACCAGATGAATTACGATTCAGTGAAAGTGCTAGCGACAGAGTCACATACATCTAAGAGATCATTCTTAGAAATGGCTTTCATTTCCCAAGGTAAAACAATTGTATAAATAACGAAACAGATATTAACCATTTGAGTGAGATCTACTCTTATTTATTGTCTTTAGATATAAATAAAAATTGACAACAATGTAATATAAAAAAAAGATAAAAATAAAAAAAATTATAATAACCATTTGAGCGAGATCCCTCATTTATTGTTTTTAGATATCAATCAAAATTGACAACAATTTAATATGAAATAATAGTTCTTTTTAACATTACCGCCATCTGGTAACATCAGTTGGTACTAATCTAACAGTTGGCTCCACTGTAATTAATTCCAAGTGACACCCGTAAGGTGTAGTTGGCTTAAATATAATTGCAAGATTCATTCCTAACCTGTCGGTTTCACTTGTCACACCACATAAAGTTCACATTTATATTTATATAATTTTAAACAACGCTAATGTGGTTGTAGTAACTTTGAAATTAGTTTTATTTTATTCCTTGATCTACGTTTTATTTCTTTTGTATCACTATGTTAGATGAATATGTTTAACAACCTCAACAAAGATGTAAGTAGCATATTGTTTCGCACTTGAATATGTATTATTATTGGTTTTTTTCATATATTGTAGTATACCTGATTATGGAAATAAACATTACCGAAAGCTTGGTTAAACCTTAAAGAGTTTACTTTTTCATTGCTGCTTACCCCAATATCCCTAGTTTTGTATATATATATATATATATATATATATATATATATAAATATATATATATATATATATATATATATATATGTTATATATATATATACAGGGTGTCCCGAAACTATAGTGCCAAATTGGAAGATTTCCTTCGAAAAATAAATACGACTTTCCTAATATATTTTTTATCAAATGTCGTTCGTTGCAGAGGGTATTCAATATGAAAAATTTAAAGTATTTTTTTATTCATAATTCCACAATTTTGAAAAATGTTCAATTACATTTGAAGGAATGTTTTTGTTCAATAAGTGCTTTATTTCGCATTCCTCATTCAATTTTTAGTAAATAATGTATACTTGTTCGAATCCGGAAAAACCAACCGTTTTCAAGATCATTGCGCTTTTATGAATACAAACATACTAGTAAGGAAAACATTGTTCGGCTGAAGTGAATTTTTCAATCTTAATTACCGCTTCAAATTACAACCGGATATTCTACAAAATTGTAGTAACTTTTTTTGGTAGAATATTCAGTTGTAATTTGAACTAGTAATTAGGATTGTAAAATTCACTTCCGCCGAACAATTTTTTCATTACTAGTATGCTTGTATCCATAAAAGCGCCATTATCTTGAAAACAGTTGGTTTTTCCGGATTCAAACAAGTATACATTTGTTACCCAAAATTGAATGAATAATGCGAAAAATTCATCATTTTTCTGATTTCAGCAGTGGCGTGAAAAATAAGGGAGACAAGGGATTACGATACCCTTCTTGTACGCCACTGGTGGCAACTGAAAATGTGAATTACTTTTCATAATAAAGCACTTATAGGACAAAAACATTCCTCCAAATGTAATTAAAAAATAATCAAAACTGTAGAAGTTATGAATAAAAAAATCTTTTAATTTTTCATATTCAACACCCTGTACCTCTGCAGCGAACGATATTTGAGAAAAAAGATAATGGAAAAGTCCTATTTGTTTTTAGAAGAGAATCTTCTGTTTCAATTTGGCACCATAGTTTCGGAACACCCTCTATATATATACAGGGTGTTTTATAATAAGTGTCCGATATTTTACAGGACGATTCCTTAGTTATTTATAAGGTGGAAAGTTCATATAAACATGAGTCCGCAAGGCCTTCATGTTTGATATACAAGGTGTTAAAAATTTATTTTTATTTTGGTTTTTCGTGAATAATTTTTAAAATAATGTCTGTATTTGGACGAAAATTGGTATTTGGGGATTTTTTCAATATGAGAAATTCAAATTTGATTTTAGTTTGGCCCTTAATTGTAGGGGGCGCCGCCTACAGGTCTTTGTTTTTCTTTGTGGAGTCACAACTTCGTCGTCCATGTGTATGTATTGCATTATCTATTTTTCTAAGAAAAATCGATTCCTCTATCATTTTTACGTGAAAAAGGTATGCTTTTCAAAAGTCGCTACAATAAGCAGCCGTTTTCGAGATATTTTGATTTAAATTAATCGATGCATCCAATCTTCTTCTCATTGATTCGCGAACCTTTTGAAAATACAAGTATCAAGTAGGCTAGTGAGTTTATTCCAATGTTTTTTTTGTGCTGTCATGTCAAAAATAATATCTTGAGGCATAGTTAAATAGTTTTATTTATTATTATTGTGATTATTTGTTAAAATGTATGAATAACTGAGGAATCGTCCTGTAAAATACCGGACACTTATTACATAACACCCTGTATATTGGTTTGGAGATTCTTAGGATTAGGATTCATTAAAGTAAAACTTGGCAAGGGTGTTTGATTCAAGAATTGGAAAATTTCTCAATATTTCGTACTCTCCCATCACTTCCGGTTTCACCAGATACGACCCCAACTTGGGAATTTCAAATGCAACACCCTGTGTATTTTTAATTTTTTGGAATATAGAAAAGATTCTGAGTACGATCACATAGTTTTGAGACGAAAAATTGGTACATTTTATATTTTCAGAAGCATTTTTATTTTTGCATCTAGAATACAGGGTGTTGGTGAATAAGTGCGACAAACTTCAGGGGGTGATTCTGCATGAAAAAATAATGACAGTTTGCTATATATCTTTTGTCCGCAAATGCTTCGTTTTACGAGATACGGGGTGTTGAAGTTTTTTTTTAAATCGACTATTTATTTATTGCTCGATATATGCAAATGACATTTGGTGAGTTTTAAGGGGTAGTTATTGCGCATTGTTTGACTTGCAATTGAGAATTTTATGTTCATCATTGGCGCGTATACGGGTAATGATCTCAATAAAAAAAAATGGTACGCCACTGACATTTTTGAATTTCCCGTTCAATTTGTGATGAAAAATCTCACTTTCCTTTTTTTCGTATGGGGCGCCGTTTTTATGCTAAAAAATCAAACATCTTAACGTGTATTTTTTATTTCTTCAATACATTATCAAGAACTATCTAATACAATAACGTTAAACCAGAACAATAACAGAAAATAACACTAATAAATAAATAGGCGCAATGCTACAACAAATGTTCAAAATGATCTCCCTCAGACGTGATACAAGATTCAACTCTTCGCCTCATTGATTGTCGTATTCTCGCAAATATTCCTGGTGTATTTCTTATTGTCTCACAGCCGGCTATAATTCGATTCCTCAGGTCATCAACATTTACGACGGGAGTGGAATAAACTAATGACTTAAGGAAATCCCAAATGCAAAAATCTAGAGGATTCAAATCCGGAGATCGAGCAGGCCAATGTTCCGTACCTCCCCTACCTATCCAACGATTTGGATATACTGTATCTAAGTGATTACGTACAATAATGCTAAAAAGGACTGGTGCACCATCATGCATGAACCAGAAGTGTTGTCTCAGCTGTAGAGGAATTTTTTCAAGAACAGGTAACTCTTCCTGTAGGAACTTAAGGTAAGAGTCGCCTGTTATTCGTTGTGGGAGGAAATATGGACCGATTAAATGATCATCAAGTACCCCAAGCCATACATTTACTGAAAACTGATGCTGAAAATGAGCTTCAAAGGTTGCATGTGGATTTTCCTCAGCCCAGAGGTGATTGTTATGGAAATTTCGTATACACTGTCGTCCAAACTTAGCCTCGTCAGTAAACAATAAGCCATTTAAAAAATTGGTAATTTGAGCGATTTGATGAAGAATCCAATGGCAAAAAACTAGGCGTGGAAAAAAGTCTCTAGGTAGTAGAGCTTGCACACGTTGAATATGAAACGGATACAATTGCTGTTTTTTAAGATTTTAAATACAGTGAAGTTGCTTACATTCAGTATGTTGGCAATTTTTCGTGTACTTGTTTCAGGTGACTCCCAATTAACTTCAGAACTGCTTCTTCTAGTTGCACAGTTCGTACTTCTCGAGGGCGCCCGCAGTCAGTCGTTTGTTTCTTAAATGTACCATTTTCGCGCAAACGTTGGTGAGGACCAGCAAATATTGTGTGATGGGGTACCCTACGTCCTGGATACAACTCAGCAAACAATCGTTGAGCTTGCCGACCATTTCCATTACTTCGACCATAGACCAAATGCATGTCTGACAATTCCGCATTTGTATAATTTTCCATTCTTTTTGATAAAATCAAAATTATTTACTTATTATCTTCAATGTTATACCAAACTTAAAGCTTAAAAATGGAGAAACGCTAATTTGACAATTCGTTGAAATATTCGTTATTAACAGAATGTTGACAGTAGCCTACTAGCATCGCTACTAGATAATGTATTAAAGTAATGACAAATACACGTTAAGATGTTTTATTTTTTGCATAAAAACGGCGCCCCATACCAAAAAAAGACAGGAGATATTTTTTATCACAAATTGAACAAATAATTCAAAAATATGATTTGAAATATGTCAGTGGCGTACCATTTTTTTCTTTAAAAAAATTGAGATGAACATAAAATTCTTAATTCCATGTGAAAAAATGCGCAATAACTACCTCTTAAAACTCACCAAATTTCATTTGCATATCTCGACCAATTTCAGAGCAATAAATAAATAGTCAGTAAAAATTTTAACACCTCATATCTTGGAAAACGAAGCATTTGCGGACAAAAGATATATAGCAAACTGTCATTATTTTTTCATGCAGTAACACCCCCTGAAGTTTGTCGCACTTATTCACTAACACCCTGTATATTACAGTGTTTTTCGCCTAATTGAGTACATACGGCGGTTTGATATTTACAAAACCACTAATTGTGAAAAAAGATTATTTTTTTTCATATTTTAGAGACATTCCCCAGATTCTAACTTTCACGACGAATCCATTGATGGTTTCGAAAATCGGATGGATAACAATTCTAATACACTTATTATTTGTCGAAAAATTATGAGAATTGGGGTGTATGTTGTGGATACAAAATTGAACGAAACCAGATTCATACCTTTTTTGATTTTTGATCAAAATGAAAGGTATAATTTTGCGAATAAATCAATCTTTTAATAAGTCAAACATTTCGAAGGCACCTTCACTCGGAACTGAATCAAACTTTGAAATTCTTGATGAAACGCTCTGTATAATTATAAATTTTTCGATTTCGCAAACATCTACAAGTAGGTCTACTCCGTTTCGGAAACGAATAGTGTTCACTCAATTTTTCAGATTTATTTCCATTCATTATCATAGGATTCTCATTGTTTGGTAATATAGTCTAATCAACAAGTTCAAAAACGTGTTAAATAGATATAAAGCTCCTAAAAATATGAGCGATAGCTCATTCGATTCGGAATGACGTCTAGAAAAATGTTTTTTAAGGGTTTATTAGCACCTAAAAAATTGCGATTGTTATTAACAAAATAAGATTTAAAAAAGAAGGAACTCTATCTCTATTATTTATAAAAAAAATTTAACGCTGAAAATAGGGATTCGCGAGGTCGTTACGGCATAGGCGCACCGTCTAAAAAGCCGTTATATCACCTAAAATAATTTTTTTATAGTATTAAATAACAATTGAAAAATTTTAATAAATTATGGTGTAATCTAGACACTTGAACGAAAAAAACCTCGGTAAAAAAAAAATTATGTCGATTTTTCAAAAAGTTACACCATTGTTATTTAACTAATTTTTTTCCAATCTCTGTTTTTATAAATTACGACATAAAAGTTTAAATAATTGGTCTATAAAATTTTCGCTTCGTGGAGCTCTTTTCAATTAGGTACTTAATGAAGCAATGCAAAAAAAATTATTAAATTTATTATTTTGTTAATTATAATTTTTTTAAATTAACAAAAAATAAATTTAAAAAATGTTATCAAACAAATTTTTTTTTAGTAATATCTTATTATTGCTGTTTTTGCATCTAATATAGGTATTGATTAACATTGGAAAAAAAATTGTACGTCATTTGTTAAGAAATTGTTTATAAACAAACAGACTATTTTGGAATTTTTGAAAATTTTTTTTTTCCATTTCAGGAAAATTAAAAAAAAAATTCCTTAAATTTTTTCAATTGTTTCAATAATTAGTTAAGAAATTATTTTATTCTTAAAAATCATCATTGACCTTTTTCAATGAATTAACAGGGAAATATTTTTTTTTTATAAATAATTTCATTGTTTATTAACTTAACAATTTGTTATAAACAAATAATATTAACCGTTATATTTTTTTTCGAAAACTTCAAAAAATAACAAAAACAACTATGTAACACAAAGTATACAAAAAATTTTTTTTGTATTTTTTACAGCATTGTTACATATTATATGATAACGAAATTGCAGTCGTTCCATAATTTGTCAAGTTATAAATTGTTATAACTTTTGAACTATAAGAGATACGGTAAAAGACATCGAAGTCATTTTTATAGAAGATTTATTTATATTTGAAATGAATTCAAAATCGATTCTGTAACCATTGTTTATCAGTTGTTATAAGCATTTGTTTATAAAAATTTTAGATTTTTTTTATATTTTTTGAAATTTCATAGCTTATAACTTGTTAAATAATATAGATACAGCTACGGACTCCGGAACTTTTTTGTTCTATGATAAAATATCTTTCTAATTACGTATAAATTGTAGCAATATAGATTTTTGTTTAAATAATCTAGTTTAAATTTATACTTACCTAATTTACATTCTGCTATTGATCATTTTCATTCATTTATTACTAGAATTATTAATATTCTGCTTAAGTTTAATTATTTATTTACTAAAATAATATTTACTAAAATAATAATTGAATTTATTTTCTAATTTTTATATTTTTTTCAAATCATAAAATTGGTAAGTTGAAATTATATTCATTTATACTTGAAAAAAAAAAATTAAAAAAAAATTTTTTAAAAAAAAAATTAAACTTTAGCAGAATATTAATAATTCTAGTGATAAATGAATGGAAATGATCAATAGCAGAATGTAAATTAGGTAAGTATAAATTTAAACTAGTATATTATTTAAACTAAAATCTATATTGCTATAACTTATACGTAATTAGAAAGATATTTTATCATAGAACAAAAAAGTTCCGGAGTCCGTAGCTGTATCTATTTTTAACAAGTTATAAGCTATGAAATTTCAAAAAATATAAAAAAATCCAAATTTTTTATAAACAAATGCTTATAACAACTGATATACAATAATTACAGAATCTATTTTGAATTCATTTTAAAGATGAATAAATCTTTTATAAAAATGACTTGTCTGTCCTTTACCGTATCTCTTATAGTTCAAAAGTTATAACAATTTATAACTTGACAAATTATGGAACGGCTGTAATTTCATTATCATATAATATGTAACAATGTTGTAAAAAATACATTTTTTTTTTCTATACTTTGTTATACATAGTTGTTTTTATTATTTTCTGAAGTTTTCGAAAAAAGATATAACGGTTAATATTATTTGTTTATAACAAATTGTTAAGTTAATAAACAATGAAATTATTTATAAAAAAAAATTATTTCTCTGTAAATTCATTGAAAAAGGTCAATGATGATTTTAAAGAATGAAATAATTTCTTAACTAATTATTTAAACAATTGAAATATTAAAAAAAACTATTATAAACAATAAAAAAAAATATTTAAGAAAATTTTTTTTATCATAATTTTACCTATGCAATAAGATGGTAAAGTTTTTTTTTTTTAATCCCAAAATAGTCTGTTTATAAACAATTTCTTAACAAATGACGTGATTTTTTTTTTCCAATGTTAATTAATACCTATATTAGATGCAAAAACAGCAATAATAAGATATTACTAAAAACAAAATTTTTTGATAACATTTTTTAGAAATTTCATTTTTTGTTAATTTAAAAAAATTATAATTAACAAAATAATAAACTTTAATAATTTTTTTTTGCGTTGCTTTATTGAGTACCTAAATGAAAAGAGCTCCACGAAGCGAAAATTTTATAGACCAATTATTTAAACTTTTATGTCGTAATTTATAAAAACAGAGATTGGAAAAAAATTTGTTAATTAACAATGGTGTAACTTTTTGAAAAATCGACATGAAAATTTTTTTTTACCGAAGTTTTTTTCGTTCAAGTGTCTAGATTACACCATAATTTATTCAAATTTTTAAATTTGTTATTTAATACTATAAAAAAGTTATTTTAGGTGATATAACGGCTTTTTGGACGGTGCGCCTATGCCGTAACGACCTCGCGGAGCCCTGTTTTCAGCGTTAAAAAAAATTAAAAATAATAGAGATAGAGTTCCTCCTCTTTCAGGATCTTTTTTCATAATTCCTTAAATATCATTATTTTAGAAATTATTAACGAAAAACGAAATACCTTCTTTTTTTAATCTTATTTTGTTAATAACAATCGTAATTTTTTACGTGTTAATAAACCCCTTGAAAAAACATTTTTCTAGGCGTCATTCCGAATCGAATGAGCTATAGCTCATATTTTTAGGAGCTTTATATCTATTTAACACGTTTTTGAACTTGTTGATTAGACTAATAATATTAAAAATAAACAAATTTGCTATGGAAACAAAAATAACTTTAACAAGTAAGAAATTAGTGTTCATCAATATCTTATTACTTAAGTTGGTATACCTATTGTGCTTTAGGTCATTACATTTTTCAACAAACATATCATACAAGAGATGAAAAAGTGGAAATGCTATTAATGTATGGCCAATGCAAGTAAAATTCGAGGAACGTAGCAACTTAGCATACTGAAAGGTATTCCAACAGACATCATCCATGTTTTCAATATTTCCGTGTTGTGGAGAAACAACTCAGACAAGAAACTACCAACCATGAAACTTTCATCTTACAGCTTCTACTAGGGAAATTAGCCATGAATTAAAAATAAGTCAGCAAGCAAGATTTTGAAAAAGCATGGGTATAGGTCGTTTAAGTATCAAGTGCACAAGCATTCGTATGAAAATGATGAAATCGAAGATTAGTTCATTGTGATTGGTTACTTCAGAACAATACTGCTAATCCCGACTTGGTTTCCTCTCTAGGTATTGTTTTCCGACGAGTCAAGATTCACGAATAGTGGAATGGTAAACAGACAAAACTGCAGATATTGGGTGCAACACAATCAGTATTTAATGAAGAAAAGTAATTTTCGGGAAAGATTAGGAGTAAACGTTGAAGTTTTATATTATTGTTCAGACCGATGTCCCAGCGAGAGTAGTCGCAGTAAACTTTGCTCCGTCAAATAACGACCGCCCACGATTGTGAACTGTTAAATAAACCGCTAAGTCTTGAGTGCAAAGGGAAAATCATGGGAACGAGAAATAAGTTAGAAGTGCAGAATATTATAAGGGAAACTATTGCGGAAGCATTCTCCAACAAAGATTTCATTGCTCAGGTAACAAAAACAGTGACCGAGATAGTGAACAAAAACTAGAGAAGCTCGAAAAGGTAATAAAAACCAAGGTGAAGTGATAAAGTCAATGGAACAAAAGTTGGACGATTTGTTGCAATATAAGAAAAGAAACAACATCTGTATCTACGGCATCCAAGAAAGCGAAAATGAAAATATTTCCTCCAAGTGTCTTCAAATACTCAACGAACCGGAATCCATGAATTTGAACAGCAGTAACATTATGTCAGCTTTCAGAATAGGGTCTCAAACTGGAATATTAGGAAAACCTCGACCAACAATTGTAAAGTTCGCAAACAATGAATGCAAAACTGGAATATTGAAAAACACAGCCAAATTTAAAGGTAAAAGTTATTCATCACCGAAGACCTGACAAAAACAAACGTTTACTTATGAATGAAACGAAGGCGAAGTTCGGAGACAAAAACGTTTGGACACTGAATGGGCAAATATTTGCTAGAATTGACGACCGTAAGAAAAAAATCAGATCGAGTGAGGATTTAACAAATTATGTATGACAGCGGCGACATCAACACATTGTTTCACTTCTATTTCTTTCGTCTCATTGATTTATATAAACACCATAACATGAAATATTTCCCTTGTTTTTCAAATTATCATCGAGTTAATCTTAAGTTTTGTATATCTTTTTTTTTTAACGAAATGTTCGGTATGAAAAAAATAAATGCCAGTTGAACATTGTGATATTAGGAGTAATACTCATACTGTTGACTATTGGAAAAAAAAAAAAACAGGAAAATATTATTACTATTTCAGGTATATTATTAAGTATAATTTGATTGATTTCTTTTCATACACTGAATTGGTAGACACTTCTTTTATAATTTACTTTTCTTAGAATTCAAGGATATAATATTATAGAATGATTGATTTCTTTGACGAACTGGAGCAGTATAGAGAGAGAGACAGACGTACGTGAAGATATAAATTTTGCAATGACACAAAAAGGGAAGAAACATTTAAACATAGTTCACTTCAATATTAGAAGCCTGAAAAATTGACGTCATTGTTTTATCAGAGACTTTTCTCATTGAAAGTTTAGAAAAATTTTTTTTAAATTTAAAATTTCGAAATTCCTGAATTTAACATTTTCTATAACCAATCTAGATTTAATCAAAACGATGGCGTGGTTCTATATGTAAAAAAGCAAATTGGGAATGTTATAAGTACAATACATAACCTCTCAGAAACAAATATTTTGGTTATCGATTTCATCCTGGAAAATATGACCTTTTCAATAATAGCATCATACAGGCCACCAGCTACAAACAAACAATTGTATATTACTGAACTTGAGAACCTTTTTTAACTAGAAATAAAAAGATTTCGAAGTATTTATAGGTAACACTAATATAAATTTACTAAATGAAGACGAACATGTGTCATTAACTATGTTTGTAATATGGCCACACATGGGTTCTTTCCTAAAATTAACACAAAACCAACGCGAGTCACTGAACATACCTCAAGTTTAATTGATCATATATTCATTAGAATAAATAAAAATGATGCATTCGATGAGAAAAACATTAATTCATTTATATGCAAAACTAGCCTAACCGATCACTACGCTATAGCACTATCTGTGAAATTAACTGATCGAGGTGTGACAAAATATAATGCTGATACAACAATCGAAAGAACTATATAAACTATAAAAGCTTAGTAGTCAACTAGATGTCGAAAAATGGGAATATGTAATGAACTCAACTGATCCACTGTCAGCGTATAATCATTTTATTAACATCTTACAATCATTCATAAAAAAAAGTTCTGAAACTAAAAAACTGAAATTGGAAAATAAGAAACTTAAGCCTTGGATAACCGATGGACTAATAAATTCAATCAGACATCGAGATCGATTGAAATCCAGACTTTTAAAAAACTTCTCTTTAGAACTGAAAATAGAATATACACATTACAGAAACTTTCTAAACAATCTAATACGTAAAACAAAAACCGATTACTATAAAAAGAGAATAATAGCGGCAAATAATAACTATAAAAAAATCTGGACCGAAATTAATGACATAACAAATTCATCGAAACATTCTCAAGCAGACAATATAAATATAACCGATGACCAAGGTATTGAAATCTCATCAGATCTAGAAAAAGCTGAGTATATCAATAAATTTTTTGTTCAGGTGGGAACGCTCATGGCCCAAAAAATTGATACCAAAACGTCTCCAGGAAGAAAATCCTCATATAAGACATATCGCTATTACTCAATCCAGAAAAAAGAAATAAAATAATATCCACAATTTCTACTCAAACAAATAACACATCGGCAGGTCCTGATCGGATCTCGGTCGTTTTGATAAAAAAATTCAACAAAAACCTATCGGATCCGTTGTCTCATATAATAAATCTATGCTTCCTAACCAGTATTATACCTGGTGCTTGGAAAGAATCAATAACTACACCAATTTTCAAAGCAGGCGATAGGAAACTCGCTACGAATTATCGGCCTATTACAGTTATAAATAATTTTGCAAAAATATTCGAGAAAGTGTTGAAAGTCCGCCTTATGCAATTCTAGAATCAATAATATCTTATCAAACGCGCAATTCGGTTTCCGAGAAGGCTTTTCCACAGAACAGGCTATATTCAGATTGGTGAAAGACGTCTTGGCTAATCTTAATGATAATAATAGTGCCTAACAATATTTCTAGACCTGGCCAAGGCGTTTGACACCGTGGATCACAAATATTATTGCAAAGATTGGAAATAGCGGGGATAAGAGGCACTGTTCTTAATCTATTTGAAAATTATCTCTTGGATAGAACTCACAGAGTAAAAATCAATAATTGGTTTAGTAAACCCCTTCCGATCACCATAGGCGTACCGCAAGGACAGTGATGGGTCCCATACTCTTCCTAATTTACATAAACAATATTGGAGTACTGAGAAACACCAAAAGCTCAGTAATCTCATATGCAGATGACACAGCGATAATGTTTTTTGGAGATTCTTGGACAAAAGTATACCAACAAGCCGAACAAGAGTTAAATATATATTTTGACTACATAGATGGTAGCCTTTTAAGCTTAAATACTGATAAGACAAAATTTATCACATTCAGTGCTGATATTAGAGATCAACCAGAGTTCGATAAAATAACAATAAAAAGTTGAGAAATATTTTAAGCAGAAAAACAATTGTGAAAAAAAAAAAAAAATTAAAACGGGGTAATCTTAGACCAACACCTACGATGGTCTGAGCATGTATCATATACAATTCAGAGACTTCGCAAACTTATACGTAAATTTTATCAGTTGAGAAATATTTTAAGCAGAAAAACAATTGTGATGGTGTATAATGCACTAGCAGAGTCCATTATACGATACTGTGTCATTATTTGGGGGGGTATGTACAAAACAGCCTTATGTGATCTAGAAATCACTCAAAATACAATTATAAAGATTATACTTAAAAAAGAAAAATTATTCTCCACAAATGAATTATATCGTGAAGCTAACCTACTGAATCTTAAACAAATTTATATATACCAATGTATTTAGGGAAAACCAAAACCTACACATATACTAGTCATTCTTACAAAACGAGGTCTATTTCTAATAATCTAGTGACTGTTCCATTCTACAAAAAGTCTCTACCACAAAGATTCATAACTTATATCGGCCCCAAACTTCTCAATATGGTACCAGTATATATACGAAAAATCAAATCAAAAGTTAAGCTTTCTATAGAATTGAAAAAATTCGTTGAAGTGAACTATGTCAAGCTAAAAAACATTGTTTACTGATAAATTAGACATGCATTAAACTACTGTGTAAAACATGTCGTTATCACCTTACATACATAGTATTGAAACCATTAATCTTCTCTCTCTTTCTCTCTCGCTCTAATTTCGCAGTTTTCCATTCTCCTTCTCTTTTGATAATGTCTACCAACCAATCTTATTTAAAATTAGGTATATATATTCAAATTTAGATTAAGGTTTTTTTTTTTTTCTTTTTCTTTGTAAAATGACTCTCTAGCATGGGGTGAGTTGTAATACAAGCCATAAGGCTTAGACAATCCACCTAGTGCAAATTCATAAAATTCTCTTGTAAACATTGTCTGAATAAAATATATCATATATATCATATTGTATATTTCATATTCTATCTCAAATACCTACATGTTACTATTTGCCAATTTATACCTATGATCCGATACTGATAGTCAGAGTCATTTATGTAAGTGCGAATTTACACGATCCAATAAAATTTATCAATAAATTGAACAATAAAATTGACATATATGGGTTATATTTACACCTGACAATTTATTGGTCAATTTTGGCAACAGTTTATACTCAGGAATACCAACATACTGACAAGAAATGGATCAACTATAGGAAAAGTTCCGAATATTATTCAATAGCTTATTGAATTGACTGATCCATTCTTAAATATCGTTTGGATTGATTGGGATCTGCACTCAGGAATTTTTCGTGAACTAATGTCAAGTTTCCTTTTCCTCTTTTCTCAATTCAAGCTCTAATCCACCATCTTCTACATCTCTGTCTTTTATATACAGCAATGCACATTGCTGCGAATGTAATGCAACGTAAATTATGTTTTTTTTTTCGCCCAATCATTTTTCTCGCAGTTAGGGTAGGGTAGGTGAAATCGCGTAAATAATAACATATAACCTGAAAATCTCTGTTCTAGCAGGCATCCAATTCATAGCCGAAAGTTACTGCAAATTGTCACTAAAAATTGATGTATAAAAACTTTTTAAGAAAAAATTAAACCGACCAAAAAATCAACTGAAAAGCAAAAAATAAATTAAACCTTCTTAGTCTAAATGATAATTGAACTCCTAAACTAATGTAAGTAACTGATTTTATTTATTTTATGAAAGAAGTCATCAAAACGCAGCCGTGCATCTCGCTGCCATCATTTTACGCTTCACCTAATTCAATTGCTAGTTTGTTTGGCGCCGACTCAAAACCAGTTACTTACATTAGTTTAGGAGCTCAATTATCATTTAGACTAAGAAGGATTATTTTATTTTTGGCTTTTCAGTTGATTTTTTCGTCGGTTTAATTTTTTGTTAAAAAGTTTTTATTTTTTACTTTTTAGTTCCGTATTTCGTAGGTTTAATTTTTTGTTAAAAAGTGTTTATTTTTCAATTTTTTATGGCTTGAATCTACCAATTACTGCCTACTTGTTTTTTGATTACTTCCAAAATACTTACTTACCCACCTTACTTCAACTATTACCAGTTAAATAATATGATTATCTACTTTTACTATTTGTTGTAATATAAATTATTTTCGTTGTTCTGGTTAGTTTATTTCATTTCTTTGTATATCATTTCTTCCTCTCATAAAATATACTGATTTTGACGGAACAAGAATAATGTCAGTAGCGATCTGTCATTGTTAACTACGTATGTGTGTGCTAATGTTCACTATTGGAAAATCAATTATCCCCTATTTTTCTACCCGTAAGGGTGACTAATTCCTTTCGAAATCCAAATATAAGGTATACCCTATCTATTAAAAAAAGAATCATCCAAATCGAAGAACCTAGTACAAAGTTATGCCTGCTAGAATCGGTTAACGGACCAGAATTCAGAGGGTGAGTGATCAATATCCTTCATTTCGCTACCCTTAGGGGTGGATTTCATCTTTCAAATTCAAATGGGACCAAAGTCGAAGTACACCCTATCCACTGAAAAAAGAATTATCGGAATCGGACGCCTCAGTAAAAAGTTAAGCGTGATCATACATAAAAAAATATGATGGAAAAACATAAAATATACGGGTCGAATAGAGAACCTCCTCCTTTTTGGTTTCGTCGGTTAAAAATCAGAACCGATTCAAAACTCATCAATTTATTTGTCAAGTTCAAATTGACGACAATTTTCTGTTTACACCTATCAATAAAATTCAAGGTCACAAAATTGACCAATTTATTGGATCCTGTAAATTCGCACTAAGACAATCTGTAACAGGTATCATGAAGATTCCTGTAATCTAGGACATAATTTAGCGATTCCCCGAGAACAATATGCATCTATTCGATTACAGATGTCGCATGCTAATCCCCACTTTGTTTCTTCTATATTGTTTTCCGACGAGTCAAGCAAGATTAACGAACAGTGGAATGGTAAACAGACAAAACTGCAGATATTGGGTGCAACAAAATCAGTATGTAATGAAGAAAAGTAATTATCAGGAAAGATTAGGAATAAACGTTGAAGTTTTATATTCTTGTATATTTCATATTCTATCTCAAATACATGTTACTATTTGCCAATTTATATTTGTGATCTGATACTGATAGTCAGAGTCATCTATGTGCGACAATCTATAACAGGTATCATGAAGATTCCTGTTATCAGGACATAATTTAGCGATTCCCCAAAAACAATATGCACCTATTCGATTACAGATGTCGCATGCAGTCTCTTTCATTAGTGTCATATTAATCGCAAACAAATTGAATATGTTTCCATAGAGAAAATAAAGAGCTAGGTGATGATTCAGTTGAAATTGAAATACAATTTTACTAGCTGTATTCGGAGGTTTAATATTTATATGTAAGGTGTACCGCGTGTGGAATACTTTGAAAAAATTTCTCATCGCCTCCGTGGCGCAATTGGCTAGCGCGTTCGGCTGTTAACCGAAAGGTTGGTGGTTCGAGCCCACCCGGGGGCGTCATTTTTTTTATTCCGATCATTATTTTTTTCCAGAGAATTCAAACGTGAAAAGTATTTTTTTTTGTAATGAGGATTCATCAATATTCGTCAATCTAAAAATATAGGCATTTTTCAGTATGCATTCGAGGGTGATATAAAAACGTATGCTTACCTAGGGCAGTAACTCCGAAAACTCTCCCCATATCTGGTTGTGTGATAGTCAGTGCCGGCTCCTTCTTACCCTGAATACTGTATAAGCCCGCCCTAGGACAGGTGACTCTCTTATTCTCCCTATCGGCTACGCATAGTCTATCCATCGGTTCTATGAGAGCTAGTGCATGGGGAATTTGTAGTGATAGGAATTCTGTGAAAGAGAAAAATACTTATGGAGATAAAACGTTCATATGGAATTGATAGTGTTGAATAGCATCAGGCAGATCTGGAATTTAACGCAGCATTGAAGATTGTTATAAAAAGCATCTTCATGCAGCAGCAATACTTGCAGATATTTTTTGGCCTAGGATACAATTGACCACGGGGAACAACTTTCTACTTAAGAATAGTTCGAGAATAATCATTTTCGGAATTAGCTGGCAAAATATCAAAAAGTCTACCTCAGGGAAGAGTATCAACACCCAATGTGTTTATATATATATATATATATATATATATATATATATATATATATATAGAAGAAGGGTAGTTTCGTGACTGGACTAGTTGAAAATAACTATGAATTTGAAATAAACTTTGTAGAAAGGATATTCCTTGAGGTTGCAGTCAAAATAATGGCCTATGAGAAAAAGAAAAACTCTTTCTTATTCAGTCAAGCTTTCGAAAATGTTTATTTTTATTATCTATCATGCTCCAAACATGAAAACAAACTTGGTGAAAAGTATGAAAAACAGAGTAGTGTGTTTATCACATCCTATTTTTCAAAAGGAATGTTTAAATGAACTTAAAACAATTCTAAAAGAAAACTCATATCCAATCAAATTTATTAATAAATTACTATTCAGTACTGATCGTCAACCTAGTGTTACTACTATTGAATCTGGAAATACAATTATAAATTTAGACCTTGTAACATTAAATCCTCCAAGAATAAATTCAAGTCCACAACCTCAACTAATAGAACCTTATATTTACAAAACATTACCATATGTAAGAGAACTAACCTCTAAACTGACAAATGTGTTTAAACTAGATAAACTACGCATTGCCAACAAAAACATTAAAACTATTGCTAGCCTTTACACTAGAACTAAAGCCCCGTTAACGATATATGAGAAATCAAATGTCATATATAGTATTCCTTGCCTAAATTGTGATAAAATATATATCGGGCAGACCGGTAGGAATTTAACAGGTCGCATAGCATCTCATAAGAGTGATTGCAAAATAAAAAAAAAACAGTTGTGCATTAGCTGAACATAATATAAATTCTAATATTTTAGTAATTTTAACAACCCTTCCATTTTAGCAGTAGAGAATAACTTCCACAAAAGGAATTTCCTAGAAATGGTTTTATAAAAAAGCATGAATAAACGATCTGATATTTCCAACCTTAGTGTCATTTACAATTACTTGTTGAAACTTCATTCCAATTGAATTTAAAAATTGCTTAGTATTTTTTGATTTTTTCTCTCATTTAACAATTTTTGTCATATAGATTGGTACTATTCCTTTTGTCTTGTGGACAAAACACATGGTTCTCCTTTGACTGTTTATTTTTGGACAGATGACAGTTGACACTTGACACTTCATGTCATGTATTACTTGTCAGCCACCATTTTCCTTTTTCAGTCATGCTTCAACCATGTGGTAATTACTGTGCCTGTTCAAATTTTAAAGTGTTTAAATTAAGTATCTAAAACAATATGTGCGAGTGCCATTGTTTAATTTTTATATATATTACTAGTAGTGGGTCATAGTGATATGATTTTGAAAAGTTCCTCAATCACGAAATGGTGATTAGTTCGCTGTCTTCACTTAACCTCACCTTAGTAAGTTCTATAGATTTGTTTAAAATCGTATTTCACAATTGTGTTTTCTTTTTTCTCCACAGCTTGTCTTGATAATGAAAATAAACATTTTCGAAAGCTTGACTAAATAAGAAAGAGTTTTTCTTTTCTCATAGGCCATTATTTTGACTGCAACCTCAAGGAATATCCTTTCTACAAAGTTTATTTCAAATTCATAGTTATTTATATATATATATATATATATATATATATATATATATACAGTGTGACCCATTTAAAATGGAACCACCCCTGTAGAATACGCATTTTTCAATCATTCTCAAAAGTTTATTAGGCAATTTTTGTTTTGAAATTTGACTACACCACTGGATTCGTAGTCGTTATAAATGGAAACCATGGAAATTTCATTAATAAATATTGGTTAACAACGAAGTTACAACAACTTCAATTTTGGAAACAAAGTATTTGATTATAATTTTTATTTAGATTATAGACATATTTAAAATCTGGCATCACAGCCGATACAAAGTAGAACACCAGTGAATTTGTACAGCAAAAATCCGAAGTCAATAGCTCATTCCGTTCTACAGTTATAACTCCTGAAAGTATGGTAATGTGAGCGATTTGTGGTGGAAGCGATTTTGTAATAAAAATCTGACTACGCCACGGGATTTTTAAATTATATTCTGGATAAAGAAAGAAACACTACCAAGAGACTCTTTTTAGAGATGGTTCACATTTCACAGGCAGAAAATCCTCTAAATAAAAAAACAGATTTAAATAATTTGAGTGAGATTTACTCTTATTTAATTTTTGTAGACAATCCTAATGTGAGGGAGAATCAGCAGATTACCCCCATGAATGCTAATAACATAGTTTGATTATTTCAATGCACATCATCCTATATTCATACATCTAAATTCTCAATAGTCAATAAACTTTTATTTGGTTCTATATATGGAAATATTCCATGCCGTTGTAAATTTCACTTCAATTCCAGTGGTTTATATTATCTGTTGTGTCAGTCTATTTGAGAATTCATTCATTCACATGTCAAGTGGACAACCCTTTCAAAGTGAAGCACGATTCATAATTTTCAACATAAGAATACATTGTTAACGTATGTAATGTGGATTGTAGTTGATTCCTGTGAGTTGTATACACAGTTTTGTTCATATAACTTTATATATAATTTTAACATCATCGCCGCATAACCTCACTTACACTGTAAGTTATGAATGTCTTGTTTTTCTCTATTATATATTCCTATGTGTCTTCCTATTTTGTAGCATCCCTGATGATGATAATAAATATTATCGAAAGCTTGGAATCCGTGTAAAAGAGTACACTTATTGGCCTGCTGCATAACCCAAATACCAATCACTTAATTATATATATATATATATGTTAATGATAAACCAGTTGCTCAATCTAAAGAAGCTGCTTCTTTTACGAGAATGACCTAGCTCTTGCATTCGAAACTATCTTAACATTTTCTCATCGGAGTCCTTTCAGCTTCGTCCAGTCAACAGGCCAACACCAGTAAATCAGTCCAAGGAGCAAACCGATAACTCTAATGCATAAGGAAACGGTTAAATAGTATCTTTTTGTGCTAATCCTACACATCTCGTCCACGATCTCTCACTATCTTACATGGCTCGGACACAGTAAAGCAATATCAAAGTCAACAACTCATTTTAGAAACTATCTCATCCTCACTACAATGAGATCAACGGCTTTGGCTCTATGCTGTTCAAGTGCCGAGCTTACAGCTCCATTTTTGGAGTGTGTTCATCGCATACCAGATCCTGTTTTATGATCACCAATCTGGTGCAGTGACCTCCATCAACTCAATGGAATTGCTCTACACATATGAAACGAGCAATTGCCAGAGGCCATTGACTGCCTCAAATCTATATTCATCGTCCTTATCACCTTTCTTGAGACTTTCCCACCATTGAATGTGTAGCTGAATAATACAAGGTACACCATGTAAACAACAAAATTATTATCAGGCAAGAGAACATCTAGCTCAACGAGGACCGGCTAATCTGAAAAACCTTAAATCTTCTCAGAGCAAGGGTGAAATAGGGGCTAGACGATAAGTGCTCCTGTGGACAATGAGTCACGTGTTGGAAGCTTTAATAGCCACCTTCTCAGAAATCCCCTGTACCAAATACTAGACAACATGTATTCGAATTGTGACCACCTGCAATTATACCTCAATCTCTCACTTGATTATTTATTCATCAATCTTTTCATTCATTGCTTTTTTCTTCAGTATTTCATCTTATTATGTCATGCTGTATTGCAACATTGTTGCCTTGAACAATTTAGTAGTTTTTGGAGATACAGGGTCATCTCTACGAATAATGTTACCTTCAGAAATCAGAAAGACAACACACTAGTATGTATCAAATCTATCGAACAAAACTCATTAGTAGATGTAGTATACACAAAAATAATTGCCAGTTTCAACTGGCAATTATTGATAATTATCAACAAACCAATTTTGAATCGAATCGGGCCATAATTACAAACTCGTCCGCCATCTTGAACTTGTGAATTTTGAAATTCAGAATCTCCGACCCCGAAAACCCCTACATACCAATTTTGAATAGAATCGGACCATAAACACAGAGACCATCAACCATTTTGATTTTATTGATTTTGAAAAAAAATTCATAATCTTCGTCCTGAAAACCCCCACATACCAATTTTGATTCGAATTGGACCATAATCACAAAACTTGTCCGCCATCTTGAATTTTTGAATGTTGACAAAAAATTCACAATCTCCGTCCCAGAAAACCCCCACAAATCAATTTTGAATCTTGCAATTATACATTAATGCCAGTTCGAACTGGCAATTATACATAATTGCCAGTTTCAACTGGCAATTGTACATAATTGGCAGTTTGAACTGACAATAATACATAATTGCCAGTTGAAACTGGCAATTATTGATAATTACCAGTTTGAACTGGCAATAATAATATTCTTTCTGCATGTCCGTTCATCCTGACAACCCCCACATACCAATTTTGATTCGAATTGGACAATAATCACAAAACTTGTCCGCCATCTTGAATGTTTGAATTTTGACAGAAAATTCCAATCTCCGTCTCCGAAAACCCCCACAAATCAATTTTGAATCGAATCGTACCATGATCACAAAACACCTGCCAAATTTCAGCTCAATCAGATGTCGGCAAGTGCTCCAAAAATGGATTACAAATTTTGAACTGGAAAGAATGACAGCATGACATACGAACGAAGCAAGTTTAATAAAAGCTTGTAATAAAAGAAATATCATGTGCATTGAGTCCTACGAAAGCGCTGAACGGACATGCAGAAAAAATATTATAATTGCCAGTTTAAACTGACAATTATGTATAATTGTCAGTTTAAACTGGCAATTATCAATAATTGCCAGTTTAACTGGCAATTGTATTATTAGTTAAACTGCCAATTATGTATAAATGCAAGTTGAAACTGGCAATTATGAATAATTGTCAGTTGAAACTGGCAATTATCGTGCAGAAAAAATATTATAATTGCCAGTTGAAACTGGCAATTATACATTAATGCCAGTTCGAACTGGCAATTATACATGATTGCCAGTTTGAACTGGCAATTATACATAATTGGCAGTTTGAACTGACAATATACATAATTGCCAGTTGAAACTGGCAATTAGATAATTGCCAGTTTAAACTGGCAATAATTATATTCTTTCTGCATGTCCGTTCAGCGCTTTCATAGGACAAGCTTTTATTTAACTTGCTTCGATCGTTCGTAGGTCATGCTGTCATTCTTTCCAGATCAAAATTTGTAAACGATTTTTGGAGCACTTGCCGACATCTGATTGAAATTAAATTTGGCAGGTGTTCATAATTCCGATAACAATGCATTATTAAATTTTTGTTGAAGAAAAAAACAAAATGGCGGCTCTAAGATGGCGGACGAGTTTTGTTATTCTGGTACGATTCGATTCAAAATTGGTATGTTGGGGTTTTCGGGGTCGAAGATTATGAATTTTTTGTAAAAATTCATTAATTCAAGATGGCGGCTCCAAAATGACGGAGGAGTTTTATGATTATGGTCCGGTTCTATTCAAAATTTGTATGTGGGAGTTTTCGGAGTCGGAGATAAGGAACTTTTTGTCAAAAATTTATGAAATTAAAATGGCGGCTCATGGATTTTTTTTATAGAAAAAAACAAAATGGCGCTCCAAGATGGCGGACACGATTTAGGTTTATGGTCCGATTCGATGCAAAATTCAGGGTCGAAGATTGTGAATTTTTCTTCAAAATTAATAAAATCAAAATGGCGGCTCTGAGATGGGTGATGGTCTCTGTGCTTATGGTCCGATTCTATTCAAAATTGGTATGTGGGGGTTTTCGGGGTCGGGGATTATGAATTTAGTCGAAGATTATCGATTTTTAATTATAATTCATAAATTGAAGATGGCAACTCCAAGATGCCGGATGAGTTCATCTTTAGATGGTCTCCTCATTGAAGGACTATATAGCTCAGAACTTACAGGAAAAATGCCTCATAATAGCGATGCTTCAACAAAAATGCATAGATTAAGCCGTACTTGAGTACAAAAAGCACAAAAAAAATTAATAAAAAACCTTTTTAAATACCAGCTTTTATTCAAATGCACTAAAAAGTAAAAAATTATTGCTTGCCGCTTTTGTATTCGAACTGTAAACTTTGCGCGACAAGCTTTTGAATCTATAACCCACATCCAAAGCAATTATTGGAACGTAGTTCCTTATCGCGCGTTGCGAAAGAGGGCTAGACGGAATAAATTAAGACCAAAATGTGTAACGAGACTTTCGCTATGGTTTTAAGCCGTGCGGCGTGCGCGTGTTTCTCTGTCTGTCTCTCTCTCTCTCTCTCTCTCTCTCTCTCTCATAGAAAGCAAGCCAGTTATTTTCATTTTGTCTTTCTATTGAACAGTGTGGTATCGCGACGATTAGTTTTGTTGAGTGTATACAGGTTTTTTGTACATAATAAATAATAAAAAATAATAACAATAATGAATCCTGACAGTGTTTCTGCACAAGTTCCGGATATTGCTGATGGAGTTAGATAAGTAGAGATTTTATACAGACAATAATAAATGCTTATGTATTTTTAGCAAGTACGCATTATAACCTCTCTTTACTATTGTGCTAACCAAGTCATACGCGTTATAATCTCTCCATTATTGTGTGTTTAGCAAGTGTACGCGTCATAACTTTAATAAATTTAAAAGCAAATTATATTTTAATATTACAATATCAATGCGTATGTACTTAAATTGAGCCTACTATTAAGTTAATATTACATTATATTTTTAAAAAAAAAAAATATTATTATAACTTAAAAAAAAAAAAAAAATTACAATTCCTTCACTAATTAATCGAAAGGAACTTCGTTCCATCCGGGTGTCCCTTGACACTTGTCAAGTTTTTTTTTTCAATTTTTCAGTGCATTTGAATAAAAGCTTGCCTTTAAAAAGGTTTTTTATTAATTATATTATTTTTATTATAGTAGTAATGCGTTAAGCGTTAATAACAACTCTAGCAAATACAGTGATGCCATAATGACGATTTCAAAATTTTTTAATTAAAAAAAAGGGTGCTTTGGTCTTGCAGCAGGGGGGAGCGACAATTGCAACTATTGCCCCCCCCCTGTATCCGCGCCTGCCTATTAAGAGCAATAAAGTTATTCAATAAAAAAGGGAAACATTCATGTACTTGGAAAATCTTTCTGAACTATAAGCAATTGCTAATAAGAGGTCCCTCCTAATCGAGTGTTGATGAATGGTTCAATCTGCCGAGATGTTTACAGATATTTCCTCACCTGGCGGGCTTGGTATCACCCTAAGAAGAACTCCAAGAGCATTATATTTGAGAATTCGGCTGTTGCAGTAGCCGTCAGCAATGAATATTTCTCCAGTTGATGCTACAGCAATAGATGTGGGCATGCAGAGATGTTTGTTGTCTGCACCTGGTTGAAACCGTTCACCGAAGGTCAGAGTTGGCTGAAGTTCCCCAGGTTTATACTAGAAAAACGGTAATATTATTAAGATTCTCGGAATGAAAATCGCGGTAGGAGAATAATTTATGTTACGTGAAAAAATATTCAACGGATTTTCACAAATGAAAACTTTTTGATGTAAGATTTCAAAATGTTTTAAACGAAACGCTTCTGACGCGAAAAAAGACGGAAAATAGGTACTTGCTCAGCGCGAGAAAAAGAGAGAACTATGCTATAAACGGTGCTGGCCTCGTTTTCGATTAGTCGCTATCTGTTACATAAATGGCAATAAGCATCGATGGTTCAGCTCGCGTACCATGCAATTTTAAAGTGAGTAATATTTTCATTAATTCATGTTTATTTATTTTTGTTTTAATCAGATTTCTGATAATCATACATCATCGCCAAATAAGTTCAACTTCTGTCACGTGCACGCGCTTTTTTTGATTGAATTTTCATTGCATCATACGGAGGCCTAGAACTCTCGGTACATGCATATACACAGCGCTAGTGTTCTCAGAATACGTTAAGCAGAAAGGAACGATAATGTACCTGAACTTTATCTATATGTACATTCGATGAATAAACTTCATTATTATTATTAGTATCCACAAAATACTATTGAAGTAACCACAGGCAAAAACAAATGACCCCCAATAACGTTATGGACTTTTTTTTATTGGTGCCCCTTTTTACCCATTTAAAGCACGTCTCAGCATGTTTAAATCGAACTTTAAAAAACGCGCGTTTTTTAAAGGTAACCATGACAACATCAACAAATCGAGAAACGTGAAGTCTAAATGACAAATTTCTGATTATTGATCTGACAGGAGTACCTACCTTGTAACGTCAAATAAAATATTACTCACAATTCGTTCATTTATATGTGCTCCTCCATCCATTTGATGAACTTTTCATATTCTTTTTTATATATATCACTGGATTTTCGCGGTATTAACCGCGATTCTGCCTCACTATTCAAAAAATCGATATTAGAATAATTCATTTTTGAGCTCTGGGGACAACAAATATTGATCTTTGGTAACAAATTGCAAATTAGTTTTTCTCATTTCCATGACAACGAAAGGTATACTGATGTCACATCACGAATTCAACCTTCTTGCATTATTAGTTCTTATTTCTATTTTTTGTAGTAATAATACCAGTATATATGATTTCAAAGTGCACCAATAAAAAAAAATAACGTAAAGTATTCGTGGATAACTGGTCTTAAAAACACTTGCTCTATTTCGAGCACTCCGGCTGCGCCGTCGTGCTCGAAAAATCGCGCGTGTTTTAAAGCCCTTTTTATCCACTTATACTTTAATATACTATTTTTCACTTATAATTGCACGAGAGGTTTGTATTTTAACAGGTAAATTTGGTTTGTTTAATGAGAAACTGTTGCCTAGCAATTAGACGAGAAAAACTGTCAACTATTAAAAACGCGACACCGAAGGTTGACAGTTTTTCGAGTCAAATTGCTGAAGGAAACAGTTTAGAATTTGAACAACACAAATTTATCTGATATCAATACAAACATCGAGTGTAATTCGGCAGGACAATTTAATGAATAAGAAATTTAGAAACATATCAATGCAAACTTTATTTATGAAACATAAAAAATAAACACATTTTTATTTAAATGTACTATTATTAAAAATGCAGTTATTGAAGTTTATACTAGGAACAGTGATGTCGCTGCGGGTGCCACAGCTAATCGTTTCTGTAGTAGATGTTGAAGTTTTTTCTTTTTCCAAACGAATTGATTGAATAATGCTCGAATGATACTCTTTGTCAATTCGTAAGTATGGTTTTATAGATGATGAATTGCTGTGTCCTGTTATTTTTATTAGAGCTTGTTCTTCAATTCCGCTTTCACTTAATTTGCTAACTGCTGCCGCTCGATTTGAGTGATTTGTAATTCTGACACGTTTGACATCTATACCAATAAGTTGTGCTGAGCATTTAGTCCATTTGGAAATTTCAGTAATTCCAATCGGCACATTCTTATACCAACCTTTAGAATTTTTCTTCTTCCAAAAGGGATTTGGTGTAAGAAATACTCTGTCCAATGTTAAAATACTCCATTTGCTGTCACATAATTTATTGTTACCGCCTTGTCTCGTTTTCGAAAATAGAGGATTATACTCGATACGTCCAGTTTCTTTTCCATTATTTTCAATTTCAGATACGAAATAAGTGGTTTTGCAGTAAGCTGGTCCTCCTCCGCGCCAAGCTAATTCAAACGCCAACATGTGATATAATTTCTTTTGAAGTCCTTCCGGTTCATTTTCGTCATATAATCTGGCCATTGCAAATACTTTAGATTTATCAAGAGCTGATGCACTAGATTTTCTCTTTTCGGGTTGTGCTTGTAGGATTTTACGTTTAGCATTACATGCAGCTCGTGAGGAATTAAACTGAACGTCGGTGAAAGGGTTAAATACAATATTGAATTCGTTATAATATTTACTTTGTAGCATTTTAGCTGTGGTATTCCAAATTGTTTTAACTACCGCTTCTTTGTAAGCTTCTCCGTTGCCTTTTCGCATATTAAATGCCCAATCTTGCAATATTACATTCAATTTCTCGATGGAAGTATCTGGCTCAAATTTATATCTTTTTGCATCGCAAAACGTAGAAAATTGTCGCCAGATTGATGATTGCGTCGCAACTGTATTAGTAGGCACACAGTTATTAACAATTTGACTAATTTCGGCGTTCGTAGACTCACCGAATTGACTCATTGATAGTGCTTAGAAATTCAATAAGTTGTTGACAAACATGTCAAACTATTTATTTTGGCAACCAACACCGCGATAATTGATAAACAAATGAATAAGTGAAAAAACCATTAGTGAATTTGTCGCTGTAAAAGTTGCAGTTAACTTTTGCCGCTGTCAAACTGACAATTGCACTGTGGCATATGCGATTTTTTATACATGAGTTGAATTGTCAAAAATATTTGGAATTGTCACTTTGAAATGACAAGTTCAAAGTGGCAATTCCAAATGTTTTTAAAAATATTTCGATGTTGGCCCATCTACGCCTTCGTAGCATCAGGATAAATAGTATGAATAATGAGAGACCCAAAACAGACCCTTGTGGTATTCCATGTATGACTCGGGTTTGTCTTGTGATGATGGTTCATTATAACATAGGATATACTGACCTCTGTCCTCTACGTTTTAATTGATTCTGATATGGAAACCATGGTTTCTTCTTCAGGAGCATAGACACCAAAGAATTGATTAATCAAGTATTATTACCCCAGGGAAAATCAGTATCTGATTGTGATAATCGAGTCAGTTCCTCACTTTGGCAACTACATGGTGTATTATAACTTGTTGCTCACTCGTGTATGATTAGAAAAGAAAAATACATTTTTTGTCAAATTCATCCAAATTTTGGGAACCGGAAACAGGTAGGTAATACATATTATTTTACTTTTTTTTTGTTATAAAAAATTAAACCTTAAGCGGTTGTGCGGGAAGTTAGATTACGCCCTTATGTTTTGGAAACAAGTTGAAGTTTTTCCTTAGAAATAATCTTTACCTTGAAGGCTTGATGAAGAGCTACATCTGTCACCCACAAATTGTCGTGCCTATCGACTGTCAAACCATGCGGCATATAAAACAAATCTGCCCCCCATTTTCCCAGTACTTTTCCAGTATGGGGGTCTAGGGTAAGGACGGTGTGTTCCTTAATTGCTCCCAAATCTTGCTGCTGGAAATGGTTCGTTGAGTTGAAGGTACTGAAACACAAAAGTCCTCAATCAGAAAGGCAACAGTATTGCTATTTGATTTCCATTTCTTATTCCGGATTCTGGATGGTCTTCAATAATGAAAAGGGAAACAATCTCAATTGAATATTGAATAGAAAGATTTTTCTGTGAACTGAAAAATCCACGATAAAAATGAAGTTATTTTTTGTGAATGTCTAACAGAAAACAACTACTTCCCCGGCTAAAGCCACGCTGGACATTGAACTACATCTGCTAGATATTCTGGAAAGACCATAAATAAAAAGAAAGAATCTGAACTTGATAATTCATTTGCATTTTCATTCAGATAGTTATTTGATTTTCTGTTCCAGTCTTAATTATTTTCAAGTTCAGATTTTTTCTTTTTAGTTAGGGTCTTTTCAGAATATCTATCAGATGTAGTTCAATGTCCAGCGTGGCTTTAGCCGGGGAAGTTGTTGTTTTCTGTTGGACATTCACGAAAAATAACTTCATTTTTATCGTGGATTTTTTAATTTACAGAAAAATATTTCTATTCAATATTCAATTGAGAATGTTTTCCTTTTCAACATGAATACCCCACAAGAGGTTATCTTGACGATGGAAGATAGTGACTAAAGTTTATCTTTCAGTCGCAGATGATTCCACATATGATTTTATGAACATCCTGTTCATATTTAAAAAAAATCAGTCCTCAATAACTTGTGAATACGCTAGTTACTCACGTAGAAGATATAAAATCAATTTTCAGTTGTAATATCACAACACAGTGATAATAAAGTGAAAATGAGTCGACAGATTTTCGAAAACTTGTTGCCAGGCAATAGACACGAGAGCCCAACGAGATCGAGTGGCTATTTCGAAATGGCAACAAGTTTAAGAAATAAATCTGGAGAATTATTTTCTACTTTATCGAACTCTCGTGTGGTATTCTATATATAATTTTTTGATGTTACGATCATAAACACATTTCCTTGCACAATGATACAATGTACCAAACCGGTTTTGATTCATTTCACACTTTTCATGCGAATTGATGACAGACGTCAAATTAAAAATATAGGTTGTCAGAGAATAAAAACAAAATACCTCAAATTATTCCCGCGGCAATTTTCTAGGTAGAATATTCCCACTTAATAATGTTTTGATTGGCCAAAACGTACATGAATGATTTGAATTGAAAGTTTCCATTGGTTTCTGGGAATGTACAAAAATAATCAGTTGTAATATCACAAGAGAGTGACAATAAAGTGAAAATAATTCGACAGATTTTCGAAAACTTGTTGCCAGGCAATAGACACGAGAGCCCAACGGGCTCGAGTGGCTATTGCCAAATGGTAACAAGTTTGAGAAAGAGATCTGGAAAATTACTTTCTAGTTTATCAAACTCTCGTGTGGTATTCTATAGAAAATCCCACACCAGTAATTTTTAACCAATCAAATTGGGTTTTTTGACAGATCACCATGGCAAAGTATGTATTTTAGTGGATTTTTTTTTCTCTATGGTACCCAACAGCGAATTAAATCGGAAATTTTTTGACGTTTCAATGACAGAATAATATTTTTGACAATACTGGTTTTTCTTTCTTTATTTAATTTCCATACATTTCAATTACATAGTTGAAATGTTTTCTATATTCCTCGGACACCTCTTTTCGTCTTAAAGGCGAAAAAGCTGGAGTTTGAATTGAGTGAATTAAATATGTATGTCTAATAAAATATATATATAATATTTAGACACTATTTTATTCACCATTTTTCCATTTAGCACTTTCAATTTTGAGTAGTTTAGAAGTAAATATTCCTGAACAATTCGAAACAAATTTCCTTCCTTCAAATAGAAACCACAATCTTCTATTAATGCGGGTAAATAAGACATAGTACGATGATTCATCATTACATCAGACAATTTTATGCATATTTTACATACAGCATGATTTTCAAATCGATACATTTTTGAAATAAAAAAGTTTGCGATCGTATTGACTACACAATATTCTTTTTACCACAAGACACGAGTTTTTGCTGACGTTTTGTACTGTTAAGATACTATGATCACAGCCCCCTATGATGTTTGCTGACGCTGGTTATGAATGCTATGCAATAAAGGGCGTATAGAAAATTAATAAAAACACAAAAAAGCAATTTTCTACCACTTGTAATTACTCAAAACTTATGTCAAAATGAAAATTGAACTATGTTCAATATTTAAATGTTATTTCCATGCAACTACAACAAGTAGAAATCAACAATTCATGGGCTAAAATCGCTGCCGGAACTGTGACGCAAATTAAATCTGTTATGTACCTACCTTTATGAAAAACCGTTGGAATTATAATCTTCTTACCCTTGTAGTAGCTCTAAGTAACCATAAAATAAAAGAATATAATATTTTACGTCCTAAAATAGTGATTTTGTGCTACTACAATGAGTAGAAATCAACAATTTATAGGCTAAGAATCCATTGGTGACGAAACTAAACCTGTTCATGTACCTATATAGAAAACTAATAATTTTTTTATTTTCTACCACTTGTAGTAGCCCAAAGTTGATAAAAAATGGAAGAATATAATATGCTACATTGGAAAATGGTATTTCCGTGCTACTAGAAATCAACATCTTATAGGCTGAGAAGCCCTTGCTGCCGAAACTGCAAAGCACCCTAAATCTATATACAGTATCGGAAACAATTTATCTGGGGTATAGACAGAAATCTACACGAGCAATTATAATAACGCAATTATAATACCACATAAACATGAGAGACGCACTGCTGTGCGCCCCTCCTGTTACCCCACCCGATGCATTAACTGACCACGTGGCAATGCGACACAGCGCACAGCGACTCGACTCATTCTTGCCGAGTCGTGGTTGCGAAAATAAAAGACCGTGACAATTATTACTCTTTGAAACATGCCGCCTATTTACACAACCGCAGAGAAAGTACAGATCGTAAAGTGGTACTTTGGGGGTAATTCTGTACTAGATACTAGAAATCTATTCATAGTGGCTTTTGCAGATAGACCTGTACCTACGGAAGGGACTGTCCTTTCAATTATTAATAAATTTCAGAATTTCGGGTGTGTGGCAGCACATTGCAAAGAATGTTGTCCTCACAAATCCACCACCGCATCCTAGACAAATACCCGAGGAACGGGAAATAAGAGAAATACAAGTGTGTGCATTGGCAGAAACGACACCTTGTTCGAGTAGACAGATTGCCTACGAAGTGAATTTGAATGAAAGAACTGTAAGGAATATTTTGAAGAGAAACGGTTATAATTGTTTCAAAGTCAAGACCACACAAGAACTTTTGCCTGGAGACCATATCAGACATATGGAGTTTTGTGAAACGATTGTCGAAAAATGCAATATGGCATTTCGTGTAAATGATGACTTTCTAAAAAAGGTGTTATTTACCGATGAATCGTCCTTCTCAATTCATCGAAAACACAACCCATCCGTAGTACGTTATTGGTCTCGTAAAAATAAACATTTGAGTATTGCTGTGAGGACACAGTACCCAAGCAAATTAAATGTGTGGACGGGACTTTTAGGCGATCACGTCATAGGCCCATTTTTTATTGAAGGGAATTTAAATGCAGCAAAATATTTGCAACTTTTGCAAAATCAAATTATTCCTGCAGTTCACGCTCTTTCGATTTACTTCAACGACGTGTGGTTTCAACAAGATGGTTGTCCTGCCCACAATGCTGGCACGGTGGTTACATTTTGGAATCAATTATTTCCCGATCGGTTTATTTGTACGCGAGGTACAATCAACTGGCCACCTCGATCACTAGATGTAGCACCTCCCGATTTTTATTTCCGGGACATGCTAAAATGGGAGGTATATCGGCATGAGTTTGAACGTGCCACCAATTTAGATGAACTGAGGGCAAACAATATTCAGTTGTGTGCTCAGGTAACACCAGTTACCCTTGCGGCTACCAGAACAGAATTGTACAATAGATTCGGCTATTGTTTGGCCCGAAATGATGGTTTGTTCGAACATTCAATAAAATAATTCCGTACACAAAATATTTAATTTGGTTTGTCTTTTCTTGTAAATATTTTTTTTCTCTCCATTCAAGAAATAATTGTTTTTCTGTTAGAAATAAGTTTTTTGTTTTTATTGTCTTACAGAAATATCGTATGCTTTTGTTTATGTTTGAGAATTTTCTTTTGTTTTCGCGGCCACCACGGCACCAAAGATATTTTGATCTACCTGTCGTCCGACAGATTAAATTGAATCAATGATTCAGTTTAATTTGTTTAAATTAGCTGTGTGAAATTATCGTCAATAATTCTTCTTCACTGCAGCGCACACATTCTCCCGACTGCTGCTGGTATGATACTGACGTCCTGAGCTGACCGCCCGACCGCCCTGACTCTCCTATCTCTGTGTCGTGACGTCGATATCCCTTCCTCGAGCGAGTCGAGGAGAAATTGTAATGCTCTCTCAACATATAGCAAGCTATTCTTTACGCTCTCATGAAACCACCATACCCAAGATAAATACTTTCCGATACTGTATGTACTATATGAAAAATTGATAAAATAATAATTTGCTACTACTTGTAGTAACCCGAAATTGATATAAACTATTGGAATATAATATGCTACGTTCTAAACTGGTTTTTTCATGCAACTACAATAAGTACAAATTAAGAATTTATAAGCTAAGAATCCAGTGGTGCCCAAACTGATCTATTATAATATGTACCTACCTATGAAAAATTGATAAAATTAAATTTTCTACCTCTTGTAGTAACCCAAATTAAACTGGTATTTTCATGCAACTACAGTTAAGAATTTATAGGCTAGGAATCTATTGGTACCGAAACTGCGACGCAAACTAAATTTGTTCATGAACCTATACGAAAATAAATAAATAGAGAATTCTAAACTATTCTATGTTTGTTGTAGTAAAAAAAATAATAAAAAGAATCAGCTTTTACTTTTTAATTCAGGTAGCTGTAAAATGACAAAATATTCAAATAATAATAAAAATCAATTATTTATATCATTTTGACTACTGTAATTATTGTTTATATGAAAAACGCAATTATTATAAACTATGGCAGGAGGTTGATTGAAAGCGGTGGCTCGTTCTTGCTTTAGAGCATCATGACTTGACTTTACAGAAGTTGAAACAGACCTCATTGCATCAATTATTTCCCAATGGTGACTCTAATCTATCTGCAGATATGATTTTATTGAATGACTAGTTCCATGTCCTGTGATTTTAATTAATTGCTGTTCACCAATTCCTGTTTTGGCTAAAGTTGAAACAGCAGTGGCTCTTGCAGAGTGATTTGTTTTTTTGGCCTTTCTGACGTCAATTCAAATTGATGATGCCGCCGATTTGAACCAGGAAGAGACCGCATTTTGTCCAGCCGGACTGTTCTTGTACCAACCTTTGGAGTTGGGGTGCTGCCAGTTTGGATTGAGTTAAAAATAAACGGTTGATGAGGCGATCTCGCTTTTTGAAAAGTCTAACAGGGTATATTTCTTCATTGATTATATTTGGTACTGACCACTTACTGTCAGCCATTTTTTTTACCTGCTTGGGTAGTTTTAGAGAAAACTGGATTATATTCAATGCGACCTATTGGTTTTCCTTGATTATCAATTTCCCTCTCCAGGCCAATTCATGAGCAGCGATGTAGAAAAACTTTTTTTGCAATCCCTCCGTGTTTTCATCACCAAGCTCAATAATTTTTTCAACTCGTCTGTTGATAATGCGGATGAACTTGCCGTTCTCTTGGCTGGGTCCTTTTGTAACTTTCGACGCTTACAATTTTTTGCAGCTCTTGCGTTTTCAAATTCTATATCAGAAAATTGATTAAATTTGCGATTGTACCTTTTAAAAAAATTTCTTGCAACTGCTTGGCTGTGGAATTCCATAAAACTTTTACTACACTCTCCTTGTAGTCTTCGGAGTTGTTTTTCCGCATATTGAACCCATAGTATTCATGAATAAGCGCCAGTTCCACCACAGGTATATCCGCTCTATCAAAATCATACGATTTTTCTTCGCAAAAGTTTGTAAACTGCCTCCATATGCTTGAATTGGGTTTCTCAGTATTCGCGCGTGTTCACTGCTGAATCTCCTGACGAATTCTTTCTTTACTTTCTTGACCGAAGCGAAACATTTTTTTCACGTCGTGCCGCTTGACAGATTCGGAACTCAAGTACATTTTAGGTTAGGGTCTTACCTAGTTGCCATGGTAACTGAACAATTAAGTCAATCACAACATTCTGTTTTGCTAGTGTCTCTTATCGAAGAAAACAAATTGGCATTGTTGAGAGTCAAAAAATAAATTCTAAAATTATTTAATTTTCAAACACAATCTGGTGTGAAATTTTCTTACCGAATACCACACGAGCTTAAATTATTTCCGGAAATTTTTTCTAGCTCATGAATATTTTCAGAAAATTATCTCTCGAAAAAATTCCCGGAAATAATTCAACCTCTAGTGATTATTTTTTGATGTTACGATCATAAACACATTTCCTTGCACAATGATTCTATGTACTGAACCGGTTTTGATTCATTTCTCACTTTTCATGCAAATTGATGACAGATATCAAATCAAAACTATATGTTGTCCGAGAATAAAACCAAAATTCCTCAAATTATTCCCGCGGCAATTTTCTAGGTAGAATGTTCCCACTATAATAACGTTTTGATTGGCCAAAACGTACATGAATGATTTGAATTGAAAGTTTCCATTGGTAAGAATAACTTCAAAATAATTCGACATATTTTCGAAAACACGACACGAGAGCCCAACGGGCTCGAGTCGCTCACAGTCTAAGCATCTCTGCACGGTAGTTAGACGTCAGGTGCTAAAGTCTAGAGGGTAAATAATGTATAGTCGTATATCATCAGGAAGTTTTGCGTATGGCAAATTTTTTTGAAACTTACAATTGATCCCAAACCCGGTCAGCTCTATGGAAGATAACCGGCTGAAGTACTGAGTTGACAGATACTCCAGACACCTGCCCCAATGCCAATGGTTCTTGAGGCCATTGCTTCACAGCTCTGGGCACATCTGGTTTGTCAACTGCCAAGGGTTGCTGTTCGGATGTCCCAGAGTCACCCTGAAACAAACGAAATGTAGTATGAAACATAACGATATAATAAACAACAGGTATCAAAAATACTCAAATTAAAATATTTTCAAGGAATGTATGTCGAAAAGTTATAAACAGATACGATAAATATATTGGGATAAATCAAAATCGGTTAGGTGGATGCATATAGGAAAATATTGGTTAGGCATAATATTCTCCATCAAATGACTTGACAAAAATCGAAACAAGAATTCATCAATTCAGTAAAAGCTGTAGGGACTATAACTACTGTAACAATACATATACCATATTGAAATTTAAAACACCGATACAACTTCTCAATAAATTTAAAAAATATATAGGGCTTTCATTCTTTAAATTTACGTTCGAACCAGACCTCGTCATTCATCAGCCAGAAAAAATATTTCTCTCATATAGTCCATCCAATATCAATTGCAGAAGCTGTTTCTATAGGGAGCAAATAAAAACTCACTCCGCTAACACGAGCGTATATGCGAAGAAACGGAACGAAAAATAATCTGTACTACTTGTATACAGTCTCCGTCGGCACAAAGAGCCCGCTGGTCAACGTGGACTTGAGTGACTGCTGTCTGTTCTACAACCGATTCGTCTGGGCCAAACAAGTCGGACATCAATGCTTGCAGGTGTGTCCATACGATGGGAGGTCATAAATCACACGTTATATTTGTGTTTTAATAGCTCTGAAAGATTAAAAACCAGTAGCGTCTGTGGTCTTGGTGTGTGCCGATCGAAATACGTTTTAGGATATTAAAATATCTAAATAAAATTAGTTATCTCCGCCACTGCTGCACACAGGATTTCGCCGCAGGACTTTTTTATGCTTCTGCAATTGATGTTGGGAAAACCATACCTAGGTGTATTGTATGATGATATGATAATAAAAGATCTTATCTAATTGTCAAAACATACATTTGAAAGTAAACTCAAAACTAAATTAAAAATGTAACCAATATTATCTATTTCAATTATTCCTTTCGTTGAACACTATTACAAACTAACTGATCATCATACAATTTATGTATAGTTTTGTATTATTGTTATTTAAACTTTTGATACTTAATAGGTTAAGTGTAAGAGTAGCTTTATCTAAACTTTGCCTATTATGTAATATTTATATGCAAAATATCGATTATTATTATTATTGAAAAGAGAAGTGGCCCTAGGACTGATCCTTGGGGCTTGCTCATACTATTGGTTTACATACACAGAAACGTTGTATAAAATTATTATTTTCCTTAACTTAAAAAGGGAGGGAATTTGTACGTTCATTAAATTCAACGGATTGAGCTCTATAAAGGGTGCAAACTTGAAGACTAGTGTAGATCATTTGAATGGCAACAATGCTCAACAATGCTGATAATGAAAATAATCTCCACTTTTGCGAACTCATGCCACAGAAACTTTGGAGATAATGGATATTGATGGAGTCCTTTTTTTTATAAAAAACCATTTTTTTGTGTTTAATACAGGGAAAATCACAACACTAACGATCTCGTTTCGGTGTCAGTTTTCCTTTGCGAGTGCTTGTCACAGATTTCTGAAATCCATTTCCTAAAAAGACATCATATATAGGGTGAATAAATATAGTGATAACATTTAATTTACGTCAGTCGAGGAGGATGGTAAATGTATTTCAACTATAAAATATAAATAAAGTCTCCGGGAGTTCGTTTGAAATGATGAAGAAGAAGAAAACAAAATTTTAAATTGCCGACGTTTCGAAACGTTATTGTTTCATCTTCAGGACTCGGGAATATAAGAAAAACAGAACTTTTTGAATAAAATTCTTGATGCATATACGAAATGGAAACATTTTAACAAAAAATTAAACCGACGAAATACGGAACTGAAAAGTAAAAAATAAAATAAACCTTCTTAGTCTCAATAAGTAAGCTCCTAAACTAATGAAAGTAACTAATTTTGAGTCGGCGCCAATTAAACAAGCAAATGAATGAGGTAAGGCGTAAAATGATGGCATCGAGTTGCGCGGTGACATTCTGATAATTTTTTTGAAGTAATTTAATGATCTTCGTTGATTGTTCATTTGGCGCCGACTCAAAATTAGTTACTTTCATTAATTTAGGAGCCTAGTTATTGAGACTAAGAAGGTTTATTTTATTTTTTACTTTTCAGTTCCATATTTCGTCGGTTTAATTTTTTGTTAAAAAGTTTTCAGTTTTCAATTTTTTGTGGCTGAAATCTACTAATTACTACCTACTTGTTTTTATTACTTCCAAAATACTTACTCACCCACCTTACTTCAACTATTACCAGTTGAATAATATGATTATCTACTTTTACTATTTGTTGTAATATAAATTATTTTTGTTGTTCTGGTTAGTTTATTTCATTACTTTGTATATCATTTCATCCTCTCATATAATATTATGATTGTGACGGATGTAGGAGAACGAAAATAATGACAATAGCGATCTGTCATTGTCAACTACATATGTGTGCCAATGTTCACAAGTGAAAAATCAATTATCCCCTATTTTTCTACCCGTAAGGGTGGATAATTCTATTCGAAATCCAAATATGATCAACTATGAGGTATACCATATCTAATAAAAAAAGAATCATCCAAATCGAAGAACCCAGTACATAGTTATGCCTGATAGAATCGGTTAACGGACCAGAATTCAGAGGGTGAGTGATCAATATCCTTCATTTTGCTACCCTTAGGGGTGTATTTCATCTTTTAAATTCAAATGGGACAGAAATCTGTAACACTCTTGATAGCCAGTCATAATTTCATTAGTCTTGGGAAATAAGACATTTTTCATTTTTAATGTTACAGATTTCTGTCTCTTATTGCAGAAATATACAGGGTATTAATAGGGTGTTTTTTACGACAATTTTTGTTCTTTTTTGCTTCCAACCGAAAATTTTGAGGGAAATGTCCAAAAAAAATTCCCTTAAAATTTTAGCTCTTAATATTAACATTAAGTACTTTCCCAGAGCGTGGAAAGATTTTCCTTTTAAAATACACTTGAACTTTGTTTTTTTTTCAAATATCTTTATATATATATAATTCTATATATATATATATAATTCTATATATATATATATATATATAATTTATATATATATATATATATATATATATATATATATATATATATATATATAATTCTACTGTACGTGTGTTGTCACTGCACTCCTCCTAAACGGCTGGACCGATTTGAATGAATTTTTTTGTATGCGTTTGGGTGGCGCCCTGGATGGTTTAGATTCACAAATCATCCCCCTAAATGTTAAGGGTGGTCCACCACTTAATTTTTTTTTATTTTTAAGACAAAAATTTTTGTTTTTATTTTTTTATGATACAGGATTCAAAAATACATACAACCCTAAATTTTCACCCTTCTACGATCAACCCCTATTTTTTTGGCAAGATTTTTATTTTTACTTAGAATAAAAAAATTCATATTACTCTTAATTCACCCTTCTACGATCAACCCCTATTTTTTAATTTTTTTCAGGAAAACGGGATAACGGGAATAACGGGATAACGAAAAAACGGGATAACGAGATGACAGGAGAAGGCAATAACGGGAAAACGGAATAACGGGATAAATAAAAAACGGGATAACAGGAAAACGGTATAACGAACAAACGGGATGACAGGATAAGGGGAAAACGGGATAAAGAAAAAATGGGATAACAGGAAAACGGGATAACGGGAATAACGGGATAACGGGAGTAACGGGATAACGAAAAAACGGGATAACGGGATGACAGGATGAGTGGATAACGGAAAAACGGGGTTAAGACAAAAAGGGGTAACAGGAAAATGGGATAACGGGAAAAACATTTCAGGGAACATAGAAATTTGGACAGGACAACGTCTGTCGGGTCCGCTAGTATATATATATATATATATATATATATATATATATATATATATATATATATATATATATATATATATATATATACTAGCGGACCCGACAGACGTTGTCGTACCAAAGCGTTAATTTACTCAGGATTACATGCTCTACAAAAGTGCCTATTGCGACGTAGCTGTCAGATTGTGCGGGTCACTAAATTTGATTTTTGTAGGAAATTCCTATTTTTTGACGTTACTTCATAAAGGACTGGATTTATGGAAAAACATGGAAATGACAAACTTGTAGGACATTTAATTTCCTACAAAAAAGCCCTATAAGCCGAATCGCTAAGATTGATATTTATTGAGATATAAAGCGTTAACTTTGTTGAAATATGAAAAGTTTAATTCGATAATTCTCAAAAATTTTGCAAAGTTAACGCTTATATATCTCGAGAAATATGAATTTTAGCGATTCAGTTTATAGGACTTTTTTTGTTGGAAAACAAATTTTCTACAAGCTTGTCATTTTCATTTTTTCCATAAATCGAGTCATTTATGAAGAAACGTAAAAAAATTGAGAATTTTCTACAAAAATCAGATTTAGTGACCCGTACACACAGGTGCAGATTATAGCAAAAGGCACTTTTGTAGAGCATGTAATCCTGAGTAAATCGCGCGTTGGTACGATATGATATCATCAAATGCCACCGAATTATAGATATTTGAAAAAAAGTTCACGTGTATTTTGAATGGGACATCTTTCCACGCTCTAGGAAAATACTCAATGTTAATATTGAGGGCTGAAATTTTCAGGGATTTTTTTTTACATTTCCAACAACATTTTCGGTTGGGGAAAAAACAAAAGAAATAGTCGTAAAAAACACCCTGGGGTATTATACTTGACCCTAGTTGGGGTCGATTTCTGTGAAACCGGAAGTGAGGGGAGAGTATGAAATATTGAAAAATATTCCTATTCTTGAATCTAACACCCCTGCTTAATTTGAATCGGAACTCTGGAAACCATGGATGTCCAATGAATACGTTGACACCCGGTATATGGAAAAAACTAAACCCTAACCTACGTAGTTCAAGAAGTTTTTCATTAATTAACAGCTTTTTCATTATCGTTATTTGAGGCGATTTCTCAGGTTAGAGTACAAAAAAAATATCTATTCTGAGAGATAATTTCTAAAAGCTGTATCGTTCCGAATTTACGAATCCCAGGAGCAGAAAATTCATCAGAGAAATTAGTCTACTCGACAAGTTGAAAATGGTCTAAAATAGAGATACTGCTCTTAGAATTATGTGTGATAGCTCATTGGATCCGGAATAACGCCTAGAGAAATGTGCCAAAAGCGTGTATTAGCACATACAAAATTGCAAAAGTTATAAACAATTGAAGATGAAAAAAAATGGCATTTCGGTTTTTGCCAATATTTCATAAACTATACATATTTAAGAAATTTCAAAAAAAGATTCTGAAAGGAGAGGAAATTTGCAATAAAAAACTCCCAGCTCCCGGAAATCTATCTCCATTATTTATAATTTTAATTTAACGCTGAAAATGGGCGACATTTTTAGGTTACGCGCGCGGCGTCAAAAGCGAGTACGATACATTAATTAATTTATTTAAGGTATTAAATATATTTTTTTTTATTTGAAAAAACTATGGTGTATTCGGAACACTATAAATAATTCATTCCCGTTGGAAATTCCACTCAAAGTTAATTTTTCAACAAGTTAAACGATTGTTAACTAACAAAATTTTCTCGAACTTCTGTCTTAATTGTAAATGAAAAAAAATGTTTAAATAATTGTCGTAAAAATTTTTCGCTTCGTAGAGCCTCTCTTATATACAAACTCAACAAGATCACGCCATAAAAGTTGGAAAAATATTCATACTTTGTTTATAATAATTTTTGTACTTGAACAAAAACTAAAAAATCCAAGTAATGTTGTTAAAAAAATTTTTTTTTCTCAATCATCATATTATCGTTTTTTTATTAATACAAGATATAAATTGATTTGCAAAAAAAAAAATTCCCGCCATTTGTTGATAAATTTTTTAAAAACAAATTGATTATTTCAATATTTTTAAAAATTTCTCTCACAACTTCATTATATTACAAATATTATGATTTTGAAAAAAAAATTCCTTAATAACAATTTTTAATTGTTTATAATCGTTTTTTTTATATTTCTATTGTTTAAATATTAGTTAAGAAATTTTTTTTCTAAAAATCATAATTGACAGTCCTCTATGAAGAAACAAAATCAACAATTCCATTGTGTATTAACTTACCAATTTGTTATAAACAAATTTTTAACTTTGTTAGATTTTTTTTCTGAAACTTCTGAAATTTACCACCATATATAACAAAGTATAGAAAAAATTTTTTCCCAATTCCAATTCCCAAAGTTCGATAAACAATTGTTTTTTTTTTATACTTTGTTATATATGGTTGTTTTTGTAAATTTTAGAAGTTTCAGAAAAAAAATCTAACAAAGTTAAAACTTTGTTTATAACAAATTGGTAAGTTAATAAACAATGGAATTGTTGATAAAAAATTTTTTTTTTGTTACTCCATAGAGGACTGTCAATTATGATTTTCAGAAGAAAAAAAATCTCAACTAATTATTTAAACAATTAAAAAGAAAATGATATAATAAAGTTGTAAAAAATTTTAAAAATATTAAAAATTTGTTTATAAAAAATTTATCAACAAAGAGCGGGAAAATTTTTTTTGCAAATCAATTTATATCTTGTATTGATAAAAAACGATAATCTGATGATTCAAACAAAATTTTTTTAACAACATTACTTGGATGTTTTTGTTTTTGTTCAAGTACAAAAATTATTATAAACAAAGTATGAATATTTTTTTAACTTTTATGGAGTGATCTTGTTAAGTATGTATATAAGAAAGGCTCTACGTAGCGAAAAAATTTTACGACAATTATTTAAACATTTTTTTTCATTTACAATTAAGACATAAGTTCAGAAAATTTTGTTAGTTAACAACAGTTTAACTTGTTGAAAAATTAACTTTAAGTAAAATTTCCAACGGGAATGAATTATTTATAGTGTTCCAAATACACCATAATTTTTTCAAATAAAAAAAAAAATTTAATACCTAAAATAAATTAATTATTGTGTCGTACTCGCTTTTGACGCCGCGCGCGCAACCTAAAAATGTCGCTCAGAGACCCATTTTCAGCGTTAAAGTAAAATTATAAATAATGGAAATAGAGAAGTTTTTTATTGGAAATGTCCTCCTCTTTCAGAATCTTTTTTTGAAATTTCTTAAATATTAATAATTTATGAAATATTGGCAAAAAACCAAATGCTATTTTTTTTCATCTTCAATTGTTTATAACTTTTGCAATTTTTTATGTGCTAATACACGCTTTTGGCACATTTTTCTAGGCGTTATTCCGGTTCCAATGAGCTATCACACATGATTTTAAGAGCAGTATCTCTATTTTAGACCATTTTCAACCTGTCGAGTAGATTAAATATCGTAAGTAATGGCTGATTCACAGTTTAGTACTAAACAAATAGTATCCTTTATGTAAAGCACATAATGTGTAGTTATTGAAACTGATGATTTTCTTGCATCCCACAATATGCTAGTTCGCTCGAATCACAACTTTGGTAAATATATTATTTGACATAGTCAACATTTCCAATCTAGATGATTGCCACCATATGGCCCGGGACGAGCTACAAAACAAACACTTCAATAAGTTCATCAAATAATCGAGTAGAATAGACACCTCCACTCAATCAAAATCGTGGCCCGCGTGATCCGTCACTGGTTTCCAAGGCAACAGATTATACCGGATTATCTAGTATGCCGCGGTATTATTTCCGAACGTCCCACTTGCCACGAATACTTGATAAAGGTGAAAACTTTACCTGTTTTATTTCGGCTGGATTTTTGACACTAGCCGCGAGTATAATTATCAAGCCGAAGACTGATAGAGTGCATATTGATATTATATGAGTTCTTTTGATATTCATAGTACCATGGCAGCACTACACATTCTTTGACACTGTGGTAGGTACTGGTTTGCCTTGGGTTTGCAGATAACGGTACCTACTCTGGTTTAGTTATGCTTCGGTGCAAACCCACTGCTTAAGTTTTATATTCGTTCATATGATTTTATGTTATGAGTAACAGAGGCGCCGAATTTTCTCATATGTGTAGGGAAAAATTACCACAAGCAAAAAACATGCATAATAGATGGTTACATGCAAAGAAAAATTTCGGGGGGGGGGGTAGTTTGTTAGCAACTTTTATTCGAAAATACTTCTCAGGATCATTAGTTGGAATATTACGAATAGTTTGTATTTAGAAAAACTAAGGGTATTTAAACAAAATTAAAAAATGTTAATTAGTGTATGGTATGTACATAAAACTACCAGATTTTCACCTTATTCCAGATATATTTTACAGATTTGGGGGGGGGGGGGTTATCCCCCCCCCTCATGGGTACGGCCTTGGTTAGATGAGACTGATGGCGAAGTCTAGCTGAAGCTATATAGTACGGAAGGTTGCGTTGACTTGGGGAAGTCATTTCATACCGGCTGTAAATCATAAGGATAATAGTTTTCCACTATTACATAAGGGATCTGACCGTCAGCCACTCTAGTAGTGGTGGAGCTAAAGGTGACAGCAGTTGAAAGTTGCAAAAAAAAATTGTCCAACAAGTAATTTCATACCGTGACAAAATTTATGGAGTGATTTTTGAGATTATTTAAAACCGAAAAATAACCGTCAGCTGTTTGGAAGAGGGTGGGTTAACGTGAGTCACGTGTCTCAACTATGTCAAAAATGTTGAGTATGCAGTGATTTCATACCGAATGAATTTCATTGTTGTTAATAATAAAATAACTCTATATTTCAACTTCAATGAGTATTATAATAATTCAATATGTTATGCCACGTTATGATGGGATTGAGAAGTTTTCTATAAATTTTTCATACTGATCAAGTTCGTGTCGGTTTTCAATTATATTATCATTTACTGTGGAACCAAGAAATCCAAAACTGCGAAAATCCCACTACTACGACATACGCCTCCCAATTTTTTTTCCTAGGCTCCAGGCAGAATTTATCCTAGTGAGTGTAACCTGATCTAGTGAGACAATCTCATACAAACAAAAGAAAAACGCTACATCGTCTGTATAGATCTCGACTGGTTGATCTACTTTTGAATCGTAATGAGTTCAAAATTTCAACGAAAATAAAACGTATTTGTGTATTTTGTTTAAAAAAAAAACGAACCGCTTCTTTCATTCATTCCAAGTTATCTACAAAATTGTAAACATATTCTAGAAATACGCAAATATAATGATTTATCCATGAAAGACGCTAAAGTGCCAGTGGAAATAAACGATTTTCAAAAAAGTTGAGAGGTGTCAAGGGACACCCGGATGGAACGAAGTTCCTTTCGATTAATTAGTGAAAGAATTGTAATAATTTTTTTTTTTAAGTTATAATAATATTTTTTTTATTATTAACAAAAATAATGTAATATAAACTTGATCAGTAGGCTCAATTTTAGTACAAACGCATTGATATTGTAATATTAAAATATAATTTGCTTTTAAATTTATTAAAGATATGACGTGTACACTTGCTAAACACACAATAATGGAGAGATTATAACGCGTATGACTTGGTTAGCACAATAGTAAAGAAAGGTTTAATGCGTACTTGCTAAAAATACATAAGCATTTATTATTGTCTGTATAAAATCTCTACTTATCTAACTCCATCAGCAATATCCGGAACTTGTGCAGAAACACTGTCAGGATTCATTATTGTTATTATTTTTTATTATTTATTATGTACAAAAAACCTGTATACACTCAACAAAAATAATCGTCGCGACACCACACTGTTCAATGCGAAATAGAAAGACGAAACGAAAATAACTGGCTTGCTTTCTATGAGAGAGAGAGAGAGAGACAGACAGAGAAACACGCGCACGCCGCACGGCTTACAACTACAGCAAAAAGTGTCGTTACAACTTTTGGTCTTAATTTATTCCGTCTAGCCCCCTTTCGCAACGTGCGATAAGGAACTTCGTTCCAAAAATACCACAATTTACAGCATTACCAAAAAAAATAGCGTTCAAGTGTACTATCTGAACCATCATCTATGCATCGAGGTAAGTTTGGTTGCGGTGATGAAATATTGAGAAATCACGTGATAAGACAACAAACCAAACAAAAAATATATCACGGCGGTGAAAGATGTTTGCAATTTTCTGATAATGAAGCTGTTACAGTTAAAAGTAACTTGGATTAAAGCTCTCATTGTCAAGAAAATTGGAAAAAATATATACTTAGTAAACATTCCTGAATTAGTTAATTTGATTTGGAAACGGCATCTGAACCAAATAAAAAAATTCATTTCAACATGTCAACATTACCCACAAGTCTTGTGGAAAATTTTGGAACAGAATATAGAAATGCCAGTTCTATGTGTTGATATTAGATCGGTATATAGTGATAGTGAATCGACAAATGACAATTCAATGACTAATATAAATGAGGTTCAAAGTAATTTAGTTGGTAGACCTAGACGAGAAATCAAACCTGTGAAAAGGCTTAATTATGATAAGATGTAAATAATGTTAAATAATGTACATATTTTTTTTTCTTCAGGGGGAAGATATTGTAATGTATAGATATATATATATATATATATATATATATATATATATATATTATATTTCCAATATTTCGACAATGAATATTGTCATCATCAGGGAGCTACAAAGGTGAAACTACTATAGTATGTTGATAATTATAAAAATAAACTTTACTTACAATGTTAGTGAGAATTGTCGTTTTTCGGTGAAATACAAAAAGATGTAAAAGACAGCATTAAAACATGTAAAAACAAGGAGCAACAATTAGATTTATGGAATAATATTTGTAACACAAAACATTACTGGTAAATTTATTAAAAGCCTATACTCAAAAACAAAACAATTTCTCAAACAAAATCCTAATCTGATTGTGTCAAAATCTGACAAAGGAAATGTCACTGTGATTATGAATAAAGATCAATATTTCAATTTGTCTTCAGATGTGATCATAAATTCAAATTCTTATGAATTGGTACAAAGGGATCCAACTCTTAAAATTCAAAATAAATGTAATTCACTAATAAAAACCCTCCACAATTCAAATCAAATTGATGAAATTACAAGGAAGAAACTTACTACATATACAGGGGTCGTTCCGAAATTTTATGCACTTCCTAAAATCCATAAACCTACGTTATCAGTTAGACCCATTATATCATCGATCAATAATCCCTCAGAATCACTAGCCTCCTTTTTGACAGATGTTTTGACAAAGGCCTATGATTATGATAATCCATATTACATAAAGGACTCTTTTGACCTATCTGCAAATTTCAATAAAATGCAACTTCCTGAAAATTACGTTATAGCTAGCTTAGATGTGATTTCACTTTTTAGTAACGTTCATTTGGATTCATGCATCAGAGCAATCCACAACAATTGGGAGAACATCAGTAAATTTTGTAAGATTTGTGAAGATGACTTCATCAATATGTTAACTTTTCTCTTAACAATACATATTTTTCATTAATAACCAGGTTTATAGACAAACTTTTGGCACCCTATGGGGGAAAATAATCCCTTTTACAAATTTTTCATCAAAAAATATGTTGATGACATAATCCTAGCACTTCCTCGATCAGAGATCACAGAAATTGTAGATATTTTCAACAGCTATGACCCGTTTATACAATTTACCATCGAAAATGAAGATGATGAAGGTAGCGTTCCTTTCCTGGACACTAAGCTCATCCGTACGTCCAATAATACCTTACTAGTGGACTGGTATAGAAAACCGATCAGTTCTGGAAGATTTATGAACTACTGGTCTTACCACAAACAATCATTAAAAATAAACTTGGTCAAGCAAATGAAACAACGTGTTCTACGAATTTCTGACTCTTCATTTCACCACAAAAATTAGAAAATTCTCCTCAAGTTATTCAAACAAAATTCATATCCTTCATCCTTATTGAATAAGATTTTATTTGGCACACCGTCTATAATCCATTCTTCTAATGACATTATACCTGAGAATTTGAATAATAATAATGAAAATAATGAAACTCAAAGCAACATTTTTTATACTTCTTTACCTTTCATTGCAGAAATCACACCTAAGCTCTCACGAAGTTTTAACAATTTTGCCAATATAAAAATAGCCCAAAAAACGGTTTTAACCATAAATTCTTTATTTTCTGTGGTCAAGGATAAAACTCCGTTATTTTCACAAACAAAACTAGTTTATTGCATTCCTTGTGCAAGTTGTAACCATGAATATATAGGTCAAACAGCTAGGTTACTGAAAGACCGGTACCAGCGCCTGAACCTGAAAGAAAAGCATGGGGCTACGAGCGGCAGAACTCAAGAAGAGGGTACGCCGGACAAAACCCGGCGCTACCCCAGCAAGAGTACAACGAGCCGAGAAGAGGATACGCCAGAGAATTTCCGGTGCTATCCCAAACAGGCAGACGTCCAGCAACAGCAACAGGGAATGATAGAGAAGCACAGGCCCAGCCCCAAGAACAGAGAGAGCCGAGAAGAAGGTACGCCAGATCACCGCTGGCGATACCTCATCAAGGCGAAAACAACCAGCCTAGAAGGACGCAGGAAACGGATGGTTCCCAACAAACCCCCCCTCCCCAATCCCAGAACTCCATGGCAAGTAATTTATTAGAAATTTCGAGAGAAATAGCCTCTTTAGTAGACCTAAAAAAAGTAGAGCAGAAACTCAGTAAGCTATTGGCAATTTTGCGCGACACTCCTCAAGACGATAGGGTTGATATAGCCACGCACTTCATGCTTTTCAATGGCGGTTATTGAGAAGGGTATAAAGGCATGTATGTTCAATGCGAATGGAGTTGCTGGGAAGTTTGCGCTTCTCAGGAACTTCATTCAAGAACATTCTATTGATATGATGCTTCTGTCCGAGACTAAACTCCGACAGGAACATAACTTAAAATTCAGAGGGTTCACAACTATCAGGGCCGACAGGCTGGGAGGGAACAGAGCCGCGGGAGGTGTCGCGATACTCATTAGAAGCGAGATACCTTTCACGGAAGTCGACAGACGTACTTCTAATATAGAACACGTAGGCATTAAACTGAGAGATGGCACAACTATTTTTGCGGTCTATAATGCGCCGGGGAATAGGTTTACGTCGCAAGATTTGGACAGTCTGTTCAATGCTGCCAATAAGGTGATTCTGGCTGGTGACTTGAACGCGAGACACTCAGAGTGGAACGGTGGGCCGACCAAAGCGAGCGCCAACGGAATAACGCTACTGAATTATTCCACGAACAATGAAGTAATAGTGGAACGAAGCAAAGACAACACACATTACCCATTCAATGGTATGTCGTCGACGACTATCGATTTGGTTGTTCAAAAGAACGTCAGAGGTATAGGAGAATTGACTGCGGTGCATGAATTAACATCAGACCACGTACCAGTCACATTCTACCTGAACCAAAAACGTTACCCCAAAACACCAAAAACCAGATATGATTACTATGGTTGCAACTGGAGGAGGTATAGGGAAATTCTGAACAACATCACCTTTATAAACAACAATATAGCAAAAGAAGAAATAGATTACGAAACCAGGAAATTTGTAAAGATACTCCAGATTGCTAGGGAGAAAACAACCAAAAAGATAGTCGTAAGGGGTGACAAGCTTGTTATTCCACCGAATATTAGAGAGCTCATTAAATTAAAAAACTCCGAAAGGAAGAAATGGCAAACCACCAGGAACCCACGCCACAAGGAGCACTTCCTAAGGCTGGGAGGTGAAATTAGTGAGCTCATAAACGAGCATATAAATAACAGGTGGAATCTCAAGCTTGAGAACCTTAACGTCAGGGACCATTCACTGTGGGACACGGCGAAAAGTTTCCAAAGGAAAAGAGAGCCAATTCCCGCTATAGTGGGTGGCCCTGGGCGTTCGGCGACAGAACCCTTGGAGAAGGCTGAATTGTTCGGGGAATACTTCAGTAGTGTTCACGTCATAGATGCTGATAGCACTGACGAACACAGGAGAATAACCAATGCTGCAAACTATATTAGAGAAACTCCCCCGGCAATGTTGATACCCTCAGAACTACAGAAAGTACTTACAAGTTACGAAGAAGTTCTGGGGGTGATCAATAAGTTGCCGAGGAACAAGGCACCGGGCCTCGATAAGTTGGACGCCGTCCTGCTCAAGAATCTCCCGCGAAAGTCATTAGTCCAGTTGATTTACATTATTAATGCGATCATCAAATGGCAGTATTACCCAGACTGTCTGAAGAAAGCAGAAATCATTCCTCTGTTAAAACCAGGCAAGAACAAAAATAGCATCGACAGTTATAGGCCTATTTCACTTCTCAGCGTGGTGGCCAAGGTAGTCGACAAGATCCTTCTGAGTCGTGTTGTGAGCTTTGAGGAAAGTCGGAAAATCATCCCGCCTGAACAATTCGGGTTCAGGAGAGGTCACTCAACTACCTCGCAAGTAGCCCGGGTTGTTCACGGGGTGAAGGAAGCATTCCACAGGGACCACAACACAGTTATGGTTCTGTTGGACACAAAGAAAGCATTTGACACGGTCTGGATTGAAGGGCTTATCATTAAAATGGCAGAGGCAGGCATGCCTTTATACCTAACGAAAATCCTGGATTCGTACCTGAGTGGGCGGACTTTTAGGGTTAATGTAAATGGAATTATCTCGCCAGAGTATACAGTTGGAGCAGGGGTCCCACAGGGGTCTTCCCTGTCACCAATCTTGTATTCCCTGTATACATATGACTTTCCGACCTTCGCTCGGACGAGTACGCCTATGTTCGCGGACGACACCGCGATCTATGCCCACTCGTTCCAGAGCGAAGTGGCCGCTATGCAGCTCCAGATTCATCTGGATCGGTTGGTCATGCCATATATGGGGAAGAACAAGATTAAGCTTAACTCGGAGAAAACCGAAGTCATCAACTTCACGAGGAAACTCACAAATGTGAAGATCCTCGGGAAGTTGAGGATCGGAGAAAGCAAAGTGACGGAGAAGCCCTCAGTGCGATACCTGGGAGTGCAGCTGGACAAGCGTATGAGCTTGCACAAGCACATAGGGCTGGCATTACAGAGGGGAGCGGCCGCGATAAAGCGAACGTATCCCCTCATTGCACGTAATTCCAGCCTGTCATTAGATAATAAGCTTCGGATATATAAGCAAATTATTAGACCGGCTATAACATAAGCTTGCCCGGTATTTTGTAGCCTTTCCAAGACGCAGATGTTGAGACTAGAAAGGTTGCAAAACAAAGCACTCCGTATTGTTACGAATAGTAACAGATACATCCGGCTGGATGATCTGCGCGAGATAGCAAATGTAGAAAAACTTGAAGACTTTATAACTAAAACATCGGATAAATTTTATAGATACCACATCCCTAAGAGTCCGCTCACAGCAGTAATTACCAATGTGCGAGCCGACCAGAGAAGGAAGCATGGGGTAATATATCAAAACCTAGAGCTCTATAGGGAGATAGAGTAGGAACCAGTCACACAAAGTTCGAAACACGAATTAAAATAATAATATTGAGCCCAATCGGGTAATACCTTAAAACATCATTCCTACTAGCTGGTTTTTATTATTTTTCCAGACAAAACAAAGCCTAATTGCAAATAGCTTACCTGAAATCTAGTTTCTAATTTTTATATAAATTAAATAAGCGAAGGACGCATAAGCCTAGGCAGGAGGCGTCCAGATACATTAGTAACCCAAACATAACTAAGCTTATGAAACCGTCAGGCACCTGCTAACAGCAGCAGGGGCTGTCCCTTCGCCCCACTAGGAGGGCAAGGAGACAGTCAATTAGTCCCCCCGCAAAAGCCACAATCTTCCCTCCCCTTCCCACTCACCACCCGAAGGAGAAACAGGAAGTTGAATGTATATAGTGTAAATAGTAATTAGTTTTTAGTTATGTAAGAAATATGTGTGTATAAAGATAATAAAGTACTTTTGGATTGGATTGGATTGGTACCGAGAGAGACAAGTATACGATCGATGTGCGTATTGATAAATAGTTCAACATATTGTGTGTAGTTTCTATTCTGCATAATCAGAAAGGTCACATTACCGAGTAAAAGGAATACACTATGTTAATGATAGTCATTGAAGTTATATTTCTTTTGGCGCGTTTAGTTGCGAGTAAAATTAGGAGCTGCGCGCGCACACCGTTACAAAATTGCATAGTATCAAGTTAGCCCAAACCACAGTTTATAGCTAAAGAAGCAGTTAGCTCACTTGGCCCAAATGCATGTTCCAAGGTAACATCCACTCCAGGGAAAGAATTCAGGATGCGCAGAAGACTGTACGCGATTATCGCTCTTCGTAGTATACGAAAAATGTCAGTATTAATAACACAGTAACACGCGGTATGCGCGAGGGATAAAAATAAGAGTTGCACAGTGTACAAACGGGAACATAAAGATCAAAGTGCCGACGCCAAGTGAGCTTACTGTATCTTTAGCTATATACTGTGCCCAAACTGTGAGTGTGGTATGCCAAGCGTGTATCGTCTAGCCATACACAGTGTAGGAAACATAATATGAGGTAATATATTTAAAATCGAGAGAAAATGAGTTCATGCAATAACCAAATTAAAAACATTTCATTCATATTAATGGTTCATTGATGGATTAATAATTAATTTTACTTTTATTGTACCGTGAAGATTTTGTAAAAGAAAAAGTTGAAAAAATTTAAAGATGAGAAGTTGAAATGTTAAAAAGTTGAAAGATTACCCGTTGTGGGGTTTTCATGTTGAAAAGGGAAACGTTCTCAATTGAATATTGAATAGAAATATTTTTCTGTGAATAGACAAATCCACGATAAATATGAAGTTATTTTTGTAAATATCTAACATAAAACAACTACTCCCCCAGCTAAAGCCACGCTGTACATTGAACTACATCTGATATATATTAAGAAAGGACCCTTACTCTTGCATCAATGTTGAAATAATTTCTTATGAGTACTCCCCTTTGGAAAACATTCTTCTTTGCCTCATTCATCTATATAAGTTCTTAATTAAGACTGGAATAGAAAATCAAATAACTATCTGAATGAAATTGCAATATTTTCACTTTTAGATTTTTTCTTTTGAGTTAGGGTCCTTCCTCAGTATCTATCAGTTGTAGTTCATTGTCCAGCGTGGCTTTAGCCGGGGAAGTAGTTATTTTCTGTTGGATATTTACAAAAATAACTCCATATTTATCGTGGATTTTTCAATTCACAGAAACATCTTTCTTTCAATATTCAATTGAGAATGTTTCCCGTTTCAACATGACGTTAAGAAGTTCATTTTATCTGATAACGTTCAGTATATTCTCGTGCAACGATTATTCATCGGTGATAGCACTCGTTGAAACTTTAAGGAAACAAAACTTCTGCTGCGCACTCGTTCCATTTTCGTTGTTTTTAACTCGTTGCTATCACCGATGATAATCGTACCGCTAGTTGTATTACAACCGAAAATAATACATATACTCACGAAATACTATAGTCGCTGCCTTTATAATAATAATAATGGTATTTATTCACAAAATAAAGTACATTGTTGGCTTATATGGTACGTGCGAAATAATACTTAAGGTTTCAATAAGTGTGAGACACTTGTTTTGAAGGAATTAAAAATGAGATTTAATAACAAGTTCATGATAATATGCGAAATCCGAGTAACCAAACTATAGTGTCCACTTTCGTCCAAAATGATCTAACTTACTTTCAGGTCGTGCCTGAATACGTTTTACTTTTTTTTTGTTTTATCATATAGAGGATTTTATAATGAAAAAACTCGTGTAGCATATGGTCGATAAACTTATCAATCCGTCATAATTAATTATTCGAATGATACTTCGTGAATGAAAAATGGAAGGGTTGATTTTTTTGAGACTCGAGGGGGCGTATTTTTCGTATATTGTCAACCCTTCCACTTATAATGAGTATAATCTTTGTTCGTTAAAAATAATATACGCTATTAGCTATCAACAAATCTGTGTTACTAAAGTGAATGGAAGCTTTATTTTTACAATTTTTGTTTGTCAGGTATTCGTTAAAAATAATGAACATTTTTGTTTAAAATAAATAGGAGGCCATGGAATTATCACATTAACCTTATTTTTTTTTAATTTTATTTTGACGGTGTATCTTATGACATATCTATTAATTCATATTAATTGAAACACTCGAAACAGAATGGAAAATTTTGAAAAATATAATCTGTGTATTTTGTGCGATGAAATGGATGATTTGAGGAAGTGTCATCGAAATATGAGACATTTATCTTACTTGCTTCAAGAACCCTGTGTAAATTTCATCGCAAGACATGTTGTTCAGAAAAATTAGTGAAGTGTTACTTGAAATTGATGGATCATATATTCATATTTCAAAGGCTAAATTTAACAAAATTGTGTATTATATATATATGTTATTAAACATATATATCTAACACCTAGTCCCTGTTATTCATCATTGAAGAAAAAAGAAGTACTAGCAGAGTTTCTACAACATTTAAATAATGTAACGCAAGTTATTTAAAATGTAAATATGTTATATTAGTGAAGAAAGACAGAAAAAATGTATTAAGAGCATTTATCCTTTGTAAAGATGGACAGATAAAGGTAACAATAATTATTCAAGAAGCGTATAGAGGGCTGTGCATTTGACAGAAAAATTATCGCTGTAATGTAATCCCAGGAGGAAAAAACTTCCGCAAAGTTTTGTGGTTGCCATAGTAACGAGCTGAAACGAAAGCTTCTTATTGGTTAAAAAATATTGGTGTGAAATTTCCTATAGAATACCACACGAGAGTTCGATAAAGTAGAAAATAATTCTCCAGATTTCTTTCTCAAACTTGTTGCCATTTGGAAATAGCCACTCGTGCCCATTGGGCTCTCGTGTCTATTGCCTGGCAACAAGTTTTCGAAAATCTGTTGAATTATTTTCACTTTATTCTCACTCTCTTGTGATATTTCAATTGAAAATATAAGAACGGCACCATCTTCATTTCCAGCATGAACAATTATCTATCGTTTGCACAGATTTTACATCATCGTCATGCCAGGTTTGCAATGTATTACTTCCATGTTTAAAAATCCACGTTTCCTTAAGAAAAACCACATTCAAGGGACTATCACATGCAGCATTATCCACATATTCTCTCAAAAACTTTACTTGTTTTGATACAAACTCTGGTCCTTCCATTAGAGCCCTTCTATCATCATCTTTTGAGAAACGAAAACCTAAAGTTGTGTTACATGTCTATTTAGTAGGCTTTCTCTTGTTACAAACTATTTATTTTCTATCATGGTATGAATAAATGTACATATTGCAGATTTCACTCTTTTAGGCAAATCTCGTGTTTTGGAAGCTTTTCTCTTTACCTAATAAAAATAAAACGAAACCATTACTTTTAGCACCTTTGGGACAGTAAAACAAAATCCAGGCTAATTTCGAGTCCCCTTCTGTCAAACCATCTGTTTTTGGTAGAAAGTACATCTCATTGGCCAAAGTAACTAGATCGATTCATGCCAAACCAATAAAATATATATTAGTTTTCCAGAATAATTTATGACTATCAATATATGCCTCAATACACTTGGTTTATAAAAATAGCACATTTATCGATTCATTTTCATTTAGTACACTCGAAAGTCAGATAAACTTTTATAGAGGCTTATTTGAAAGTAGTTTCGTGTTTCAAAAATGATTAAATCAATTGGAGTGGTATAATATGTTTGGTTGATTGAACTAAGGCGATATATGGAATTCAGAATATGCGAATGGTAATGAACATTGTTTCAATACACCGGACCAAGATAATAATATACATTTCATACGGAAAGTCTTCCCAATGCTGTAATTTTTTTCGCCGATAGATAATATCGCTAGTATTCGTATACCCGCATTTTTTGGGTCACAAATATCCCAGAATAATCCTCATTCAAAGAACAGGAACAATTTTCCCTGGATAATCGTTATCAAGAAAATATTGCCAAAATAATTAAACCATCGGTGAGAACGAACCTAACAATTTGATTCTCATATCGCTGGGACCAAAATTGTAAAGGGGGGCAGGTTGCCTAGCTTCGTGTATAATCAGAAGAACTATATGAATCCGTTTTTGCCGTATTTCCGTTCTCTCTAAGTTGTTGGTAGTTTCTGACTATTTAGACTATATGGTCGTTCTTCACTGGCTTCTCTAGCTGTTGTGTGTTGTGTCCTGTCATTAGTAGACAAGGCAACGTTAGCCGTTTTTTTGGTTTTATTTTAGGAAAAAAAAGTTTTAGTTTTTTAACCGTGGTAATGATTTTTAACCATTCTCAATTCCTCTTATACAAACAGAAAAGTATATGTTTGTTAAATTTGCACAACTGAAGGCTATATTAAAAAAAAATTGGCTTTGTCATGTGGATCAACCTTCCCCGTGTACTCTTTACAAAGAAGAAGATAAGATTATGTTTGGCTCAATGCATACAGTACTAACCATTGTTTAAAGGGATACTGCATTGAATGCATTCAAGTAAGTAACTAATTTTGAGTCGGCGCCAAAAAACAACGAACATCGTTAAATACTCTAAAAAAATTATCAAAACAAAATAACATGAAAATGCAACGTGAAATCTCCAGCGAAAAACAATAACATTCCAAAAATGCGCTCTCCGCACGATCACTCGCAACGACGTATGCCCTCACGTGTGTGAGGGCGCTTTTCAGTTTATTTTTTCGTCATCTGAATTTTTTGTTGAAAAGTTTTTATATACAAACATACATTGGTAAAAAATCAGAAAAAAAAATATTTTTTTCCAACAATATACAAAACCAGTGATTGAAATTCATGTCTGTCATCGATTGTTGACAAATATTCTTCGATGGAATAAAACAATTTTTCAAGGGGGTATTTTTTCAAAATTGATCTGAAGTTATAATTGTCCGTAGATTTTATTGTGACCGGTAGTACATTAATAACTGGACATTGGATTTTTTTTGGGATTTGACGACTCTTTGTCTCAAAACATTCGCACCGTGGACTATCGGCCTAAAGCGTTTGAATGTGATTAGCGTGTCTCGTGTGATACATATGGATATCTGATTGAAGGTTGAAGCTGCCAATATTTTTGCGCATGGACAATATCCCCAGTTTAATGAAACCATATTCAGCATTTGCAATTATACGTCTTTTTCTGGAGTCGAAAAATATTTATGGCATACCCTTAGTTGCCCCAGAGGATGATCCCACAACTCATTGTAGAGTGGAACATGGAAAAATATACTGTTCTGAGTGTAGAAAAATTGGTGATGCTTTTCAATTGGCGTAATATGAATATAGTGCTAGATAAATCTGCTGCTCAAGTGATCGATATGACTTTTCCAACTCAGTTTGTCATCTACTGTTATTCTTGCTAGTACCAGGAGACGTATTTCTTGTAAAAAATAATATCTGTGATTTATTTCTGTTTATTTTCAAGTTGTTTGTTTCTTATTATTCTGTTGTATCACATTTTTTACTGTTTATTCTGTGATTATTAATGATGTATCACCAGCAAACGAAATGCATTTGCTGTTATTCAAGAACTTACAAATGTCGTTTACATAGATGAAACCAGGAGATCGCCTTGTTTCCTTCTAATCATATTCAAATTGATACGAAGAACTGACAAAATTAAATCTGATATACGAATTACAAATATCTGAATGATCTAGAAACCTGTACTAATAATGAAGCAAAAGAAATCTATTCGTTAAATCGATCGATTAGAAGAGCGACAGTTACTACATAAATCTTGCCAAAACTAGACTAGAAATCATCAGTGAGGCGAGAGTCGTTCAAAACAGGAAATTGGGACTAGGCTGATATATGTTTCTGAAACTTATTATTACGTGATCCGAGCCCACTAAGAGTCTTATAATTCAAGTAACATTTTCAATGAAAATTCCACACTAGTAATTTTTAACCAATCGAATTGGGTTTTTTCGACAGATCACCATGGTATTTTAGTGGTTTTTTTTTTCTCTTGGGTACCCAACAGCGAGTTGAATCGGAATTTTTTTGACGTTTTAATGACAGAATAATATTTTTTGCACAATACTGGTTTTTCTTTCTTTATTTAATTTTGATACATTTCAATTACATAGTTGAAATGTTTTCTATATTCTTCGGACCCCTCCTTTTTTCTTAAAGGCGAAAAAACTGGACTGTGAATTGAATAACTATGTCTAATAAAATATATATGATATTTAGACACTATTTTATTCACCATTTTTCCATTTACGACTTTCAATTTTGAGTAGTTTAGAAGCAAATATTCCTGAACAATTCGAAACAAATTTTCTTCCTTTAAATAGAAACCACAATCTTCTATTAATGCGGGTAAATAAGACGTAGTACGACAATTTCATGCATATTTTACATACAGCATGATTTTCAAATCGATACATTTTTAAAACAAAAAAGTTTGCGTTCGTTTTGACTGCACAATATTCTTTCTACTACAAAACAAGAGTTTTTGCTGACGTTTTGTACTGTCAAAATACGATGATCACAGCCCCCTATGATGTTCGCTGACGCTGGTTAATAAAAACACAAAAAAGCAGTTTTCTTCCACTTGTAATTACTCAAAACTTATGTAAAATTGAAAAATGAACTATGTTCAATCTCAAAATGTTATTTGTATGCAACTACAAGTAGAAATCAAAAATTTGATGAAATAATAATTTTCTACTACTTGTAGTAACCCAAAATTGATATAAAATATTAGAATATAATATACTACGTTCTGAAATGGTATTTTCATGCAACTACAATAAGTAGAAATTAAGAATTTATAAGCTAGGAATCCATTGGTGCCCAAACTGCATCTATTATAATATGTACCTACCTATGAAAAATTAAAATTTTTTCCAGTAACCCAAAGTTGATATAAAATATGTTACATTCTAAACTGGTATTTTCATGAAACTACAATAGGTATAAATTAAGAATGTATAGGCTAGGAATCTATTGGTGCCGAAACTGCTACGCAAACTAAATTTGTTCATGAAATTATATGAAAATCAAATAAATAGAGAATTCTCAACTATTCTTTGTTTGTTGTAATCAAAAAAATAATAATAAGAATCAGCTTTTACTTTTTAATTCAGGTAGCTATAAAATGACAAAATATTCAAATAATAATCCATGATTTATGTCATTTTGACTATTGTAATTATTGTTTATATGAAATACGCAATTATTATGGCAGGAGGTTGATTGAAAGCGGTGGCTCGTTCTTGCTTTAGAGCTTCATGACTTGACTTTACCTACTGAAGTTGAAACAGACCTCATGCATCAATTATTTCCCGATGGTGACTCGAATCTATCTGCAGATATGATTTTATTGAGTGACTACTTCCATGTACTGTGATTTTAATTAATTGCTGTTCACGAATTCCTGTTTTGGCTAAAGTTGAAACAGCAGTGGCTCTTGCAGAGTGATTTGTTATTTTGACCTTTTTGACGTCAATTCCAATTGATGATGCCGACGATTTGAACCAGGAAGAGAGAGTATTTTGTCCAGCTGGAGTGTTCTTGTACCAACCTTTGGAGTTGGGGTGCTGCCAGTTTGGATTGGGAGTTAAAAATAAACGGTTGGTTTTGATGAGGCGATCTCGCTTGCTTGTTAACTTTTTGAAAAGTCTAACTGGGCATATTTCTTCATTGAGTATATTTGGTACTAACCACTTATTGTCAGCCATTTTTTTTGAACCGCCTTGTGTAGTTTTAGAGAAAACTGGGTTATATTCAATGCGACCTATTGGTTTTCCTTGATTATCAATTTCCTCCACAAAATATTCTATGCATGTTGCAGCACCTTCATTTCCTCTGCAGGCCAATTCATGAGCAGCGATGTAGAAAAACTTTTTTTGGCAGTCCCTCCGGGGTGTTTTCATCACAAAGCTCAATAATGTTTTTAACTCGTCTGTTGATAATGCGGATGTACTTGTCTTTCTCTTGGCTGTGTCCTTTTGTAACTTGCTTTTTCAAATTCTATACCAGAAAATGGATTAAATTTGCGATTGTACCTTTTAAAGAAATATTCTTGCAACTTCTTGGCTGTGGAATTCCATAAAACTTTTACTACACTCTCCTTGTAGTCTTCGGAGTTCTTTTTCCGCATATTGAACCCATAGTCTTCCAGAATAAGCGCCAGTTCCTCCACAGGTATATCCGCTCTATCAAAATCATACGATTTTTCTTCGCAAAAGTTTGTAAACTGCCTCCATATGCTTGACTTGGATTTCTTAGTATTCGCGGGTGTTAACTGCTGAATCTCCTGACGAATACTTTCTTTACTTTCTTGACCGAAGCGAAACATTTTTTCTCACGTCGTACCGCTTGACAGATTCGGAATTCAAGTACATTTTAGGTTTTACCTAGTTGCCATGGTAACTAAACAATTAAGTCAATCAAAACATTCTATATTTTGCTAGTGTCTTCTCGAAGAAAAAAAATTAGCATTGTCGAGAGTCAAAAAATAAATTCTAAAATCTAAATCTGGTGTGAAATTTTCTTACCGAATACAACACGAGGTTAAATTATTTCCGGAAATTTTTTCTCGCTCATGAATATTTTTGGAAAATTCAATAATTCAATAAACCAGAGCAATAACAGAAAATAACACTGATAAATAGATAGGCGCAAAGCTACAACAAATATTCAGAATGACCTCTCTCAGACGTGATACAAGATTCAACTCTTCGCCTCATTGATTGTCGTATTCGCGCAAATATTACTGGTGTATTTCTTATTGTCTCACAGCCGGCTATAATTCGATTCCTCAGGTCTTCAACATATTCGACGGGAGTGGAATAAACTAATGACTTAAGAAAATCCCAAATGCAAAAATCTAGAGGATTTAAATCCGGAGATCGAGCAGGCCAATGTTCCGTACCTCCCCTACCTATCCAACGATTTGGATATACTGTATCTGAATGATTACGTACAATAATGCTAAAATGGACTGGTGCACCATCATGCATGAACCAGAAGTGTTGTTTCAGCTGTAGAGGAATTTCTTCAAGAAGAATAGGTAACTCTTCCTGTAGGAAATTAAGGTAAGAGTCGCCTGTAGTCGCTGTGGGAGGAAATATGGACCGATTAAATGATCATCAAGTGCACCAAGCCACACATTTACTGAAAATTGATGCTGAAAATGAGCTTCAAAGATTCCATGTGGATTTTCCTCAGCCCAGAGGTGATTGTTATGGAAATTTCGTTTACACTGTCGTCCAAAATTAGCCTCGTCAGTAAACAAAACTCCATTTAAAAAATTAGGAATTTGAGCGATTTGATGAATGGCAAAGAACTAGGCACGGAAAAAAGTCTGTAGGTAGTAGAGCTTGCACACGTTGAATATGAAACGGATACGATTTCTGTTATTCAAGAATTTCAAATACATTGAAGTTGCTTACATTCAGTATGTTGGCAATTTTTCGATTACTTGTTTCAAGTGACTCCGCAATTAACTCGAGCACTACTTCGTACTTCTCGAGGGAGCCCGCAGTCAGCCGTTTGTTTCTTAAATGTACCATTTTCGCGCAAACGTTGGTGAAGACGAGCAAATATTGTGTGATGGGGTACCCTACGTCCTGGATACAACTCAGCATACAATCATCGAGCTTGTCTGACAATTCCGCATTTGTATAATTTTCCATTCTTTTCGATAAAAGAAAAATTCATTACTAATTATCATTAATGTTATACCAAACTGAAAGCTTAAAAATGAAGAAACGCTAATTTGACATTTCGTTGGAATATTCGTATTTAACAGAATGTTGACAGTAGCCTACTAGCATCGCTACTAGATAATGTATGGAAGAAATAAAAAATACACGTTATGATTTTTTCTTTTTTTTCTTTAAAAATGGCGCCCCATACTAAAAAAAGGCAAGAGAGATTTTTTGTCACAAATTGAACGAGGAATTCAAAAACTTGAAATATCTCAGTGGCGACCATTTTTTTCTTTAAAAAAAATGAGATCATTACCCGTATATGCGCCAATTATGAATATAAAATTCTTAATTGCATGTGAAAAAATGCGTAATAACTACCTCTTGAAACTTTAACACCCCGTATCTCGGAAAACGAAGCATTTGCAGACAAAAGTTATATAGCCAACTGTTACAATTTTTTCATGCAGAATCCCCCCCTGAAGTTTGTCGCACTTATTCACTAACACCGTGTATATGGCTTATGTATATAGAGTGTTAAATTTTGCATCTGTCATTCTCCTCATGCCTACATAGAGCAATTGAATCATGTTCAAACAAAGTTCTTGAAATACGTCAACAAAAAATTATTTCCCCATACAACCGAGAATACACAGCTCATTCAACAAAATCTTAAATTAATTTCCCTTGAATATCAACGCCTATTAAGAGACACAAAATTCATTTATAAAGTTTTCAATAACCTTATCGATTCGAACCAAATTGTGAATATGATTATCTTCAACATTCCATCATACTGTATCAGAAACAAATAATTTTTTTATATCCATCGAAGTAGCACCAACTACTACCTTAATTCCCCCTACAGGTGTAGTGAATTCTATAACACACTTTCGAATGTGGTGGAAATCGACCTCTTTTCTGATTCTTTGATAACCTTTTCGATTACTAGTCTGATTAACAAGTTAAAAACCGGGTTAACTCTTGTTCCCGGTCCTAAAAATATGTGCGATAGCTCATTCGATTCGGAATCACGTCTAGAAAAATGTATTTCGAGCATTTATTAGCACATAAAAAATTGCAATTGTTATTAACAAGATAAGATGAAAAAAAAGATATTCAGTTTTTCGTTAATAACTCGGAAATTGTTGATATTTAAGAATTTTTGAAAAAGGATCCTTAAAGAGGAGGAAATTTTCAATAAAAAGTCTGTACTCCCGGAATTCTATCTCCATTATTTATAATTTTTATGCAAGGCTGGACAGTATATCACAAAGATTTTTTTTTTATAGTATTAAATATTAATTAAAAAATTTGAAAAAATTATGGTGTCATTAGAACACTTGAAAGAATAAAGCCCCATTGGAAAAAAAAATTATGTTGATTTTTCGAAAAGTTATACGATTGTTAATGAACTAACTTTTATCCAATTTTTTTTTACAAAAGTCGACATAAAATTTAAATAATTGACTATATTTTTTGTTTTGCCCCTTTACGATGAAAGTATATTAAATTTTATATTTTTTTTTATTATTTATCTAAATGAACAAAAAATTAAATATAAAAAAAAATATTGTTGACAAATGTTGTTATACAGCTGTTTTTGCATCTAATAATTGCAATAATTAACGTAGGAAAAAACATTTTTACGTCATTTCCCAAGAAATTGTTTATAAACAAATAGACAGGTATAATATTTAAAAAAAAAATCTTACCATTTAGGTCAAGACAAAATTATAATTTGAAAAAAAAACTTAAATACTTTTTTTAATTGTTTATAATTGTGTTTTTTTAAATTTCGTTTGTTTAAATAATCAATTAAGAAATTTTTTTAAGTCAACGAATAAAAATTTATCAATAATTTCATTGTTTATTAAGTCAACAATTTGTGACCCTCGGTTTATTTTTTTCCTGGAAGTTGAAAAAAAATACAAAAACAGCCATATATAACAAAGTACTGAAAAAAATTGTACGAAAATGTAAAAAAACGAATTTTTATAAACAAATGCATGTAACAGCTGATTGGCAATAGTTACAAACCTGGATTTTTATCCATTTCAACTATTGATTAATCCTTTACAAAAATGTCCTAAATGTCCATTATGCTATCTCTTATAATTTAAAAGTTATAGCTATTTGTTACTTTAAAAATGAAGAGGCCACTTTGATTTCGGTATCGTGTGATATTTAAAAATGTTATAAAAAATCAAAGACAATTTTTTCCAGTGCTTTGTTATATATGGATGTTTTTGTAATTTTTTTCTTCCAGGAAAAAAAATAAACCGAGGGTAACAAATTGTTAACTCAATAAACAATTAAATTATTGATAAAAAAAATAATTTTCTGTTAACCTATAGAGAAATGCCAGCTATGATTTTTAAAGAGAAAAAATTTCTTTAATTAATTATTTAAACAAACGAAATATAAAAAAAGTGATTATAAACAATTCAAAAATGTATTTAACGTTTTTTTTTAATCATAATTTTGTCTTGACAATAGAATGGTAAGAATTTTTTTTTCTAATATTCTACTTGTCTATTTGTTTATGAACAATTTCTTAACAAATGACGTAAACAATTTTTTTCCGTTAATTAATGCCATTGTTAGATGCAAAAACAGCTGTATAATAACATTTGTCGACAAAACATTTTTTAACAATTTTTTTTCATATTTCATTTTTTGTTCATTTGAAAAAACTATTACAAACAAAATATAAAATTTTCATAAACTTTTATACCGTGATCTTGTTATGTATGTATATAAGAAGGGCTCCAAGAAGCAAAAAAAGTATAGGTCAATTATTGAAACTTTTATGTCGACTTTTATAAAAACAGAGATTGGATAAAAATTAGTTAATTAACAATAATTTTTGAAAAAGACATAAATTTTTTTTCCCACGGGGCTTTATTCTTTCAAGTGTTCTGATGACACCATACTCTGAAAAACCATTTGGAAATAATTTGGTTTATATGCACATAGTTGAGTCTTAATTATTTTTGTCAATGTTCATAAATTCATTATCCAATTTCTAAACATTATATTTTTAGTATTATTATACCACCCTTTTTTGTTAGTGAATACATTCTCAGGCTTCGTCCCGTATTCCTTCATTGAAAATTAAATAAAAAAAATTAAAAAAAATGAAAATGTGATTTTTTTCAGAATTACTGCCATTTATTTAATTCAAAATAACATCAGTGGAATTGTCGTAAAAATATATCATATTGAGATATTAAACTATTGAGATACTTTGAACCTGGAACAGTGATGTTCCACATCAATTATTCTTTGAATAGGTGCAGATATAAACTAAACTGAAACATCTAAATTTTATTGTTATTATTTCACATTTATTTACATCTATTAACATTTGATTACTTTTGCATTATTATTATCGTTACTAGCATTATTATAATTAATTATAACATTTTATAGCTCGTTCTTTGTACATTGATAATATTTATATTTCATAGTGTTTTATACTACTTGTTATAATACTTGTTATATGTTTTACCAAAATATTCACCCACACACAGGGCTTGCCCTCAGTGGGATAACAATGTATTTATCTATACTTCTCTGTACTCTATTTATTGTATTGTCATGTTTATGTTCAATGTTATAATTGTATCATCTGACTTTATCTTTAAATCGAAATGATGAATAAATATTATTATTATATAATAGTCCTCGTTTTGGACAACTCCACCCTACTTGGGTTACGTAACTACCTAGTTCATGAAACCGCGGAAGACAGCTAATTGGCGGCGAACCACCTCGAAAACAATGGAAACCTTCACAACTTCTCACCTGTCCGGCTACTTGATTGAGGCTCAGCAATTGCTTGACTTCATCGTAGAAGTCTTTGGTCGCCCTTCCCCTGTCTTCGTCGAAAGGCAACCCCGAAACGAGGAGCACCAACAGCCCGAATACGGCGACGATTGAGGTGTCCATGGCCGACTGAGATCGATAGTTGGAGACCGTGGAAAGCGCGGAATGGAATAAACAGCGCGCAAGGTGGCAATAATCGGGAGTGCGCGATTTTTACCCCACCATCGGCGTTTTTTGGAAAGAAATCGACTGAAAGAGTGTTCGAGATATTGTTTACTCATTTGATTTGGGTTAATTATATAGTTTTTTACTATTTGAAGGTATCTGTTTTCATTTTAAATCGGCTCGAGGTATTGAAATAATCCAAGTTAAAAAAATATTTTGAATACCAGTTTACTCTGTTGACTGTACTGGGCGTTTCATAATTGAATGCTGATCCTGAAGGGCGATAATCCTTGGATGATTTTAAGAAAAATTATTCATATGAACATAAGTCCGCAACCGCTTTATTTTTGAGATACAGGATGTTAAAATTTAACAAAAAAATCAGTTCTTCCCCAATATCTCTGAAACCGCTTTGGCTTTTTTTTTCAATGTTGGTACATGCAAAGTACGCATGAAAATATTTTTTTTCCATGACGAAGGATCTCTTAATATTTATTAGTGGCGTCCCTGTTAACCTGCCCTGTCATATTTTTGATCAAAATAGTGATACGCCACTGTTTTTTTTCCAAATAAATATTATTTTTGTAATTGTCCTCTATGTTCTCATAGAAATGGTCCCTTGCCTCTTTTTCGTCCGGCGGACGGTTTTCGATTTAGAAAATAAAATACATTCATTTGCTTGTCCCTATTCGATTTTTTCTTAGTCTTAATTTCACAATTTTTATAATTTTATGGTAACTATTATTTAGTTTTGCTAATGAGTAGGCATAAAAATACAATTTTTATAACATAATTATTATGAACAAAGAATACCAAAATCGAATTAACTGTTCAAAATGTCCGCCTCCTGCAAGTATGCACGCTTCAGCCCTCCTTGTCATTGACTCGCGTACTCTTTGGAGTATTCCTTATTGCTTCACAGGAAACTATTACGCGGTTTCGCAATTCTTCCTTAGTTAGAATTGGTTGACTGTACACCAAAGTCTTAAGATGTCCCCAAAGAAAATAATCAACACTGTTTAAGTCTGGTGATCTAGCTGGCATGACTCTGTTCCCTCACGACCTATCCAGCAATTACGGAATTATGGTTTGAATATTCGCGGCTAGGCACTGAAATGAGCAGGTTTACCATCGTGCATGAACCACATGTGATTTCGCATTAAAATAGGAACATCTTCCAACAGAATTGGCAAATTATCTTCAAGCATTCGGCGATAATTATGTCCAATTAACCTGCGTGGTAGAAGAAGGTCCAAATAGGTGATCTCCAATAATTCCAGCCCAGACATTAATGAGAACTGCTCCTGGTGATGAGATTCCACGATGGCATGCGGATTTTCCTCAGCCCAAAAATGATTATAATGAAAATTTCTGATCCTGTTTTTAGTAAAACTAGCTTCGTCCGTGAATAAAATTTCCCTGTCAAATAAAGGATTTTCGGTAACTTTTTGGAGAAACCATTGGCAGAAATTCACTCGTAATGGAAAGTCTCGAGGAAGTGGAGCCTGAACCCGTTGAATAATTAATCATGAATAATCATCCATACTAGAATATGGGCGATATTCAAATTATTGGCAACGTGCCTGGTACTTATTTCAGGATTTTCGTCAACTGAATTTAAAACAGCTACGTCAATTGCTGGAGTTCTTGCAGTCCGATGTGCTCCTTTCAAGTGATGATTTGGCTCAAAACTTCCTGTTTCACATAACCTTCTGAGGGTGCTTGAAATCGTTCGAGCATCAGGAACCATTCTATTTGGGAAGCGCTCTTGATACAGTCGCCTGGCTTCATATGCGTTCCCGTCAGCAAGCCCATACAAGTAATGCATGTCTGCTAATTCGGTATTTGTAAAATTTACCATGTTTTCTTTTTAATGAACAAGTTTTAATAACGTGAATAATATCACGTATCTAGCTAAAGAAGAGTCAAAATTGTTTACGTTGAAAACAACGAGATGTGTTATTAGCATACTAGATGTTTCTAGCCCACAAGATAATCCTACTACGCATAGGGAAAAGCAAATGAATGCATTTTATTTTCTAACTCAAAAACCGTTTGCCGGAAGAAAAAAAGGCAAGAAACCATTTTTATGAGAAGATAGAGGACAATTACAAAAATAATATTCATTTGAAAAAAAGACAGTGGCGTATCATTATTTTGATCCAAAATATGACAGGGTATATTAACAGGTACGCCACTGATAAAAATTAAGAAATCCTTTATCATGGAAAAAATGTAATTTTATGCGTATTCTGCATTTACCAAAAAAAAAAGCCAAAGCGGTTTCAGAGATATTGGGGAATAACTGATTTTTTTGTTAAATTTCAACATCCTGTATGTCAGAAATAAAGCGGTTGCGGACCTATGTTCCTATGAAGAATTTTTCTTGAAATCATACACGGATCATCGCCCTTGAGGATCAGCAGTCAATTATGAAACGCCCTGTATAATAACAGACTGCTGCCAAGCATATTGAAGATTTACAGCCAAAATAAATGAATTCAGTATCTCAGTTGTTGTAAATTAAAAAAAAAACTAATTACATCCTGCAACGTAAAAATTGCATCTCTAATTTTAACCAATTTTTAACCAACGAAACCAAAAAGGAGGAGGTTCTCTAGTCGACGCGTATTTTTTTTTAATCATTTTTCTTTAATGTATGATCACGCATAACTGTTTACTGAGACGTCAGATTCCGATAACTCTTTTTTCAGTGTACTTCGAAGTTGGTCCCATTTGAATTCAAAAGATGAAATCCATCCCTAAGGGTAGAAAAATGAAGGATATTGATTACTCACCCTCTGGATTCTGGTCCGTTAACCGATTCTATCAGGCATAACTTTGTACTGGGATCTTCGATTTGGATAATTCGTATTTTATCAGATAGGGTATACATCATAGTTGATCATATTTGGATTTCGAATAGACTTATCCACCCTTACGGGTAGAAAAATAGGAGATAATTGATTTTTCACTTGTGAAAATTGGCACACATTAAGATGTCTAAAAAACATGGTGTATTCACTTATACCTGTAAAATATTGGGACAAACTGGGGGACACCAGCCCTCTTGATAAAGGGAGTTACCTAGAGTTTCAGATGGCGCCGACGTCGTTTCTTGTCATAATTCAGTAAACTGCAAGTACAGACCACACAGGGTGTTTTTGTGATTTGTGTCTCTGATCCGTTCTGTGATTGTGCTTTTGTCGCCTTTAAGGTTATGTCAATTCGTTGTGAAATATTTTGTGGTTGATCGATCGATGTAACATATTTTAGAACAAACTATTCCATGTACTTTGTCAGTGTTATATAGAATTGTCGAGAGGTGTTCCGAAAAAATTCTAATTATGAACCGTACCTATTTATTTTGTATGGTTAATTTTCTATTGATACGACTCTACCGAGTTGGTACTTATGTATTTCTGTCCCTGTTTGCTTATGATGAGAATCTTATGATGGAATGGATAGTGATTTCATGAAGTGCTGTTAATTTACATACAGATACTTAATTTGCTTTCAAACCAATAACAGTACGGGAGATGCAATCTCTTTCGCTTTCTGAAAAATCTATATTCTAGTCTGAAGGAAGTGTTTTGCGACATATCTGAAGCTTTTGACTGTTACGTAAGCTTCATCTCTACAGCTTCAGAGGACGAAGCTTCAAATGGTTCGAATCCTATCTGAGTGGAGAAACCTCTCAGCTTTTGGACAAATTAAGAGTTGTTTACTATTTTGGCAGACAACACGAGAACTCAAATTACCTTCATATAGCGGAGTAAAAATAGCTTAAAAGCATGCATTATTTTGGAATCCTGGAGGACTCCATGGATTCTGCTTGTTTATTAATTGTTTAAACAATGAAAAACAATTTTGTTAGGCAAATTTCACCCAAATTGATGCTATAGGGGTTTTTGAGGTCGCTGAACCAGAATATGACTTTGAAAAAACGATGGCGTGGCCAGTTGTAAAAGTAGATTTAATGAATGATAATTTTGCAACTTATTTGTTAAATAATGAATTAAGCACATACTTTACGGTTGGTAACTGTTTATATGTTGTTCCTTATATCATCATTAATGTACAGTAAAAAGTTTCCACAGTCCCCTAACTTTCTGAGCTGAAATCTAATATTACTCTACTACTAGTAAAATGTATAAATTAATTTGAATCTTCTCTGAACTACCTTTGCCCATTATAATAATTTTTTTCAACTTGTGATTGTGATGTATCTAGTAACTAGCAAGTCAAATAATTTTATTATCATTTTATATTAATTTTTTATATTATAAATATTTTGTATAAACATTTTCCCATGAGATGACAATTTTCTGACTAAAAGTATTGGATATTTCTCCCAAAGAGCCATGGGATCTTCTGTGACGGTTCGGGATTCACTAGCCAAATCAAGATATCTTCATAGAATGAAAAGTCCTCTCTCACTTGTGAAATTCATATGTTTATTGAAAAGTGATAATTAACCTAATCATAGTCATTAGCCCTATCGATCTTGGGAGTGGGCCTTGCTTGGTTTAGATCGCCCTCCTCCAAGTATCTCATGTGGGATGTTACTGAAAAATCAAAGAGAAGCATTTAGATAATTTTTTTCTCCCCTCACCTTTGTTAGTAGGGCTCACTTTTTCCGGAGAAGTCATTCTAAGATAGCTGGAAGCAGCCTAGACTGTCGCACACCAGGATTAATCGACTTCTCAACTTCATCAACAGATTTTATGATATCTACAATGAACTCTCTGATCTTGTTCATATCAGAAGGTTGTTAGAGACGTATTAGTCCGGCAGAGATGGGCAGTGAATGGCTTGGTAATAGTTTGTATCGGAAAGTTTAATGGAACAATGTCATCGGCGACATTTTCCAATTCCCACAATTTTCAAGTTAATTCATCATCTGGAGACATCAGTCCACCCTCCTACCTTTTCTCATTACTTCGTGGAAGTTTCCATGATCCCAAAAAGGCCATTTGAGAAGAAATCACTTCGAAAAAATCGACAGGTAGACTTTAAGAAAATTTTTATTTTTGATAGACAGATGTAAACATTGTAGTAAGTTTCGAGGATTTCATCTCATTTTCGCGCCAACTGTTCTGAGCGGGATCTTGTTCGTAGAACTATAAGCTTTGTAAACAATCAATTCACAATTTTTTGCATGAAGCAATGTTGACAGAAAAAAAAAATTTCATAGGTTTGACATTTTGCGTGACACAAACAACAAACATTCCTCAACCGCGCCATCTACTAATGAAGTTCTAAGCAGAATTTAACGTTTTTCATTTGTTGTCCCCCAAAAATTCTAAACAAAATCGAATCAGTGAATACACCAGGGTTTTTAGGCATCTTAGCACACATATGTAGTTGACAATGACAGATCGCTAGTGTCATTATCACAAATCATTATATTCTATGAGAGGATGGAATGATATACAAAGTAATGAAATAAACTAACCAGAACAACAAAAATAATTTATATTACAACAAATAGTAAAAGTAGATAATCATATTATTTAACTGGTAATAGTTGGAGTAAGGTGGGTAAGTAAGAATTTTGGAAGTAATAAAAAAACAAGCGATTAGTAATTAGTAGATTTCAGCCACAAAAAAATGAAAAATAAAAACTTTTTAACAAAAAATTAAACCGACGAAATACGGAGCTGAAAAGTAAAAAATTAAATAAACCTTCTTAGTCACAATAACTAAGCTCCTAAACTAATGAAAGTAACTAATTTTGAGTCGGCGCCAAACAAACAATCAACGAAGATCTTTGAATTACTTCAAAAAAATTATCAGAATGTCAACGCCCAACTCGATGCCATCATTTTACTCCTTACCTAATTCATTTGCTTGTTTGTTTGGCGCCGACTCAAGTTACTTATAGTAGTTCAGGCCCTTAGTTATTGTGACTAAGAAGGTTTATTTTATTTTTCACTTTCCAGTTCCGTATTTCGTCGATTCAATTTTTTGTTAAAAAGTGTTTATTAGTTGAAAGGGGGGGCTTGCGACACCTCATTCGAAAATTATCTTCATTCTCTATTCAAAAAATGATTGAAAAACAATTTTAAGACAAGCTTTTTACAAATGCACAATGGGAAAAAATAATTTTTAACCTAGGTTAATCTGTGAATAGCAGATTCAAAATCTTGCCGCACAAGAATACCTATATTATATTCGCGACAAGCTTTTGAATCTGCTACTCAAAGAATAACCTAGGTCAAACAATTGAAGAAATTATTTTTCATTATACCTATCTGAAAACACTATATTTATTTGCTTGTTTAGCGCACCGAAAGTGGGCTTTTTCCGTGCGCCCGCACATAAAATTCATTAGCTGCCTTCTTACATTATTTTTTTATGTATGATCACGCATAACTTTTTACTGAGACGTCCGATTTCGATAATTCTTTCTTCAGTGGATAGGGTGTACCTCGAAATTGGCCCCATTTGAATTTAAAAGATGAAATCCACCCCTAAGGGTAGCAAAATGAAGGATATTGATTACTCACCCTCTGAATTCTGGTCCGTTAACCGATTCTATCAGGCATAACTTTGTACTGGGTTCTTCGATTTGGATGATTATTCTTTTAATAGATAGGGTATACCTCATATTCGGATTTCGAATGGAATTATTCACCCTTACGGGTAGAAAAATAGGGGATAATTGATTTTTCACTTGTGAACATTGGCACACACATATGTAGTTGACAATGACAGATCGCTACTGTCATTATTTTTGTTCCACATCCGTCACAATCATTATATTTTATGAGAGGATGGAATGATATACAAAGTATATAAACTAACCAGAACAACAAAAATAATTCATATTACAACAAATAGTGAAAGTAGATAATCATATTATTTAACTGGTAATAGTTGAAGTAAGGTGGGTAAGTAAGTATTTTGGAAGTAATCAAAAAACAGGTAGGTAGTAATTAGTAGATTTCCGCCAGAAAAAATTGAAAAATAAAACCTTTTTAACAAAAAATTAAACCGATAAAATACGGAACTGAAAAGTAAAAAATAAAATAAACCTTTTTAGTCTCAATAAATAAGCTCCTAAACTAATGTAAGTAACTAATTTTGAGTCGGCGCCAAACGAACAATCAACGAAGATCATTAAATTACTTCAAAAAAATTATCAGAATGTCACCGCGCATTTTACGCCTCACCTAATTCATTTGCTTGTTTGTTTGGCGCCGACTCAAAATTAGTTACTTACATTAATTTAGGAGCTCAGTTATTGAGACTAAGGTTTATTTTATTTTTAACTTTTCAGTTCCGTATTTCATGGGTTTAATTTTCTGTTAAAAAGTTTTTATAGTGGAAATATTTAAAAATGATTTCACCAGAGGAAGAAATATCACATGAAGCGGCAAAAGTAAGTGCAGAATTACTGCCCAAAAAGTCACGTGAGAGATATGAAAACCAGTATCGTCTATTTTGCAACTGGCGCCAACAAACGAAAGTTATAAATGTAAGTGATGATATTCTTCTCATTTATTTGTCAGAAAACAGCAAATCCATGAAAGCTTCACCTTTATGGAGTCATTTTCAATGTTGAAAAGTTGTCTGGCAGTAAAAGAAAATGTAAATGTTAATAATTTACCAAAAACTACTGCATTTCTCAAACGAGAAAGTGTTGGTTACACACCGAAAAAGTCCAAAGTATTAACTGCTGACCAAATCGTCAAATTCATACTTGAAGCACCAGACGAGAAGTGGTTATTAAGTAAAGTAATTGTAATATTTGGCATATTCGGTGCCTGCCGAAGAGATGACTTGATTCGTCTGACTTTGGAAGACGTGGAAGATAATGGCCGGTTTTTGATAGTATTCCTTCAAGATGGCAAAAATGACGAATCAAGAACTTTCACAATTACAAAGGAAGGATGTCCCTTTGATTCATGCACTTTTTATCGTAAATATATTAATCTAAGACCTACACACATGAATAGTAAAAGATTATTTATTGCGTATCGTTATGGTAGATGTTTTGCTCAACATGCAGGGTGTCATACAATCAGTGGTACAACAAAGCTGAATTGCTGAATATCTGAACTTAGAAAATCCGGAAGATTATACTGGGCACGGCTTAAGACGATCTTCAGCATCTATGTTAGTCGAGGGCGGAGGAGATTTGCTGACTTTGAAAAGGCATGGAGGTTGGCGTTCCTCGACTGTGGCTGAAGGCTACATCGAAGAATCGGTAAGCAGAAAGATTGAAGTTTCTCGTAAATTGTTCAGCCATTCAAGAAAAGTAAAAACAACGCCAACATCAGAATACAATGCAGTGGGGGAAATGAAAAACTTAATACTTCTAATATAGTAGCACCTTCGACTTTATCAACTACAGTTTTCGAAAATGAAGTAGCTGCTTAAAGGATTAGCTATTTACAACAACACAAATTGTAGAGGAAAGTGACCAAATATGGAATAGTATCCATAATATGGAATACCCCCATTTTTCTCAAATGCAAACTCACACACGCAATAAACAGTGATTTTCTGTCTCTTTCTACTCCCATTTACGCGTACAAGTTGTAGCATGTCAGTCGAGCCAGCCCTTTCGTCGTAGTGACAGTGTTTTGTTTTATCGCTGCCGCATAACTTTCTAAGGTACGTAAAAAATAATCATTTTCGTACAGAAAGTGCACACAGTATTGTTTTAATAACCTTTCAGAGAACATTTAGAAGATGTTCTTTATTATGCTTTAGCGGTATTAGATAGTATAACTTACTGAAATATAAATATGTGAATATCAGTTTGAAATAGTTGGAAAATCCAAATATGGACGGATCACAGTGTCCAATTATGGACTATTCCATAATTGGACACTGTACTATCAACTGACTTAATGACTTTGTTAATTATTTTTTTTTCGGGTTTTATCAGAATGGCGGGCGTCAATTGGAAAACGAAGCAAAAAGAATGGAATTCAGAGCATATGGCAGAAGCTATAAAATTAGTACGAGAAAAAAAATGGGTTATTTGAAAGCTGCAAAACACTTCGATGTGCCAAGATCTACCTTGTTTCGTTTATGTCAGAAAAACGAATTTTCTCCAGAAGAAGCCGCAGCTACTACACTCGGAAGGAAAACTGTCTTAGGGACAACCCTTGAAAATCTTTTGGTAGACTACATTTTGACGATGGAGACCAAATTTCATGGCTTGACGAGAAATGATGTTCGAAGAATGGTGTACATGTTAGCAAGTCGTAATCAGTTGAAAAATCCATTTGGTGCGACTGGCATGGCTGGAAAAAAATGGCTTAAATTATTTCTGAAACGCCATAAGGACAAGCTATCAGTGAGAAGACCAACTGGCACGTCTTTTGCTAGAGCCTCTGGATTTAGCAAAGAAAAAGTAGACTCATTCTTTGATCTCCGCGAAGACATCTATGCTCAAGGAAACTATGGTCCAAGTCGCATATATAACGTGGATGAATCAGGGCTTACCGTAGTACAGAGCAAGATACCCCAAGTGATTGGACATAAAGGAAAACGGCAGATAGCTTCTCTTACCTCAGCGGAAAGGGGTTCATGGGGAAACATGGATCAAGTGCCTCGTGTGGGCTCTGGGCACATAATGATTGCGCTGGGCCAGAGTTTGATACCTGGATTTGCGATCTTTGTAAATAATTTGTGTTCATTTCTTTATTATACCAAAGTTTTCAAAGAGTCTCTTATAAGTTAAGGTTAATTTTTCATAGTGATTATAGTATTCCATATTTGGGGTACCTATTCCATATATAACCTTTATCGTTATTTAGTTTTTGAAAATTTTTCTTACCTCAAACTGAACAAAATAATCTAAAATTGTTACAAACTTAAGTGCAAATATATGATTGTTAATAATTACCACAAAAAGTATTTTATTTATAAAATTTGTGAAAGTTAGGCCTGAAAATCAAAACGGTATTCCATATTTGGTCACTTTCCTCTACCATAAATATTTCAATTAATAAAAATTGAAAATAAATGTTTTTGTTCGTTAATCTTTAAAAATAAATGTTTCTTAACAATCTGTGGTTTTCAGGTAACAATGATGAAAAATATCGTTCATTGCACGTCCATAAATGCTTTTTCCGTGCTTTCACGACTTCCCGTGTTCGGCTGCGCCTCCCACGGGAACTTGTCGCGCACGCACGGAAAAAGCCTATTTTCTCGACTCTTAATGAAATATAATATTTTCCTTGTCAGTGCATTTGTATAAAAGCTTGTCGTAATTTTTTTTTTTCAATAATTTTTATTCAATTCTTTTTAGTTGTTCATGAAATCCGTCATCTCATTGAATTCTGACAAAAATTAATAATCTCCGACCCCGAAAAATCCATATACCTACCAATTTTGAATGGAATCGGGCCATAATAACGAAACACGATATCTTGGAGCCACCATCTTGAATTCATGAATTTTGACAAAAACATCATGATGTCCTTCCCTACAAACCCCCGCACACCAATTTTTGTTGAAATCGGGCTATAACCACAAAACTCGTCACCATATTAAAGACGCCATCTTGAATTTATGAATTTTGAAAAATAAATCCGTGATTTCTGTCCCCTGAAACCCCCACACACCAATTTCAAATAGAATCCAACCATAATCACAAAACTCGTTCGCCATAATGGAGCTGCCGTTTTGTTTTTTCTCTAGCAAAAATTCCATAATGCATTTTAACTAGAATTAACAAGGTCACCTGTGGGTGCCAGGTCATAGAGGCATTGAAGGCAACGTAAAAGCGGACCAGCTAGCTAGACAAGCATCTGAAACGCTATTCACAGGGCCAGAACCTGTACACGGGATTAGCAAAAACCGATGCAGGACCCTGACCGACGAGTGGATAAAAAGAAGACACCAACAATATTGGGATCAAACTGTCGGGCAAATACACACAAAGTCATGGTGGGGCATCCAAACCGGACCCTGACGGCTGACCTTCTGAACCTGAACAGAACGAAGGCACGTATAATAATAGGTCTGTTGACTGGACACTGCGGCCTAAGAAAACACCTAAACACCATGGGAGTACGCAGGGAAACCGTGGAGTGTAGGCTATGTGATGAAGAGGATGGAACAGCCTCTCATATTATCTTCGACTGTGACGCCCTAAGTAGTAGGCGACACAGAACCTTTGGAGAGATCAGCCCGGAAACAGGCATGAATCCGAAGAACCTTATCAACAGGCTACTGAACCTAATTGAAGTCACAAGTCTGTTTGAATGAGGAACCACTGACGACAGAGTGATACAATAGACCCCAGCTGGTCGCAGTGTCAAGGGAAGATAAGTGCTGTCTCTGGCTCGTCAGCTTTCAACCAACCAACCAACCACCCAACTAGAATTATGATTACCTGCCTAATTTCACGTTTATCGGACAACTAGAAGTGGGTCAAATTTAACTTGCAAGATTTGATTACAAACCCACAGACATCGGGCTGGTGAAACTAAATGCTTGTAAAATGGTATGGTTTTAAAATTTCGTTTTTCCAATACTTACATCAAAAATGTGCATGGCGTTCAAAAAATTACAGACCTACGTTGTTTAAATACAGGTAACACACAAAAGTTCGTTTCTGCAACAGGCGCCTGACAATCCCATAATCATAACTATTTTCATCAATAAAAAATTTTCATCCGCAGCATCAAGCAAACATTTTGTTACCTCTCCTCTCGTGAAAACGTTTGCCTTTTTCGGCTTATAGCCAGAACTTTTTCTTTTAAGAAATGCCTTCACTTTAGGATAATCACCTATATGTATGTTCTTGTTGACAGCTAAAGTTTATTTTAATAAATAAAACTTCGACCACAGTGTTGACGACTCCATAGTTTTAGATTTGTCTCCCAATTACGTTTTCTGATACCTTAGATATTTTTTTCTGAGAACACCAAATCAAATGCATCATATTCTTTTTCGTATAGTAGTCTTGACTTTACCGTAGAAGTTCTGAGTTAACCACTTCCGCTGACTCCATCACATCGGCAAAGCGGATTTACTGAATTTCAGAAATTTTCCAGCACCCTGCAACTCTTATTTCTGGGCCCAGTGACTGAAGAAGACGTTCAAAATGCAATCAGGTCACTCAAAAATTCCAAATGCTTAGACGCCTATGAACTAAATAGTGATATCATTAAAGAGACCTCCGAGATATTGTTGCAGCCTCTTTCTGAATTGATAAATTTAATATTCACAAGTGGTATTTTTCCTGATGCATTTAAGCTATCAAAAGTTATTCCCTCATTAAAAAACGGTGACATTTCTCTCGTTAACAATTATCGTCCCATTTCAATAATATCCCTTTTTAGCAAAATAATTGAGATGATTATTAAACAACGTCTTTACGCATATTTTGAAAAATATAAATTATTCAACGAATCCCAGTTTGGTTTTCGTAAGGACCGATCTACGGCAGAGGCAGTTCTCAATGTGGTGAGTGAAGTTGTCGATAATCTCGAGCAAGGTGATCACACAGCTATTACGCTCTGCGACCTCTCCAAGGCGTTTGACTGCGTCTCTCACGACATATTATTGGAGAAACTATATTATCATGGCATCAGGGGAGTATCTCTATCCCTCATAAAATCATATTTGTCGAATAGATATCAAGCAATCAGTAGCAATCATTGCATTTCGAATTTTAAACTTGTTGAACATGGTGTTCCCTAAGGATCAGTATTGGGACCACTTCTGTTCTCAATTTACGTGAATGACATGAGTAACTTCATGCATCCATATAAATCTGTTTTGTTTGCCGATGACACTACATTTATTTACTCTGACAAAAATGCGATTGAACTATCTAGAATATCAAAGGAAGTCGATCAGAAGGCAGAAAGCTGGTTCGTGACAAATCGACTCAAATTAAATACAGATAAAACGCAACAGTTACAGTTTTCAACAAGCTCTGCCGCTACATCAAGTGCAGACACCGTTAAATTACTTGGGATTGTTGTCGATAGTACTCTCACTTGGACCTGTCATATTAACCAATTGAGCAAAAAACTATCAAGAACACTTTTTTTATTGCGTCAGTTGAAAAATGTAACTAGTTTCGATACATTGAAAATAACATATTTCTCCCTCTTCCATTCTTACATTAGCTATGGTATTATACTCTGGGGCAACTCAACTGGGGCTTTAAAAAATTTTAAATTGCAGAAAAAAGCTCTCAGAATAATAACAAATTCTGGTTATAGAGATCATTGTCAACCTCTGTTTTCGAAATTGAGAATAATGCCGCTACCCACATTATTTTTGTACAACGTTCTCATAGAAATTCATAAAATATCAACTTCATTAATTAAGCAATCAGACCTTCATGACTATGATACCAGACATTGAACAAAATTCGAACAAACCGCTATCGTTTGAGTAAATCACAAAATAATACTCTGGATTTCAACCTCTACAACTATCTTCCCGATAATTTTAAAATTCTTAGTACATATGTCCAAATTCAAAAAAACAATAAAAAATTACCTTTTGAGTTTTTGCTTCTATTATGTCAAAGAATACGTGAATCATTTTAAATGTTTATAATGTCATCTTTGTTTCTTGCTTGTCTTTATACTATTTTAATTGTTAATCTGATCATTTTATACTATTTTGATTGTTTAATCTGATCATTACTTATGCTATTTTTTTACTTGCTACAAACATTTTATTATGTAACGTGGTGAAATAAACTATCTATCTATCTTTTTTTTTTTTGAAGGGGTAAAAAATCTTCTGAAGACGCACCAGCCTGTTGTTCTATCGGCTGGCCAGTGTCGGATTCGGTCCCTAAGGAACCGCCTACCGACTAAAAAATTTCCCCTTCAGTAGTTTGCAGCATAGCGTATCAGAATCCGCTTTCGCATTACTTCAATACGCTGTGCTTGTCATTTAATTCTCTTCTGGAATTTGATCAAAGTCTTCGACTCAGTCTCTCCTCTCTCTCTTTGGCTTCTATTATGCCACGGATGGTTTCATACACGTTAATCCAGGACACGTCACTTTAAGTAGGAATTCCATCATATTTCTGGGTTAATATGCTCCCCGTTCGGCGTGAGAATTCTCTACGCTGGATCTATCTATCTATCTATCTATCGGCAGCAATATCAGATGTATCACTAAAAACACTTTCTTCATCCATAATTAAAGCGATATTTTATAAATTTACGAAAATTATCTGATTACGGTTTAACAGTAATGGCGACTTCAATAATTGAATTTGTTACTATGCACCCTGTCAGCCTAATATTTGTTCTAAATTTTCCTGGCAGGTATGCCTACGGCTCGTTATGAAAACTTCTCGTATTCTTGTTGTATAAAAAACTATTTCGTTCTCGATAATATAAGAAAAAACAAATTCAATGTAGGAATGTTCAAAATGTATGCCTTGAACCTCTTGGCAGCACCTTATTTTTTTTTTATTCATACACCATCCAACAGCCGAAGCCAATTACAGGAGGGGAAAAATCAACAGTACAAAAATACATTAGATATAGTATACATCAATCTATAGAATAAAAATCAAAATAATTCACACTATCAATTGGAGAGAGATATGCAAATCAGTACATACACTGAAAAAAACTTCTTGTGATTGAAGAAAAAAGTGTATATACTGATTTGCCTATTACCAGTCAGTATAACAGTAAGAAATTTTACAGCAATGCTCTTTTTATATCAGCAACTTTACAATGGAGGATATCAAAGGAATCTTGAGAAGACATATAATCTGAACAAATTCTATACATGGGTGAGAATCGAAGTAAGTGTGTGAAGATAAAAAAAGATTTGTCTCTCACTGGCAATCGAGGAACATGTATATAGAGAGATAGTAAATGAGGACAATCAAGTTTGTTATTAGTAATTTGTATAGAAAAACTACACCACTGAAAGTACGGCGAGAAACCAATAAGGAGATTTCAAATCTGCTTGATAGTGTTAATTGAGGTAATCCTCTATCTGGATAATTACCATCGGTCTTATACCAAAGGTGTTTGATAAATTTTCACTGAATATTTTCAATGTTATTTGCATGAATATCATATCCAGGACTCCAGACAACCGATGCATACTCCAGTTTGGACCTAACGAAAGCATTGAAAATTAACTTCAGGGACTCATTTTGTTCCATTAATTTTGAATTCCTTATGATGAAGCCCAGTGTTTTATAAGCTTTAGCGACCGTTTCAGTTATATGATCAACAAAGGTTAGCTTAGCGTCAAAGATCACACCCAAGTCCTTGAACTGATAACATCTATCTAGTGAATTATTATCGATATGTAGGTATACTCAATTATATGTTTTTTTCTCGTGAAGGACATATATTTACACTTTGTTATGTTAAGGGGCAATAAGTTAGAATTACCCAGATATTAAGTCTTTCAAGATCCTCTTGAAGTAATGTACAATCCTGGCGGTAATTGATTGTCGTGAATAGTTTACAATCGTCAGCATATAATAAAACATTGGACTGCAGGGTCAGGCAGATGTCATTTATGAAGATGGTAAATAAAAGAGGTCCCAGAATTGATCCCTGTGGAAACCAGATGAAGCTGATATTTCAGTAGACTTGAACCCATGGTACTGAACATGTAGTTTTCTGTTCGTCAAATATGACATTAAGAAATCGATCAGTTTTGTAGTGAGTCCAAAGCAGGAGAGTTTACTCAGCAGTAACCCATGGTCGAGTAGATCGAAAGCTTTCGAAAAATCTGTATATATAACATCTACCTGCCCACCGCTGTCCAAAGTACTAGCTAGAGATTGAGTTAGACATACTAAATTAGTGATAGAGATCGTCCGCTCATAAAACCATGCTGATTTTCAATTATTTGTGAGTTGACATGTGCAGATAAAAATTCATGAAGGACCATTTCAAATAACTTACTAAAATTACATAAAATAACAATTGGCCTATAATTTTCAATATTTCACATATCTCATTTTTTAAATACAGGACATACTTTTGCAGTTTTCCATGAATCGGGAAAAATATTTGTTCGAAGAGATAAATTAAGAATTACTGCCAACGGTTTTGCGAATATCATTGCACAATATCTGAGTAAAAAAGACGGTATACTTTCAGGGCCCATTGTCATTTTAGGTTGGAATCTTTTCAACGCCTTCAGAACAAGATTTCCAGATATGACTGGGGTGGATGAAGTGGGTGAGTTGTGAGGAACCTCGTCTGCTTTGTAAATTGTTGAGGTTATGAAAGATGATTGGAAAAAATTCGCGAATGCATTCAAAATATCCAGGGGTTGCTTCAGTTCATTATCATTGAATATCATTGAGCTTGGGAGACTGGATTTATTCTCCATAGTATTCATATAGGACCAAAACGATTTTGGATTATTCTGTAATTCGTGTTCAGCAGTTCTTACAAAATTCGAATGAGATATTGATATGTCCCTCTTGATAGTGCATCTCAGAGTTTTAAATTTATTATAGTAATCTGGATCACCAACTCTTTTATATGATTTCAAAGGCTTCTTTTTCTCTTTTATATTCCTTATTATCTTCTCAGTAAACCAGGGTGAATAAGAAGAATTTGTAACTTTTTTTTGGGAACATTTTTTGATATTACATATTCTAGCTTGGAATATAGTTGATTGCAAGCAGAGTCGATATCTACAGTTGATTCCAAGGATGACCATTCAACTTCCAATAGGTCCTGATACAATTGTTGAAAATTCGCTTTTCTGAAATTATAAGTAGACATACAGTCTGTTTTGAATTTCGTGTTGCAGGAGTCAAACTCAAGATCAATTGGTAGGGACGGGTGATGATCATCAACTGGGAGTATAGGTTCTCTTGATTCAGAAACAACAAGTATCAACCTACTGAAGACTAAGTCAAGAGTACGATTATTTTTGTTGAGAATTAAATTGCAAATAAAAATATATTATATGTTACAGTCATTATTCTAGTTATATTGAATACATTCGTTTTCATTATGTCAGTTCAATATAAAGGAAACACTCCTTATTTCGCGTGTTTTGCATCATTCAATTCAGCAAATGAATCCAGATTTCACGAACAAAGTTGAATGCGGGTTGAATCTGATACCACCTTCCCTGTAACGACAACATAAAAATGCAAATCACGTGATTCGAAGGGCGATCAAGTCCGTACTTACGACCTGAATCACGGAATTTGCGAATTATATGGCTGAAAAGAGTTACTTTGTATATGAAAGGAAATTGCAAAGAATATATCCAGTATGTACTGATCAGATGGAATGGGATTGCACTTCCCATAAAGATTCAGCATAAACGCCACTCACAAAGTAGGTACAAAGTATTCTTCGAATTCAACGATCGGGTTAATTTAATGAGAAGTTTTGATAGCGATAAAATGTGATAAAATTACTTCTCACAACTGGAGAAAATAAATTGAATCGTTGTAATCGATAGTAATGGGATTAGTGAATTAGAGAAATATTCCAGGTTTATTTTTGTGCAGTAGCACTCATTATTGACTATTTTTGGGAATAATCTAAAAAAATTATGGTTTGAAAAACTAAAAAACACGCGTATAAAGCAATAAGGACTGAAAAGTTGAATATAGTAAGCATAAAGTCATTGACCAAAATATTTTATCTATTGTAAAAAAAGCGTGAGGTGCTTGATATCAGTTATCTTAATATAATTATGAAAAGTAAGTAAAGAGAACATTTTTTGTTCAATGAATTTATTATTATTATTTTCAACATTTTAGTCCTTATTGCTGTATAAGCGTGTTTTTAAGTTTTTAAACTATAATTTTATTTTTAACTTTTTTAGTCCAAAAGACTAAAAAAGGCTACGGGAGAAAAACTCTTCGATTCTTTCATCCTCATAAGATGAAAACTAACAAAATTTAGGCGAATGTGCATTCGCCATATCTTTGAAATGTAAATTATGCTGTGAAAAACTAGTGCATTCGCCATATCTTTGAAATGTAAAATTATTTTTCTGGCGATCTAGGTGAGAATACCAGGTCATAGCTATTGAATTATTGTATTGTAATCGGTTCTTAATTCGTGTGCAAAATTTCAAATGATTCGGACATCTGGAAGTGGATGAAAATTAATTTCAAAGATTCTATTGCCTACATTCATACATACATACATACATACATACAAATGAAGCTAATAAAGCGTGCATAAAAAAAATTATAATGAATTAGTTTGACCCGATAAGTTACTGCTGATTGTTGATAAATGGAAAAATATTCAATTAGTCAGTAACTTACGTATTGCGAGTTTTGATAATCAAAGAAATAGCCAATTGAAATCTATTTCTGACATTCCTGTCATTGACACAAACACCTTAAGAAGGAAAAATTTACAAATAAATACATAATAAACATATTTCCAAATTAAAACTAATGATAACATTATAGTCTAAGAGCCGGTGGGAGATCGACCTTCACCGATCTGATAACTCGATGAGATATATTTTTTATCAAATATAATTTATAAACAAATATGCCTGTGATAACTTGCCTATCGAAAAGTGTTCATAGCTATTTTTAATTGAATTAATTTTAATCAATTTTCTTTCATCACCTTCACTCTTTTGATAACCGAATGAGTTTCATCTCACCTGATAGTTTTTAACACTCAGAATATGCCTAGGTAGGCTTGCCTACTTATTTCTGTGCATGGCTACCTGGCAAGCAGATGTGAACAGGTAAGTCAATATAGGTAACTACACCGATCTGTTAACCAATCGAAATTGATATCATAGGTAAGATAATTTAATTACAAAACCAATCGTATAGGCTTGCCTGCAATAAATCGTACATAAAATATTATTGCCAAGCTATAAAGTCTTAGAATTTTAGCTATTTGATAGGTGCGGGAGAGAAAGTAGAGCGTCCGAGGTCCGTGTGATAGAACAGGACATAACATTGCAGCTGCACGCTACCTGACCGTTGAATGTATCCGAGTGCGCATGCTCGTGTACATGTGAGTGACAGTGACAGCATTTATTTACACTCGACAGTGATTTTGAACTCTAATTTATCATAACTCTATTTTCGCACACAATTTTTGTATTATTTCACACTATACAGGGTGTAACTGAATAAGTGTAAAACATTTAAGGAGGTGATTCCTCATCGAAAAAAAGATAGGATCTTTCATATAAAGAAACTTCATTGGAGCATCCCTTGTTAAGATACAGCCCCTTAAAGGGGGTACATAAAATTTGTATAACAATTTTTTTCACAAGCACTGAAAAAGTTACAATATTGAAATTAACCTGACGTTTTGTACTACCAAAAGACACTTAGCCAGTAATTTATTTGGTTTACCCCATGGTTGTAAGGGGTGAAAAACGCAACCCCTAAAATTTATTTCCAATGTAACTTTTTGTCTTATTATTTATTTCCGATAGCCTGTTTCATTCTAAACAAAAAATGTCTCTTGGGTTTTTTGCCCAAAATAAACCAGTAAGCAGCAAAACATTATTTTACGAACAACTACAGAGATACATCGTCATAAATGCGAAAATACGAAACTAATCTATCTAGTAGGTCGCTATTAGCGATAGTGACAATTAAATTGGTATGACGCTGTCAGTTTGGGAATTTTCGAAATTGAATTAATACTAATTGTGTGTTGTTGTTCTGTTCTTAATTTGTTACTTTAATAATTCACTTGTTAATAAAATGGCATACACAAATGAGGAAATGGCTGATATGCATTACGTTTACGGTCTGTCGCAGGGGAATGGGTTAGAAGCTTCTAGAAGATATGCTGAAATGTATCCTCAACGGCAGCATCCTTCACATAGAATATTTGCTCGACTTCATCAACGATTACGAGAATATGGTTCATTCGACAAAGAACGCAGGATTGTGGTCGCCATCGAGAAATACGAACACCACAGCTTGAGGAAGCAGTACTTAATTTGATTGAAGAACAACCTACTACCAGTACTAGAAGATTGCTTTCCAGCTAAATGTTGATCATATGACGGTATTTCGAATTTTAAAGGAACAACTCTTATACCCTTACCATCTGCAACGAGTACAGGCACTGTTACCGCGAGACTTTCCGAACCGTCTTGAATTTTGCAATTGGATGCTGGAAATGATTAGAAGAAATTGTGACTTTCTGAAGACGATAGAATTCACAGACGAATGAAGTTTTTCTCGGGACAAGATTATTAATTTTCATAATTACCACATATGGGCTGATGAAAACCCTCACGCTATTGTCGAAACTAGCCATCAAGAACAGTTTCTCTTAACGTGTGGCTCGGAGTTATTAGGGATGATTTAATTGGGCCTCATTTTCTACCTCCTCGATTAAATGGTGAGGCATACGTTCAATTTTTAAGAGAAGTGCATCCAGTACTGCTGGAGGAAGTTCCTTTGGGCGTCAGAAGGGATATGTTTTTATGCATGATGGGGCTCCCGCCCATTTTAGTCAAGTAGCACGTCAGCATTTAACTGAAACATATGCAAATCAGTGGATAGGTCGAGGAGGACCACATAAATGGCCGCTCGATCCCCGGATCTCAATCCTCTCGATTTCTCTATTTGGGGCCATTCACAGCATTTGGTATATCGTACTCCTGTTCGCGATGTAGAGGACTTAAGAAACCGCATCATCGATGCGTGCAGGGTAATCAGAGAGACTCCAGGAATATTTGAGCGAATACGTGGCTCAATGCGCCGACGTCTAGACGCATGCGTAATGTTTGAAGGTAGACATATTGAACATTCACTATGATTTCTACATGTTGTGTGTTTTGTTATTAATAACTTAGTTTGTTTATTACCCTTTAATCGTTTAATGCAGGTACTAACTACAAAATAACAATAAATCCAGTTCGCATTTATGACGATGTATCTCTGTAGTTGTTCGTAAAATAATGTTTTGCTGCTTACTGGTTTATTTTGGGCAAATGGTAAACAAATAATAAGACAAAAAGTTACATTGGAAATAAATTTTAGGGGTTGCGTTTTTCACCCCTTACAACCATGGGGTAAACCAAATAAATTACTGGCTAAGTGTCTTTTTGGTAGTACAAAACGTCAGGTTAATTTCAATATTGTAACTTTTTCAGTGCTTGTGAAAAAATTGTTATACAAATTTTATGTACCCCCTTTAAGGGGCTGTATCTTAACAAGGGATGCTCCAATGAAGTTTCTTTATATGAAAGATCCTATCTTTTTTTCGATGAGGAATCACCTCCTTAAATGTTTTACACTTATTCAGTTACACCCTGTATATACTTACAGCTATGAAATAATCAAAAATAAATAATTTAATATATTAATAAATAAATAAAATAAAAAATTCAACATTTTTTTTTTCATTTTAAAGCTGAATTATAAAATTTAAAAATGATAAAAAATCTATATTTTTTATTTAAAGTTAAATGAAGAATAATTTATTAATTATTTAAAATCAAATAAATGCCGTAAAGAGGGGAAAGAATAAGTATTTCTTTCAAAATTTTAGTATAATAAATTTAAAAAATCATCAATATAGAAAAATCAAATTTAATACATTTATGTTGTTAAAAGCGTTTATTACAAAGCATATAAAAGAGTTCAAAATTACTGTCGAGTGTAAATAAATGCTGTCATTGTCACTACATGACGATGCACTCGGATAATTCAACGGCAGGTAGCGTGCAGCTGCTATGTTGTGTCCTGTTCTATCACACGGACCTCGGACGCTCTACTTTCTCTCTCGCACCTATCAAATAGCTAAAATTCTAAAACTTTATAGCTTGACAATAATATTTTATGTACAATTTTTTGAAGGCAAGCCTATACGATTGGTTCTGTAATTAAATTATCTTACCTGTGATATCAATTTCGATTGGTTAACAGATCGATGTAGTTACCTATATTGACTTACCTGTTCACATCTGCTTGCCAGGTAGCCATGCACAGAAATAAGTAGGCAAGCCTACCTAGGCATATTCTGTGTATTAAAAACTATCAGTTGAGGTGAAACTCATTCGGTTATCAAAAGAGTGAAGGTGATGAAAGAAAATTGATTAAAATTTATTCAATTAAAAATAGCTATGAACACTTTTCGATAGGCAAGTTATCATGGGCATATTTGTTTATAAATTATATTTGATAAAAAAATATGTCTCATCGAGTTATCAGATCGGTGAAGGTAGACCTTCCACGGTCTCCTCTACTATTAGTTTGTCAGGTTTTACAAGAATGCACCCTCGTCTAGTTAAAAAAAAATTAGGTATATTGTTGATTCTTGGGAATTTGGTTGGTGTATTGAAAGTAAGGATTCTTTAAATAGGTCCTTTAATTTATCTCTAACATTTCGACTGGGTTTGCAGTCTTCTTCGGGGTTTATTCCAGCTAAAACAGTTAACAACAAACATATTTAGCTAGACCATCATTTTGAATTGGTGATTTTTTTCTCTTCTTCATGATGAAGTATTGAAGTATTGATATGTGTATATATATAAATATATATATATATATATATATATATTATTTGGAGAAAAAAATATATATCCTAAAGGTCTTAACTTTTGAACTACAGGGTGCTAAAGTTTTAAGAAAAAAATCTTTTTTTATGAATACTTCGGTATGACCCTAGATATTTTTGTGAAACGTAGTAAGCATCTTCTATGCATCAAAACTCATTTTCTGCTGTACAATATAATTTTTTATTGTTGCCAGTGGCATTCGTGCGGGATTTTCAGTGAATCATTGCAAGGAGAAAAGTAATACGCCACTGCTTTTTCTTAAAGTAAAAATTATTTTTGAAATCCTCATTCCTTTCTGAAAAAATCTGGTATATTGTTTTTTTTTCCGTTTGATGTACTATTTTGGCATAAGAAAACAAATTCATTCATTTGCACCTCGCTAGACCACTTACGAGAAAATCGGACCATAATCACAAAACTCGTCCGCCATCTTGGAACCGCCATCTTGAATTAATGAATTTTGACAAAAATTTCATAATTTTCGACCCCGAGAACCTCCACATACCAATTTTGAATTAAATCGGACCATAATTACAAATCTCGTCCGCCATATTGGAGCCGCCATTTTATGTTTTCCTCTAACGTAATGCATTTTCACTGGAATTATGAACACCTGCCAAATTTCAAATTAATCGGACGACTAGAAGTCGGTCAAAATTAACTTGCAAGATTTGACCAAAACTAATAAACGAACGAACTAACTAAAAAGTGAAACTAAATAAAAGCTTGTAAAAAATAGCCAAGGGTCATTTGTCAGTTGTAGATGGATATTGAAGAAAATCAGTAAACCAGATTCTAATGATAAGGCTCAAAGAAGATTTATCATTTCAGATTATGGTTAAAAAAATATTTCTTACTTCGACATATTTACGAGATTTTGTAAATTTACATCATCGATTCACAAACTATGTTGAACTATCAGAATATAAAATGAATTATCTCCAGACTACATCTTCTAGTAATAAGGAATCAGTTGAAATCAATAACTACTTGCAACAGTGGAAGACAACGAATCCAAATATCTCTATAAACAACTGTTCTAATTGTATTATCAATATAAAGTTGTAATTCATTTAAATTGATTATGTTCATAGATTTCATCATATTATTATCGATAAAATTTTGGGTTAAGTTATATCATTATGCATCAATTAAAATCATCGAAATATAGTTTTCTATCGATAGACAGAGCATTTTTCCGGAGATAGACGGAGCATTTTTCCGGATAAACTAGAAATTGCAAAAGTAGTACCGATTCCAAAAACAAACGACCATAACGAAGTTAACTCATTTAGACCCATTTCAGTGCTTCCTGTTTTTTCAAAAATTTTTGAATGTTTACTGAAATCTAGGATAGTTTCGTATTTTGAAGATAAAGAACTTTTCTCAAAAGAGCAGTTTGGTTACCGCAGTAATAAATCAACAACAAAAGCAATAATATGAATTTTAGAAAAAATCATGGATGAGATTGATAAAAATAACTTTCCGTGTGCCACAATGTTGGATTTATCAAAGGCATTTGATTGCGTCACACATGAATACCTACTGGCAAAATTAGATTTTTATGGGATCAGGGGTGCTGCCTTGGAATTATTTGCTTCCTACTTGCACAGTCGACAGCAACGAGTGATTCTACCATCAGGCGAGAAGTCAGACATAATGGCAATAGATATTGGAGTTCCCCAAGGATCAATATTGGGACGCATATTTTTTATTATTTTCATAAATGATTTACCAAAATATTCAAATGCTGACGCAATGAAATTATATGCTGATGACTCTACTACAATTTTAAATATAAGCCCTGATATTAAAAACCTAAAACTCAGAAATACTGAAACAATAGCAAAGGCTTCAGAAAGGTTTTCGTCAAATAATTTAAAACTAAACACAGAAAAAACAAGCGAGCTTATGTTCTCAAATGGTAGTCAAGAGAATAGCGTTAAGTTATAGGTATACATATTGACACGAAATTGAACTGGAAAGAACATGTCAACTACTTATCTAGAAAATTAAATAAAGTAGTGTACCAAATTAGGAAACTAATAGAATTTACTACTCTAGATACCGCATTAACATATTATTACAGTAACTTTTATTCAACTTTTTCTTATGGACTTCTTCTTTGGGGAAATTCCGTAGAATGTGGAAGAATATTTAAACTACAAAAAAAAGTTGTACGAATAATAGCAAAGGCTAGTTATCGAGAACATTGTAAACCGTTATTTGCAAAATTCAGCATCTTAACTTTACCTTCAGTATTCATTCTACAATATGTGATGTTTGTGAAAGAAAACGAAAAGTCTCTATTTTCGAATTCTTCCTACCATTCTCATAACACAAGGAATATAAATTCGTTGAGCATTCCCTATCACCGCCTGAAAAAAACTCAACAGCCAATTAATCACACATCCATGAAAAAAAATTACAAATTACCGGATGCACTGAAAAATGCCCATACCAAACAGTTGAAGGCAGCAATCATCAATATATTATTAAAAAATACATTCTATTCTCTAGAAGAATATTTCGAATTTAATTTTGACGAAACAATTGATTGAGATATAAGCAGGCATTTTTTATCTATGTATCTTCTGTTGTGATGTAATATTGACTAATTTTAAATTTTATATATATTTTTTTTGAATTTCATGTATTTTATATTCAAAATTTTACTATAATTTTCGACGTTTCTTGTATATACCTGTACTCAGTTTCGTTCATATTTTCTGTTTTTCGTATTATTTGACAACCTTAAATGTAACTCACATAACTTGGGCCAATAAATTATTATTATTATTATATGAGAGTGAAAATCACTTTGGCGCCCGCTCATCGACTTTATCACCCGCCGAGTACGTTTTTGGCCTAGCGCAATTTTTTTTTCCCATATGTCATCGCCATCGAATATGATTCAGTGAAGGGGAATATTTCTCATTCAAAATGTTCTTCAGAAGGGTTAACACTGAATTTTTCTGAGGAAATGAAAAAAAAAATATTTATTTTAATCACAGTTTACTTGGTGGTATCATGGGAATGGGAGAAAATAGGGTCAAGAGTTTTCTGTGTACAAATATTGTGTGAGTATAACAAATATATGCAACAAATATTAGTTGGTTCAAAAATAATCATAGGTCATTTGGAAATAGTTTATGTTACCAGATGTATAAGAAATTCATTCAAAAATTATCAGCTGTCAATAGTGAATGATAATTTCGTATCACTGATGGAAAATTTCCACAATTTGATTATTTCATCATATTTCCTACATGTCGTTGCAGGTTACGTTTGATATTGATTGGTCTAGAACGAAATTGTTATTTGCAGTGAAGTTCCAAGTATATTTCATGAACTATGGCGTACAAATCGTCCAATGAAAAATATCATGTCAATACAAAACTTTCGGTATTTGATTTTTATTTTTTTCAATGTTTAGGCTTGACTCTCGGTGGCCTCCCTCCAACCAGGCTGCTGCCAGATGTATCCCGTAGTTGTCATTGTACAGAAGGCATTATAGTACTTTCCTGGAGCTCTGCAGTAGGACCATTCGGGGCATTTACAACGAAACTGGCTTCTGAATTCCTCTTTGCAAATTTCGTTCCACCAACAAATTCTCTGAAAAAAAAAAACGCAGGCATAAGTTGAAGACCGGAAAATTGACAGGACATTCTAACGATTATGGAATGAGAGGTGTCTGTCTCGGCCAGCTCATTGAATTAGAGATCAGTTTTTTCCATTTCATCCGAAAGATCCAGTATCTGATGAAAAATCATCTATTTTATGATGATTGAGTTACTGGTGAAGCAGCAATATAATTTTTCCACAATGTAGTATGCTATACCCAATCTAAATATACGAGATGTTAGATTTTACGATTATTTGTCAAATTATTTATCATTTTTCTAATACAAAAATCAATTCAAATTATTCCTAGTGTCCTAAAGAGGGGAACATAAGTGGGTTACAATCGTTGGTAGAGTTTAAACTTATACAAAAGAAATAAAAAACATTGTCCAAAAACTCGTTCCAAGCTATAAAATTAAAGGAAAATATCCAGTTTACTTTATTAAAACAGATACTATCAAAACTGCAAAAAAAAACACGAAAAATTCAAATCTCACAATAATCTGGAATATTACAATACAATTACGATTCTTAATTAGAAATAACGAGTGTTCTTTTTAGGAGTTAAAGGTGACTGATATCAGAAATAAGAGCAACCGTATAGATTGTCGTATGTTAAATTCCAAGTGTGAAAAACACAGGACCATCTCTATTACATCTGACACCATAAAAAAAAGAAAATATTATTATTTTGACAAATGCCCCACAACTATAATGTTCGTTTTTAAAAATAATGATTCAGTCGTAGTCCATGAAGAAGACCGTGTTATAGTCGAAACGTCGACATGAATAAATTAACGTTATCTCCCAGAAAGAAGACCCGTTATTTCCAATAAAGAATCAAACCCCCAAGAAATAACGGACTCCCTTGTATATCCTTGCTCGAAGAAACCTAGTTCTCTCTGAATGAAAATGCAAATTTTCACTTTCAGATATTTTTTCAAGCTAGGGCTCTTCACAATATTTATAAAATAGCGGGTACTTCAGCCGAGAATATTTTAGTTTTCTGCTTGATATCACAAAAAATACCTTCATTTTTAGACTAGATTTTTCTAATCCCCGAATAATATTTCTAACCAAAATTCAGTTGAGAATGTTTCTCTTTTCAACATGAATGAAATATCGTATATACCTAGGTAATTTTTGCTTCAACTCTTGCAAATTGGGGCCACATTATAAATGATCAGAATATAAGATTTCATGTAATGAGATATGTGAGGTCAACATCCCCATTATTTATTTGCATTATCGATGTATCTATAACTATTACCATATCAATTTCATTTATGATAAGCTGATTCAATTGAGTTCGAATATTTATTTTTTGTGTGTGAGGGGGAGATTGATATTTTAATAAATAATCCGACAAACTTGAACCAAGCTTTCGGAAATCTTCCTTTCTATGATCTGATATTGATTTTATTGATATAAAATTTTATTTTCTTCATAAATTGTGATAACAAAACAAGTTGAATAATACGGAGTTTGTCGGCCTTATTCTGACTCACCCGTACTATGTTTTCAATTCTGGCAAAATATTCAAAAATAATTAGGATGTTAAAAAATATTTCGATATGCTGGAAGATATAAGTATTATGCGATTATAGCACACAGGACATATCTTTAGTTTTTCGCAAATATCTCATAAACCTCTGATTTAGGCATATGGAATGTCATGAGTCATGAATCGAGAGCCTAACTGATGTCAAACACTATTTTTTCCATCCACCTACCTCGAATAATCTTATTTATTAACCTAGAATAGTATCCCAAAGGGGAACATGTGATTTGGTTCCCAGATTAGGAAGGATCTGAAAACATGTGTAATTCGGTTCCAGAGATTTTAGGCGTATCTAACTTTATGTGCAATTTGGTTCCCGACATTTTTTATATACCTAATCTCTACGTGTGATTTGGTTCCCGGAAAGAAAAAATATTTTAACCAATTAATTTTTATTTTATTTCTCTTATATTATGAAAAAAAAAATTTTTATTTACTATTTATTTGTTTATTAAATCAATATTTTTTTATTTTTATAAACATACAACATATACATCACACAAGCTTCTATCGTTCTATACTTCTTATCTACTTATAATAATAAAGAGACAATATCAAATAGTTACAGCACAGTGAAAAGAAACACACTTAATAAAATAATTTTTCATAAACATACAACATATATATCACACAAGCTCCTATCGTTCTATACTTCTTATCTACTTATATAATAAAAATAAATAAATAGCACAGGAAAAGAAACACACTTAATAAATGTAGTCGACTAATTTCATTTCTAGAATAAGATTCTATATTTTTGCTATACATTTTTGACGATTTTTTACTTTACTGTTATGTATTTGAGCCGTTATATTGATGCTTTGTAATTTTACATAAGTTTCAATTTGAAATTCTTGAAGTTTTTCCAAAAAAATTAAAATGTTTGGATGTGCTTTATAAAAAGACGCATTAAAATGTTTATGAAAAGATTCACAAGCATTAGTGGTTCGTATAAGCTCAGCTGAATTCTCAGCCCAAAGAAAGGGTGGAAAAAGAGACTCTTCTGTTATATAATTATCTATTAAGTAATCGGAATACTTTTGAATTTTTTCGTCTATTGGTGCTATCGCAAGCAGAAACAAAGCATTCGCTAACGTCGTGAGGACTCAAAAATGTAAGACCAAAAGACTTTCGTAGCCATCTACCAACTTCAGAATTTTCATTTTTATATTCGGCTATATAAGGCCGTGTTCTTGAATTTTTGTGAACCACGATTGGGCAAGGTGAAACCGACATCCAATTATTTGTTCTAAAGGAAAAATTTGTTCGACTGCTTTGTGGATGCCCTTCTCAAAATCGATAACAATTTTTGAAATTTTTAATGTAACCATTATGTTTACAACTATTTATTATTGATTTAAATAAGTTTTTATACGTATCTGAGCGTTTATTAGGTAACAATGAAAAAATTAATGGAATGTAATGCCCATTATAATAACCGTGTAAAGTAAAAAACTGACAAAAAAAATGCGCACAATAATTAAAAGTATCATCCAAATAAATTTGTGTGACTTTTTCCAAAATCTGAATATTTGATTTACACGAAAATATTACTATCTGTTCACTTCTGTTATTATACAATAAAAATTGCTCACCTCTAGAGGTTTGTATGTTTGCCTCGTCAAGGAAGTCAAAAGCTCCCTCGATGTTTTTTGGTAAACTTGGCTGAATTTTTCTACGAGCGTTTTATAGATGTTTCTTCTGGGGCAAGCAATATCGAACAAAGGATTACGCAGGTAGCCCCCGGAAACCAAATCACTAATGACCTTTTTGGGATTGGGAACTAAATTACATATTATTATCAAGCGTCTCAAATACATTTCCAATTTACTACCTGACGGAAACCAAACTACCAACACCCTCCCAAAGTTACACGTTCAGGTTTAATTTAGTTTTTATGTCTAGTTTCGGAAATATGAATTTTTGAAAATCATAAAAATGACTGTTTTTCTAAAACATAGTAAGGTTCACTTATCCAAAAGCATTACTTTTTTAGATGATTAGTAACTAAATAATAGCATCGCTGGTTTGAAGGAAGTCAAATGACAAGTCAGTCAGTGGATCGTCAAGACAAAAGAAGCCGCCTATTATACAGGGTGGGTAAAAAATAGCGACAATTTAGCATATTTCGCCAATCTTTATCATTGGTACCCTTAGTGAGACTGAGCATTTTTCATTAAACATATCTTCATTGCGAGTCTTTCCTTATGACAAAAATATCTTCTTTAACTTTCTTCTAAAACACTGTGTGTTTTAAAATTTGTTTTTGTTTTTTATACTTTATGTTTTTAACATTGGTCACCTAAAACAGCCTTTTTGGGACAATAAACCCGCTTCGAAGCCAAAACTACTTGAAGAAGACTTATAGTAATTGCTTGATATGATCAACTTCAAAAAGCTACAATCACATGTTACAAATATAAGTTGAAATAGGTTTTGCACCTAATATAAATGTTTGTTAATTATTATTGAATGGAACTGTCAATTTGCATCATATTTTTCTGTTATACTTTAAAGTAAATTACCCTACACGGGTACGTTTCATTAATTTCCTATGTCTGGTTTTTGAAATATAAATATTGAAAATCCATATTCTATAGAAAATATTATCCAATCTTATTCCCTGATGAAATAAATATGATCTTGCAGCGCAAAACAATTGCGCCGTTAAAAACCTCATGACCGACCATACACCGCTTGACTATTAACGGCGTGGCTATTGACACGTTGGTGTGTTTTACGAAAATTAGGTGTCCAGATCCATATAAGTCGTACTATACGCTTCGTGACGATTCCACGAATATATGTAAATGGTGATTATGAACCCTCCCCAACGTGACAATAGCCACGCCGTTAATAGTCATACGGTTTATGGTTACGGTTTTTAACGCTGCAAGATCATCTTTATTTCATCAAGAAATAAAATTGGAGTAAATGAAAGCTTGAGGATTTTCGTAGAAGTATGACAAAACTTTTACTCCTCATTACGTGTCACAGGTCTAGGCAAGTTTCTTGTTGCTTTTAAAGAAGATAAAAAAAATCCAAAATTTCTTCTCATTCTAATGAATGTCCTCAAATTCATTCGAGGTGAATACTTTTCATTGAACTTCCTGCATGTTCTGCGGATATTTTTGTTACATTGACCATAAATGATGAATAATTCCATCAAAACCATATTTGAGTAATCATTTCCTGCTATAGTATTTTCACACCTACGGAACTTGAAAATTCAGAATGACAATGAAGGAATAATATGTCAGTTCTCTGTCAGAACGAAGTTAATAGCCAACTAAATCACTATCCAACAATTATTTTATTTCGTAACAAATGGTCAGATAGGTATAGGGAAAGTATACAAAATTAAATATGAAAATGTCAGAGCTTTCCAAATAAGTAATAATATACAAGGTGTTCCATTTAAAAAACTGAGTTCCAGTCATTTTCTGCCTCCCTGTATACTGAAACTGAGATCCAGTTCATCGCAAGTAAACTTAATGGCCTTTATTTATTTAGTTATTTTATTTATTTCATTGCCATTCAGATACAAACAGAGAGAGTGTCTACTATAGTATCTACAAGTATATTTTAATGGTCATGTAACATATATATTATTGATAATTTCATTGTTGTGAACCTATGATGAAACAAGTTCATGAGAATAAAACAAAAATTAAGGAATAAAAAATAATGTGAACATATGCGAAATACCAAAATGACTATTTATCGGGCAATTATATAATAAAACTAGCAGACCCGGCCACGCGTTGCTGTGGCTAAGGTTTTTGTTATAAACTAAAACTAAAACCGGACAGACGTTTCCTGTCCAAATTTCTATGTTCCCTAAAATGTTTTTCCCGAAAACTCTCGTCCGCGTAAAATTTCTTTTTTTCTATGTTTTCCTTTATGTTGTTCCATCTAGACTATGCTTTTGACTCCTTCCGCTTCCTGTTGTCCCGTTATCCCGTTTTCCTGTTATCCCGTTTTTTCTTTATCCCGTTTTCCCGTTATACCCTTATCCCGTTTTCCCGTTTTTTCGTTATCCCGTTATTCCCGTTATCCCGTTTTCCTGTTATCCCATTTTTTCATTATCCCGTTATCCCATTTTCCCCTTATCCCCTTATCCTGTCATCCCGTTTTTTCGTTATCCCGTTATTCCCGTTATCCCGTTTTCCTATTATCCCGTTTTTTATTTATCCCGTTATTTCGTTTTTCCATTATTCCCTTATTCTGCCATCCCGTTTTCCCGTTTTTTCGTTATCCCGTTATTTCCGTTATCCCGTTATTCCCGTTATCCCGTTTTTTCTTTATCCCGTTCTCAATTTATCGTACTACAATTATTATATTCAATTGCCATCTTGCAACCCTATTGCGGATCTGTGGATAAAATAAAAAAACATAAAAATCGCGATGGAAAAATAGGGGTTGATCGTAGAAGGGTGAAAATTGAGGGTTGTATGTATTTTTGAATGCTGTATCATAAAAAAAAATTAAAAAATTAAGGGGTGGACCACCCTTAACATTTAGGGGGATGAAAAATAGCCTATCTCTCAAGTTGGAAAAAATTACACATACATGCCAATTTTCATCGAAATCGGTTGACTTGGTGAAGAGTTCACTGGGAACAAACATCAGGACACTGGATTTATATATATTAAGAAGATATTATGAGATATTATTTGAGATGATTTGAAACATAGGTACTTCGAAGGAAAAAGAGGTGTTGTATTCACTGTAGGAAAACATGTTTTAGAGTATGTTTAGTTTTTTGTTGAGATGAACAAAAAATATCGATTTGATCATTATAAATGTTTGTGTTTCGAACAATTCTACATAAAGGAGAATTCTGCGATGAATTTGTTCGCCTGAAAGTTATGTGGATTGAATTGTTTGTTCTTAAATGCCGACCAAGAACATTCATTTGAATTTGCTTCAACAGGTTAGGGTGCTGCTTATTATTTTATTTAAGAACAATATATCCGAGATCTGTCTTCTATTTGCCAGGGATATCAGTTTGAAATGTTTTCTGGCGTTATCGATTTCGCACCAAAACTATACTAGCAAAGTTAAGCTTGTATTTCAAGGATAAAATGGGGAAAACTCCCGTGAAGAGGCAGTAGGAGGTCGCCTAGCGATGTTTTGCGATACCCTATGTAAAAATTAATTAATTCAAGTCAAATAAAGCTTCCTGCGATTCGGTCATAAGAAAGATCTGTATTTGATCATAATAAAACAATTGAAATTTACGCTTAATACTTTCGTTCGACAAATTTAAACTATTTCCTGGGAAAATTACGTGAAAAAATAGGTTAAAAAAAATTTACAGCAGCTTTTGGCCGCTGCGGAGCAACTCATGCTCTGTGAAAATGCTGTTTTGTGTCTTGAGGGGATGGGAGGGTGAATGTTCTGAGGTAGTATATTTTGGTGACTTGTAGAAGTTTTGTGGTTGATTTGAGTGTAATAGAAAATTTAAAAAAATGCGTGACCAAGCTCGGGATTGAACCCGGGCCTTGTACTTTGGAAGGAGCGTTCACCCAGATGAGCTACCAGACCTAGGTGAATTAACAAAGTGTTTGGAGTTATCTGAGCGCCAATTAGTTGACAAGATTCAGAAATGTTGTTTTCCACAGCTTACTAAGTTGAAAAATTATTCGAACTGCCAGAAAACTCATGAACTAGTTGTAGATTTTTGAATTTATACAATTTGTTACTGCACCGTAATACAAGAATGATATGTCATTTTTTTCCTTAATGAATGTTCTAGAGAGACAGGTAGGTGGCCCATGGGGGTTTCATTTGGAAAAAATGAATTTTTGATCAAAATGTGATGTGACTGAATTGATTAACCAGTGACACAAAAAATAATTTTTCAGAAAAAATTAAGTTTTTCTGTTATTTGCGACTTATTGTGTATAGCTTCGACCAAATCTCATTTATAAAAAAAAAAATTATTTTGAATTTTTCAAAAAAAATTACATTTGACAAGAGGTTTGGACTTGTTTGGACTTGTTGAACTTGAATATGTAAAAATATATAGAGTGTTCCATTTGAAAAAATAAAGTTACTGGCATATCCAGAAAAACCGGAAGTTCGCCATATTGGACTGTTATGCGATCAAATTCGAAATGGTTGCTTATATAACTGTATTGGATTGGATTGTAACGTGATCAAATCCGAAATGGTTGCTCATATAACTGTACCAAATTCCCGAAAAATCCTTTCAGGAATGAAGAAGTTACAGGGGTGGCCCGATATCCTGTGTCACCCGGTATGTAATAATCGGTGTGCGTTGAATTGAAGTTCCTAGTGAAAGTAATGCAATTGCATTGCTCAAAATTCAAGAATAGGCTAGATAAGTTGCAATATTCTAACAGTATATTCAGGTCTTCATGAAAAAGTCAGATAATGTTTTTATGGTGATGTAAAATTTCAGATCATCTGCATATAAGGAGAATTTTCTATATTTTTAACACGATTTAATAGAAATAATGAAGAACAACGGACCTTATGCAGCTATGACCCAAATTGCAATATACAGTGCTTCTCAAAAGTCCCCTCTTCCCCTCTTATTTTTGGAACGATTTAACATAAACAAGTGAAATTTGGAAACTGAATATTATAGGTTGTATACTTCCCTACTAGTGATGATAGATGACGAAATCGTCAAAGATGACGTCACAAGGCCATTGTGACCAATAATTTCAAATGGAACCCTACGGCAAGCGACACCTCTTTTAAAAGGTATCGAAAAAACCTATTCAATGATACTAATTTTGTTTGTGTTTATGACAGTTATGGCAACTTGCTTTTAAAAAACGCAAAGCTGTAATGAATTAAATCAGTTAATACTAAAATTCCAAATTCAAGCTCCGCCTCTGAATAGTTGTCAAATAAGCTGACGTTACTGTTAGTCTCCCTAATTCGACGTTTTTGTAATTGTCCAAGTTTTTGTACATTTAATAATTTGTGTATTGTTGATCGAACGTTCAACTGTTTTAGCAGCTTTTGGTATTTTTATTATTTTTGTACATTTTAATAATTTGTTAAACTGTTGTGAGCCGAACGTTTAAGTGCCTCAAGAAGCGGAATGGTACGTGCTTTAGGTGATAAAGTGGCAGCGATCCGAATTCTTGGTGCAACTGGACAAATATTCATGCAGCAGAACGCATTTTTAATGAGAGGTTTCCCGATCGCCCCGTTTCGAGGACTTATTTGAGGGAGCTTCTTCGTGAGTTTGAAACAACGGGTAGTATTAATGATGCGAAACGATCTGGCAGACCACAAATTTCTGATGAGAAAAAAATTGATATACTGGCAGAAGTAATAGTTAATCCTACTTCTTCAACAACTCACGTTGCATCTACCTGTGAAGTCAGTCGAAGTACAGTACACTGGGTGTTGAAAAAAAAACAAATTTCATCCATACAAATTAAAAATGGTTCATCAACTCTCAGACGACGACCCAGACCGAAGACTAGAATTTTGTGAAAATATGGAAACTAAAATTAAACCAACAGCCAGACTATGTCAAAACAATTTGTTTTAGTGACGAAAGTACTTTCTATCTTGAATGGAAATGTAAATACACAGAATGTGAGGTATTGGAGTGACGCAAATCCTCACCTGTTTCGTGAAACACATACCGAATATCCCCAGAAGGTGAATGTTTGGGCAGGTATCCTGGGAAACCACATCGTTGGGCTTTTTTTTTAAATACTAATTTAACTGGTGAGGTTTATCTGGAGCTGTTGCAAAACGCAATAGAACCGTTAATCCTTGAAATTTTGGAAGATAATCCAGATGAATTCGGCAATTTGGAAATAACATTCCAAATTGCAGGATGGTGCTCCTCCACACTATTACGGTGCAGTAAGACGGTATTTGGATGAGGAGTATCGTGGTAGATGGATTGGACGACATGGTTCAACGAAATGGCCAGCTCGATCACCGGACCTCACACCTTTGGATTTTATTCTGTGGGGGTACCTTAAATCGAAGGTTTACGCCACTGAACCTGACAATATTGACGTTTTAAAACAACGTATTGTTGCAGAATGTGAGGATGTTTCCGCAGACACATTTGCAAAAGTACGAGAAGAGTTTAAAAATAGGATATTTCACTGTCAGGAAGTAAATGGAGGTCATTTCGAGAAGTTTCTTCAAGTAAATACTGATTCTTAAATTGTAATTGATATCATACTGAATGGAATTTAAATTTTAATGTTTACTAATAAGCCATTAAAACTGCCACAAAATTAGTATCATTGAATAGTTTTTTCCGATACCTTTCAAAAGAGGTGTCGCTTACCGTAGGGTTCCATTTAAAATTATTGGTCACAATGGCCTTGTGACGTCATCTTTGACGATTTCGTCATCTATCATCACTAGTAGGAAAGTTTACAACCTTTAATATTCAGTTTCCAAATTTCACTTGTTTATGTATAATCGTTCCAAAAATAAGAGCGGGGGAGGGACTTTTGAGAAGGACTGTATTGTAAATTTGCATTATTTTTCACTTGTCAAGTGTTGCACAAAATTTTGACAGATGTGGAATGCCGAAACAAAAATTCATTTCTATGTGTCAATGTGTCTATTTTCAATAAGAAAATAATTTTTTATATAAAATAAAGAAGTAGAAACTCAAAAATTTCTCAAAATTGAAAAGTTATGAATAAAAGTTTGTAAGAAACTTCAAATATCAAAAAGGTCATAGGTATGATTTAATTAGCGTTTCGGTGACCTAAAATATACTGATATTTTGAACTGTGAAAAAAAACCAATAGTTTTTCATTTCAGTGGACAACATGCTGACATGATTGAGAAAATATGAACTAATAGGTACATACCTCTGTTAAATATCCTTTGACAGAATTATCGGTGCTCCTTCTCAAAATTATCCTATTCTCCACTAAATTCGAAGAAAATGTCAACAACAAACATATCTGAAATAAATCGGCACATATTGGTATTCTTTTTCATAATCTTTCCAGAGAAGGGCCTCACCTGTAGGACGCTGAACATTTTATCACGCCAAGCCTTGTGCGATTATCGATTGATGTCAGTTGTATAGACTAGATCGCCATCTCGTGGAGTATTCATGAAGATGCCCTTTGCTCTTCGGTTTATTCTTATGTTGCTCTTGACCTTCGACTTGGTATTTCGATTTTTGGGAAGGTCAGAGGTTGAGGGCTAGGTTAAAGCACCCCGAACAACGTGATCTATAAATATTCATTTTCTCTATTTGAAGGGTATCTTCAAACTGTTTTGGAATTTCTGGGAACTATTTGAAATAATTATTAAAGGATGACGGATATTGTAGGGGAGAACATCATATATTGTGTCAAATTTGAAAGAATAGAATAGAGAAAATAAACACTCCAGCAGGTTGGCTTCCAAAGGAAGGAATAGCCAAAATATCAAATGATGAATACAGGGTGATTCAAAAGTACTTTGACAAACTTCAGGAGGCGATTCCTCACAATATTCTAATATGAATTGTCTAATTAAATATGTGTCCGGAAAAGCTTCGTTTCCAAGATGTTGAAATTTTATTTTTATGTTCGACTTTTTTAAATAACTTTCGAAATACTGACCTTAATTAAACGAAAATTGGTATTGAGAGGTTTTTTGAGGTGTCGAATTCGAACCTGATGTTATTATTGCTCTTCCTCGTAGGGGGCGCCACCTACACGTCTTTTTTTTGTAGATTCATAACTTTTTTTAGCGTACTTTTAGCACATCTTTTAGAACAAAAATAATTTCTCTATCATATCTACGCAAAAAGCTACCCTCACAAGTCGCTTAAGCAACCGTTTTCTAGATATTTGGATATTTGGAAATTTCAAGTCGATTATTTGATAATCGATGCGTATTGAAGTTATTACCATTATTTTACATTTTTCACAAGAATGCTTAGTAAATGAATTTGACATTTAAGTAAGTAGTTTTGGTAATTACATATTATGTGACAGTTGAAACTTTTGTTGAAGTTTCTGTAAGTTTTAAAACAATAATTTTGAGCAAATTGATTATTCAAGCAATAATGCTCATTTAGCCGATATGCATTTTGTTTATGGCCTTGCGGATGGCAATGCGCGCGAAGCAAGACGTATTTACCAGGAGCGATTTCTTAATCGAGTACTGCCTTCAGCTCCAACATTTACCAGTCTCCACCATCGTTTGGCAGAAACAGGTAGCTTTAAGAGGGCAGCTGATATTATTGGAAGACCACGAGCAGTCCGAACCCCAGAATTGGAAGAAGCTGTTTTGAACGCTCTCGAGGAGAATCCCGAAACAAGTACAAGAATAATTGCTGACGCTCTCAATTCTACTCAGTCCACAGTTTGGAGAATTATCCACGATCAACAATTTTATCCATACTATATTCAAAGGGTACAAGCTCTTTTGCCACGAGGCTTTCCCCAATGCATTACTATGGGTCAGTGGTTTTTGAGAAAATTGGCTGGAAATCCTCAATTTTTAAGATATGTACTCTTCATGGACGAAGCAAACTTCCCCAGAAATGATATCACAAGCTTTCATTACAACCATGTTCGGGCTCTAGAAAATCCGCACGCAGTTAGTGAAAGACATTATCAGTATCAATTTTCTGTAAATGTATGGGCGGTAATAATTGATAATTACTTGATAGGTCCTTTCTTTCTTCCGTTCCGACTGAATGGCGCAACTTACAGAGACTTTTTAGAAAATGGATTGCCGGGACTACTTCAGAATGTAACATTATAAATTCGTATCCGCATGTGGTTTATGCATGATGGGGCTCCGGCCCATTTTAGCGGTGTAGCCAGGGAATTCCTCAAAACTGTCTATCCAAATCGATGCATCGGTAGGGGTGTAGAAGAACCGAACCAGGCGTGGGAACCAAGGTCCCCAGATCTAAACCCGCTAGTTTTTTATTTTTGGGGACATTTGAAGTCACTAGTTTATAAAACTCCAGTAGCGAACGAGGAAGATCTAAGAAACCGAATAGTAGACGCCTGTGAAACAATAAGAAACACACCAATAATTTTTGAGCGGGTACGAACAATTCATTTGAATACAATTTAGTTTCCTTTATTTTATTTTATTCTACATATTCAAAATTTGCATTTTTCAAAATTTCTTGAAATAAAATGTTGATATTTCTTGCAAATTTTATTAAAACAAATACTGATTTTACACCCTTGATACAAAAATAACTATTTCGAACTAGTAAAAATAAATAGAATAGGTGGCTCCCCCTACAAAAAACCAAAACAACTTACTTAAACGTCAAATTCATTTCTTAGGCATTCTTGTGAAAAATGCAAAATAATGGTAATCGACTTGAAATTGTCAAGTCCAAATATCTAGAAAACGGTTCCTTATAGCGACTTGTAACTAGAGTAGCTTTTTTACGCAGATATGATAGAGAAATTGACTGTTTGACTGAGAAATGTGCTAGAAGTACGCTCAAAAAAGTTATGAATCTTCAAAAAAGAAAAAGACGTGTAGGTGGAGCCGCCTACGAGTAAGAGCAATAATAACATCAGGTTCGAATTTGACACCTCAAAAAACCTCTCAATATCAATTTTCGTTCAATGAAGGTCAGTATTTCGAAGCGTTTCCGGACATATATTTATTTGGACAATTAATATTAGAATATTGTGAGGAATCACCTCCAGAAGTTTGTCAAAGTACTTTTGAATCACCCTGTACAATAAAAGCATTGCTTATAATGCATTTTAAAATATTCAAGAGAGGATTAATGAATGGCATAGACTCAGTATGGAATATAATAACGGGACATTCAAATGCATCAGACGGCGAATATTATAATGAGTGTATTAATAAACTCGAAAAAGATCATAAAAATTTACAAATGTTGATGAAAAATCAAATTCAAATAATCTCAAGTACGATTACAAATTTTAATACTACGTTGAGTAAATTGTGGATTGATGAGAATACGTTCAAAGGAGATTTAAAAGTAATACGAAGGGAAATGATTGAGAATCAAGAAACAAAATATTACTTTGAATTGCAACTAAAAATTTTGGAAAAAACTGAACAAGTATCTGCGACCGAAAGATAAACTTCAGTCTTGCATCGGTCAAGATAACCTCTTGGGGGTATTCATGTTGGAAAGGGAATCATTCTCAATTGAATACAAAAAGGATCTGGGCCAATTGGGGCACGTCGTGCTCCTTCTCGTGCTAATGAATCGGCCTCTTGTTTGCCATTGTAGCCTGTGTGGCCTGGCACCCAAGCCAGATATAGTCTGTTTTGACCGACTACCTTTTGTAGGGTTTCCAAGCAGTCCCAGACAAGTTTGGAGTTAACTTTCATAGAGCTGATTGCTTTAATAGCCGCTTGGCTGTCAGAGTATTTGGCGCATTGAGGTGTTGCTGCATCTTCTGCCTGGAATATCGTCAAATGTTTATCTAAGACAAGACAATGGTTCTATGACCATCATAACAATCGTTGGATTGATAGGAGAGGAACTATCGAGTGACCTGCAAGATCCCCAGATTTGACCCCCTCAGATTTGTCCTATTGGGACATCTGGAATCTGCAATTCTTGAAACTGAACCAGCCTGAATGAAGGATCGCATTAGTCGAGGATGTGAAAAATGTTCTCCGAAACTTCCGCGAAAGTGAAACAAGAATTTGAAAACAGGCACTATTATTGTTTGGAGAATAACGAAAATCATTCTGAGCATTCATTGCAATAAAAAAAACGTTTTTGGAATACTTATTGTCAGATTTGCTTAGTAGTGTAGGAAACATGATTCGATAGTTGCTTGTTCTTCAATTTTTTTTTCAGTGGTCAGTGTACAAAACACTTACCAAATTGACCTTGACACTCGACTAACCAGGTGAGGTAATCTGAACTTAAGAGATAGTATTAGAACGGCTAAACTTATTACCTAACACTTCCACGCCTTCAAAACTGGGCACCAAAGATAAGCATTTTTGAAGAGATTCCAATGATGTATCACACATGGGGAGTGGGCCATTTAGAGTTTCGAAGTGGGTGTTGAGGGGGTGGGGGGAGCGAGAATATCGGGGATCGCTCATATGCTATTTTGGTTTCCCCGGGTTTGGGCATTCCTTTTTTTATTTTCGAGATATTCCCACTGACAACTTTTAAATTTGACACACTGTATATCTAATTAGATTAACAATTCAATTTTATTAATAATACGAATTTTATATTTGTGATTTTCGTACGGTATTCGAGGAAAATGAGATTAAAATTTCCCGAATAGAAAATTATTGATCGATTTCTGATAAGCATTTTCTGTTCACGTACGTACTAGTATCGTATTAGCTCTCCAAATCTAGAATTTTAAGGGTTGATCTTACAAGCTTTTATTCAGTTTCACCTCTCCCGGTATCCGTTAGTCTGTAATCAAATCTTGCAAGTTGAATTTGACCCACTTCTAATTGCCCGATCAACGTGAAATTTGGCAGGTGTTCATAGTTCCCGTGACAATGCATTATGTCAATCTGTGTGATTATGGTCCGATTCTATTCAAAATTGGTATGTTATGGGTTTTCGGGGTCGGAGATTATGAATTTATATTCAAAATTCACAAGTTCAAGATGGCGGACGAGTTCTGTAATTATTGTCCGATTTGATTCAAAATTGGTATGTGGGGATTTTTGGGGTTGAAGATTATGTTTTTTTTTGTCAAAATTCATACAATTAAAATGGCAGCTTCAAGATGGTGGACGATCTCTGTGATTATGGTATTGGATGGTATGAATTGGTATGTGGAGGTTTTCAGGGTCTGAGATTATGAATTTATTCTCAAAATTCATAAATTTAAGATGGAGGCCCAAGTTTTGTGATAATGGACCGATTCTATTCAAAATTGGTATGTCGGGGTTTTTGGGGTCGGAGATTATGAATTCAGTCGAAGATTAATGATTTTTTGTCAGAATTCATACATTGAAGATGGCAGCTTCAGGATGGCGAACGAGTTAATCTTCTCATTGAAGAACTAGATAGCTCAGAACTTACACGAACAAGGCCTCATAATGATGTTGCATTAACAAAAATGCATAGATTAAGGTGTACTTACTAAAATGCACAAAATATGATAATTAATAAAAAAAACCTTTTAAAGACAAGCTTTTATTCATAACTCACGGAATAACCTACGTCGCACATCCAATGCAATTATTTTTGACATTTTAGCGCATTTGAATCGAAACGTCTTCAAAAAAATGTTTTATTGATTATTTTTATTCACAAAATACTGAAAATGCAGGTTTACTAAAACTTCCTGCATCTCGCATACAATAAGTTAGTTGACTGATTATTTTCAATTCTGGGTCAACCAAATAGGCATTCACACATCCTCTCTAGGATGAATAAGTTCTTTTGATATTGTATTTCAATTTATATGGTTGTTGGTCTTAGGAAGTCGCGGTAAACATTTTTGTTCAGGAAATTATGCAATGGTTAAAAACTGCCGTTGTTGGTAACGGTAATTCTAACCAGGGTTAATATATATATATATATATATATATATATATATATATATGTAGTTTGGTAAATTTTTCTTTGACCCTCGTATTTTTAGAATTTCGGATTTCTTGGGATAGGTCCAGACGGAAAAAACTTGTCGTTACAACATACTGGTAATTTTATCAACGTTTCGGCAGGAAGTCATGCCTTTTTCAAAATATTCATTGGTCAACTGTAAAAATGTTACAAATTAGAAAAAATAGTGTGAATGTTGGAGAAAAAGAGATTGGAACTTACCATAAAGCGTATATTTCGGTTTTTATTATTCCAAATGGTCTAATTGCTTATACTGATTTCTTTCTCATTGTTCGAAAATGTATTCCGATTGGAAGAAATGAATCAATAGATAAATATACACTGATGTAGTAATAGGTTTACCGATACCATGTAAAAGGATCTTTTTCTGGTCTTCTTACATATTGGTTTTCGGGGCCTTAATAATACATTCTACAAAAATGGATTCATTTGATATATTTTTCATTTATTTCTTCTCTGCTCGGCGCATAAAGCCAAGATATAGATCCATTCTACTCTTCGAAATTTGAAAATAAGTTCTATAAGGTTGGCTATTCTGGTACACATCAGACGTCATCAAAATGGAGGTTTTGCCGTAACCCTGTCAGTATTATATATATATATATATATATATATATATATATATATATATATATATATATTATTCGGAAATTGTTCTTGAATCTTGATTATAATTTATTTAACCTGTGGTAGAAGTCCATTGTATCTCGAAGTGGAGTGGTATAATTTTATGAAGAAGAAAAACTCGAAGTCGTCTCCACAATATAATCGATTAGATAAAAACCATCGATTAGGTGAATTTTCGAACCTTTATTATTAAAAAAAAAATTTTTAGGTTAACGATATAAAATTATTTCGTTAACCTACAAAATTTTTTTATCTCCATAAAACTTTTATTATCCGCTGATGATGAACCTATAGAGGTTCGAAACATGTTCACCTAATCGATGGTTTTTATCTAATCGATTGTTAATATTATATTGTGGAGACGACTTCGACTTTTTCTTCTTCATAAAAATATAATTTATTTGTTTGGTTTTTCTTGGGATTGGGATTCCATCTGGGAAGGTTTCAATTAAAAAAAAAATATTCTCTACATATACATTTAATTTGCAAAACGTTTTGCTCCTGGCCTGGAGCTTTATCAACTGTTGTATCAATTGTTCAGTACTAAATGTTAATACAATTGATGAAGCTCCAGGCCAGGAGCGAAACGTTTTGCAAATTAAATGCATATGTAGAGAATTATTCCCTCATCAGTACGGTGGAGAAGTGCAAGGATGAACAACACTTGGTAGAAAACGACAAATCAACGAATGTCACGCAGGTAGCTATAGCTGCCTCCGTGGTGACGTTGGTTGTTGCCCTGGAATTCAGGGTCTGCTGACCGAAATCACAAATGAGCGGCTGGCTTCTGTTTGTTGACTCCGTTGATTTGTCGTTTTCTACCAAGTGTTGTTCATCTTTGCACTTCTCCACCGTACTGATGAGGGCCGAGAGCCCAAAAACACGTGTCTACGGTTAACACTTTCCTCTGAGGGCTATGTCCATTAAATTCTTTCCATTTTGTTTTTAACTGTCCCCTCGATATTACTCTCTTTTATATTATATTCCTGGACTCGGATGTCACGCAGGTAGCTATAGCTGCCTCCGTGGTGACGTTGGTTGTTGCCCTGGAATTCAGGGTCTGCTGACCGAAATCACAAATGAGCGGCTGGCTTCTGTTTGTTGACTCCGTTGATTTGTCGTTTTCTACCAAGTGTTGTTCATCTTTGCACTTCTCCACCGTACTGATGAGGGCCGAGAGCCCAAAACACGTGTCTACGGTTAACACTTTCCTCTGAGGGCTATGTCCATTAAATTCTTTCCATTTTGTTTTTAACTGTCCCCTCGATATTACTCTCTTTTATATTATATTCCTGGACTCGGATGTCACGCAGGTAGCTATAGCTGCCTCCGTGGTGACGTTGGTTGTTGCCCTGGAATTCAGGGTCTGCTGACCGAAATCACAAATGAGCGGCTGGCTTCTGTTTGTTGACTCCGTTGATTTGTCGTTTTCTACCAAGTGTTGTTCATCCTTGCACTTCTCCACCGTACTGATGAGGGCCGAGAGCCCGAAACACGTGTCTACGGTTAACACTTTCCTCTGAGGGCTATGTCCATTAAATTCTTTCCATTTTGTTTTTAACAGTCCCCTCGATATTACTCTCTTTATATATATATATATATATATATATATATATATATATATATATATAATAACCCTGATTCTAACTACTTTTCTCGACCGATATTTTTATGTATTTTTGCGCTATAATGTGTGAAGTATATCGTAAATCGTTATGATAGACATTTGAGTGTAATTTCACTCAAGCTGGTACAAACAGATATAATGACAACGCAAGTACCCTATATGTAGTGATAGTTTCTCAAAATATGTATTTGTTCACTGTGCAAGAGAGGTATGTAATTATCAGTACATTCGGACGCAATGTTGGTTGCATACCACTTGTTCGATTTGCCATAATTTTTATTTGATTGAAACAATTATTGAATAGAAAAACTTTTATAGAAAATGACTTTTGGCTAGATTCACCTAACTTTTGAGGCGATGTAGGTTTTATATCAATATTAATTCCTTGACCCTTATTTTTCATAAAATTAAAAAATTTCGATGTTTTATGAATCATCAGAATCAAATGTGCAGTACTACTATGTTTTGTATTTCCTAACAAAATAAAAAAAAAAAACTTTCCAGGTATATTCTTCTTGAATAAACTACCCCAAACTAACAAAGTAATTAAAATTTGTTCTTGGCGAATGGAAAAATCATACAAAAAACTCATAAATCGATTTTTAACAATATAAAAAAAAAATATTAAACTAAATTAACAACAAGAACGAAACTAACGTCATGATGATAAAATGAAGTAATATATTTCGATCATCTATAGAAATATTCTTCACCGAAAATTCGTTACATTCTTCCTTCGGAAAAAACACTAATGATACAGTTCTAGATATTCCAAAAATGCCATTAGAGAAAAACCCCCCAAAATACAAATAGCCCGCGGTATCCTATAAACTCTCCTCTCTTTCTCCCGATTGAGAACTTCAAAAAACGTTATATACAAAATAGTCCCCGCAGAAAGTCCCTCCAGCAACACTACCGCAGTTGACTTAGCTCTAGTCTCCATATCACTTTTGATCGTCACTAAAAGTCCCAAAAACACTCCGAAGGGACTAGCTACAGCTAATGCTAACATCTGGAAGCAAATGAACTTGATTTTCGCTTTGGCCAGCAAAAGTTCCAAGCCCATGCAGAACAAAATGGTCGCCGAATGTATGCAAACTGCTATGAACAAGAACCAGATGTTCGATGTGTTTTTCTGTAGGCCTATAGCTAAACCTTCAAATATGGCGTGAAACGATAACGCGAGTACTATGAGGATGCATCTCATAATTTGCTGTTGAGATTTTATTTCACACTCAACGACTTCTTGATATTCCTCCTCTTCCCCCTGATTGTCAAATCCTTCTTTTCATGCTCTTAACATCACCATTTTCCTCAGTATTATCAACTTTTTCAGCTTTCTCGACAACTTTCTCGAATTCATCTTCTATCAAAAAAGCTTTGGAGTTTTTGGTGTCGACTTCGTCTAAAGGGGTTACAGATGAACTGGTGAAATTGTTGATTTTTTTCTTGATAGGTGGATACGGTTTATCTGGTAATCTTGTAATGATCCAGTGGGAGATTTCCTCCAAAAAATAAACGAGGAAGAAGCCCATAGATATTGTGAGTTGAGAGAGCGGATAGTCTGTGTTCAAGTTGCCAAACTTTTTAAGGTCCTCCACTGATTGATACACCTGAAAACAAAACATATCCCTTTCAATGGCGTAAAAACGAATTATAATAACATCAAAAATGCATTTTTGGTATATTAGCCCAAGTGCAGAAACTTGGCCTATAGAAGCTCAAAAAATATTTCAATATGTAAGGAATTTCTATTTCAAATTCATCAAACTGATGTTCTGAAAATTAAAGAATATACGGAGGTTTCTAGGAAAATTATTGTAACCAAGCGTCTATTAATTAGTTTGCGGAGTTATATAATCTCATGATTATTAAAAGTTCTTAGGGTTTTCTTGAATCTGCCTCCTCATGTTTCGATGTATCATGTCCAGAACGGTGTGTTGTTGTCAAACAAAATTCTAAATCTTGGATTTCGAGTTAATATTTACGAAGGAAGAAATCTTTTACCATATTTCAAACTGCACAGATGTAAATTCAGAGGCTATGAAGGTTAAAGAACATAAAAATAATGTAAAGCAAACAAAAAGCGGTTATTTCAAGAACACAATGCAAAATGCGAATAAGCATCGGCTGGACCAACCAAGTTGTCTATAGTTACGATCAAACAAATTATAGACTTTTTTCTGCAGCCGTCTCGAAAATAAAATGTTCGGTATGATTTATTAAATCGAAAGTACCACTTTACACAAATGGTACCGAAAGTAGCTATTTTCAGGAAGATTTTTTCACTTTCTTTACATTCGGAACGATTCTTGTTACTTTCGGGACGATTCTTGTTACTTTTGGGACGATTTGGGGTATCTATGTAGGCGGCTTTGACAATAACATGAACTCTGTATTTTATTATGACAGCGCTTGTCATGTAACATTGGTATGTTTTTTCGCTTTTCAAATCAAAAAAATGGAAATCAGTAGTGAAAGTGAGGCTGGAAGGATTCCACATGAGATTAGTGATTCTGCTAAAGCGGCTACTTATAAATTATTGCCGGTAAAGTCAAGAGAGAGGTATGAATTGGTCTACAATTTATTTCAAAAATGGAGCGATGATAAAAAAAGTGATTGTTGCATATTTAATGGGAAAATCTAAAATCTTAAAGCCATCAAGCCTCTGGAGCAATTACTCGATGCTTAAGTACACAATTAATATTAAAAATAATATAGATATAAGCCGATATCCCAAAGTTATTGCTTTCCTTAAAAAAAAATCCATTGGTTGTATACCAAAAAAAATCAAAAGTACTGAATAAAAAAGAAATAGATCACTTCTCATCAGAAGCTGGAGATAATATCTACCTAATGACAAAGGTAATATAATTAAATCTAATTCTCTTCTCCCTTATGATTGATTTTTTAAAAAATTTATGTTGCATTAATAATTGGTTTGGCAGGCGCTTGTCGTCGTGGAGAGCTTTGCAAAATGAATTTGGATGATATAGAAGATAAGACAACCATGTTAGTGATTGAAATTCCTAATTCTAAAACGAATATGGATAGAACCTTTGTCGTCCTTGGAGAAAATAATATTTGTTTATACAGAAAATATTTGTCATTAAGTCAAGCAAACACATCACATCAAAGATTATTTATTTATTATAAAAACGGAAAATGTACTATACAACCATTGGTATTCTCACTTTTGGAAAAATCGCCTGCACAATTGCTGAATTTCTTAAATTAACGAATCCCAAAGAATACACTGGGCACTGTTTACGCAGGAGCTCAGCCACTTTTCTCGCTGATAGTGGTGGTAGTATAACCAACTTGAAGAGACACGGAGGATGGAAATCAACCAATTTAGCAGAGGGAGACATAGAAAATTCTTTGAGAAACAAAATTCACATAGCTTCACAGATTGAAGAGGGCCGTAACGAAATTAATATCTCGAAAACTTGTACAATTACTGATGCGTCTAACTCTAATTTCAACACTGCCACTTCTGTTAATATCCAGCAGCAGCAACTGCAACGATAAATTGAAAATTAGTAGTGCTTGTGAACTGTGTCAGCTTCCATTACATATTAAATGTGGAAATCGGATATCCATGGATGACAAAGGTATGATTTTGACCTGTGTAAAATGTTCTGAATCGGTGGCTGAACGTGAAGGCCAACCTGAAAGCGAAAATTTGGACTCGTCCATTTCGTCGGTAGTGACAGTCTTGGGTACTGAAAATTGCTCGAGGCAGACATGTTGTGAATTACGGAAAGAAGTAGTACTACTAAGACAAATAGTTGAACATATGTCTGAAAGGATAAAACTCATGAATTTCAAGATTGAAGTTATGGAAAGCCACGCTTCTCATACAAACACTGAAGGTACCAACGTTACTCGTCCCAGTGCAGTCCACACCATCTCTGACGGTAACCATGCAGCACCAACTCATGTTAATCCTGACATCGGTGCCGATGAATGGAAACATGTGTCCCATAGTAAGAAAAAGATGAAAACTACTAAAGCTAATTCTGTCAAAGCTACAGCTACAGAAGAAACACAGTTCATAACTCGTGATCAGGTTTCTTCTGCATTGCATGAAGTCGAGTCCAACCTCGAATGTCAAAATTCATTGAATTGAACCATGGCCCTGCTCAACGGAGTAATCCCTTTTCCAAAGGAAGAAAATCATATCGTGGCACTAATAAACCTATTGTAGGAAAATCACCGAACTGTTCGACAGCAGGAATCAACGAAACTTGCTTGCTGCATGTCTATAAACTGAAACCTTCGACAACAACCGAAGAACTTCTCCGTGATATAAAGGGCTCTTTTCCCGAAGCTAAAATCGAAAAAATTTATTCAATGTTTCCACAGCTCTACTCGTCCTTCACGGTATGCATAAACCAATGCAACCTCGAAAAAGCTTGGGATGAATCTGTCTGGCCCATGGGTGCTCATGTTAGACGGTTTTTTCTCAAGAAAAAAAGAGTACCACCCGAAACATCATAGTGACAGTGGTTAGATCTGTAAATTAATTCATTCTGACGAAGTGAGTATTTTTCATTTAAATATACGTAAACTTTCGAACAAACTGAACAAACTCTCTATGTTTCTAGACTGTAATAATCAATTTAGTGTTCTTTGTTTTTCCGAGCACTGGTTAAATGAGGATTGTCTACAATTCTGTAATATTCCTGACTATAATTTGGCAAGATATTTCAGTAGATCCAACCATATACACGGTGGTGTAGCTATATTTGTACGTGATAACATTAAATTCAAACCTCTTCACGTAGGGGATTATTGTATTGAGCGTGACATCGAAGTGTGTGGCATTGAACTCAGCACTTCTAAAATTGCTGTTATCGCAATATATAGATCAGCTTGCATAAATGATTGTACCATTTTTTTCACAAATTAGAAGAACTTCTGATCTTTATCTCGAAAAAAATTATAAAAAACATTCTACTGGGTGATTTCAATATCAATTACCTGAGACCATCCACTGATCTCAGTAATTTGATTTGCCTAATAAACTTCTTTGGCCTCCATTCAACTATTGCTGAAATTACCAGGATTGTAAATGGCTCTAGCAGCTGCATTGACAACATTTTAACAAATTTAGATGAATCGTGCTACCAGACTGGCGTAATCGATCCCTGTCTTTCCGACCACTACGCCCAGATACTGAGTCTTAGAAATTCCGAGAGACAAAAAAGTGCCCCGTTTTTCAGGAGGCAAATAACCAGCCAGGAAATACTCGCCTTCCGAGCCTCGTTACATACAGTTAACTGGAACACAGTCTACTCGTCAAACTCCTCGAAAAACAAGGTGGATTTCCTCCTAAACCTATACTGTCGTCTAGTAGAGAAACATTTTCCCCTCAAAAAAATATCCTGTGAATTTGCACACAAATACCCTCTCAGGTGGTTCAATGACGATCTGAGAAAATTAAGGGATACGGTACGTGCGGTAAAGATAATTTGCGATGCATCAAATGATCCCATTCATAAGCAAGCTTTCAAAGTGATCAAAAGGCCATTATCGAATCTTAAAAAAAATCATGCAATAATTTTATCAACCAATCTGATAATAAAATTATAGATAGCTGGCGGCTGATCAATTTTGAAAAAAGTAAACCAGCATCTCATGTAATATCCGAAGCGATCTCTCCACACCAATTCAACTCATACTTTACCACCATTGCCGAAACCATAAAAAGTCAACTCCCACTCAATACTAATACCCTTTCTCTGGAATCACTGGACAATAAACTCAAACCTCCCTCACCCGGGTCTTTTTTTCTTGAACCCATCACTCCATCCGAAGTTTTTAATACTATACACGAGCTGAAAAACTCCTATTGCCTTGATGTATACAATGTGAACAGCAAAATCATAAAAGAAACCTGTACATATTTGGTTGATCCCTTGACGTCTTCAATACTTGTATCAGCGAAGGATCTTTTCCTGATGAATTTAAAATCAGCAAAGTCATCCCTGTTTTTAAAAAAGGTGACCAAAATCAAGCTGAAAACTATCGACCCCTTTCTATCGTTCCCATTTTTGGTAAAATTTTCGAAATTATTCTCAAAAAACGGTTTGAACTTTATTTTGAGGAGAACAATCTTCTAAACTCGGACTAATACGGTTTCCGAAAATCATGCTCCACTGTTCAAGCGGTAGCAGGAGTTGTGAGGGATATAGTCGACGGTTTTGAAAAGGGTCATCACAGCTCTGCAACACTGTGTGACTTGAGTAAAGCGTTCGACTGTGTCTCTCATATTAATATGTCACATAAACTGGAAGAATATGGAGTTAGAGTTCTGGCACTCACACTCTCTTTATCCTAACTGACGAACAGAAAATAGCTTGTTGATCTAGTCAATAACAGAACATCTGATCTACAGCCAATTGAAGTTGGTGTTCCCCAAGGATCCGTTCTGGGGCCTCTTCTGTTTCTTGTCTATATCAATGATCTCTTCTATGAACTACAACCCTACAAATGTGTCATCTATGCCGATGACACATCTATTTTATGCTCTGACAAGAACTGCCAGACTCTGCTTGCCTTCATGTCACATGCCGAAAAACAAGCTGAATCGTGGTTCAACTCCAATCTACTAAAACTCAATAAAGAAAAAACCCAACAAATTATATTTTCAACTAATCATAATATCTCAGTGGGAAAAACCGTCAACTTATTGGGAATCACACTTGATGACAGTTTGAATTGGGCACCTCACGTAGAAGCACTGAGCCAGAAACTCTCAAAATATATTTTCTTACTCAGGCAATTGAGAAACTTTGTATGCTTGGAAACGCGTCTCTCGGCGTATTATGCATTTTTTCATTCCCATGCTAGCTATGGAACTCTGCTCTGGGGCAACTCCTCCAATGCTACAAAAGTTTTCACGCTCCAAAAACGCGCAATTAGAACAATTTCAAATGCAGGTTACCGAGATTCATGTAGGCCCCTTTTCATAAATTTGGGCATCATGTCATTACCATCTATTTTCATATACCATACTCTCTTGGAAATACATAAACATAAAGATGGCTTTCCAACCAACTCCCATTTTCACGAGTATAACACCCGTGGGGCTAACCTATTAAGACCTTACCGGTTCAACTTACAGAAATCCTCAAAGAACTCGATGTCAACCTTTACAATGTCTTACCGTCCACTACCAGGAATTTACCCTTGCCAATGTTCAAAAAACAAATCATGAAATATCTTTTTTTTAAATGTTTTTATAATACAGAGGAATATGTTGCCTTAACCTCAGTGCTTGAATTTCTATAACATTTCTAATATGTACCTATTATCAAGTCTGTGTGTATGTACGTTTGTGTGTTTATATATCAGATCTATTTTACTCAATGTTGTACATTACCTGTTTATATATATATATATATATATATATATATATATATATATATATATATTTATTTTTTTATTTCTAATTTTTAAGGATCTTTGCGCAATCTGCTTTTCTATAATCACTCTGAACTACTGACTTGCTACTAATGTATCCTTATACATATACCGTAGTTAATAAACATCTATCTATCTATATCTATCTATAAGTAATTGTCATAATTGTGTAATTAATATTCATATGTAATGTAATGATAAGAGTGATTGTTATATGTAATTGTCTATATAAAGTTCATACGTTATTATCCATCGATATTCTTTTTAACATACAAAACAGCTACAGCAAAAATATTGTACGTTACACGATCCAAAAGTGATTTTATGGGACTCGCCTACGGCTCGTCCTGGAAAGTTCCTACACATCCCGTAAAATATCACTTTCGGAACTTGTTACGTAAATTACTATTTTAATCAGGGTTTCTTCCAAGGATATTTTCCAATGGTATTAAAAGAAGCACTAGTGATATCCCCCTTCAAAAAGGGGGACTGTTGTGAAGTTATAATTATAGGCAATCTCTCTTCTTTCATCGATATCTAACCTGTATGAAAAAATTGTTTCGATTATTTGGAAAAAAATCATGTATCAAAACTAACATGGATTCAGAAAAAATAGATTTACTGAAACTGCAACCAACTATTTACTCAATTTTATTTATGAAGAAATTGATTCCAGTAAGTTTGTAATGTCCTTATTTTTCGACTTATCAGAAGCATTCGATAAAGTTTCTTCAGGATTCTTAACAGCAAATTATCAGAACTTGGTTTTCCTAACAATGTATTGAAATTACTGGAAAACGTCAGGCTAGGAGTTCTCCAAGGAACAGTCTTTGGCCCATATTTTTTGACTATAGACATAATAGATTGTCACATAACTATGTTTGCAGATGATACCACTCTCATAGTTGCTGGCAGGCATATTGGATAATAAATGACATTCGCGCTATTGATTGTTTCAGTTGTTAGAGTCGGAACAAGTTGATATTGAATGCTCCCAAGATTGTAGCTGTTCATTCTACAAGCTTTTATTCAGTTTCACAATGTTAGTTCGTTTGTGTGTGAATTTTGAAAAACTTCTAGATGTCCGATTGATTTGAAATTCGGCAGATGTTCATAATTGCGGTGGCAATGCATTATAGAGTTTTTGTTGGAGAAAAAAGAAAACAAAATGGCGGCTCCAAGATGGCGGAGGAGATTTGTAATCATGTCCAATTTGATTCAAATTGGTATATGGGGGTTTTTGGGGTCAAAGATTAGGAACTGTTGGTCAAAATTCTCAAATTCAAAATGGTGGCTCCAAGATGGCGGACGAGTTTTGTGATTATGGTCTGTATGGGGTCGGCTTCAGAATAGCCCCATGGTAAATCCTGCCTGTCGTAAGAGGCGACTAAAAGGATAACCGTAGGTGGAAGATGGTCTCATCGCCCGGTGAAATACCACCATATCGACTTTGTGTGCTGTGAAATGGATCATTCCATGTTTCAGTGTTCGGTCGATACTTTCCGGTCTCCCTCTTTCCTTTTCCCCAATACCTCCTTTATTTTCAGGTGCATCCTAATAGTAATAATGATGAAGTCTCCTAGAGTAAAACACTCCGGAAGCAAAATACCTCTCCATTCGGATTTCCGGGCGAGAAGTACTCGAGGGGACTCAACATTAAAGATTAATTTTTGCAACATCCGCGGACTCAACAAGAACATCAATGACGTCCACCATCACCTACAGACGAAAAAACCGGATATTCTGGCTCTAACAGAAACACAAGTAAACTCGTCCACCAACAAGGTCCATATGCTTTGTCCTGGTTACGAACTCCATTCTCGATTCAGGTTCAAAGGTGGAGTCTGCCTTTACGCTAAGGCAGCCATGCCAGCGTGAAGAGAGTTTGGAACCGAAAGACTTTGATGTGATGTGGTTCAAGCTATCTGATACCAAACTGACTAAGTTCCTCTGCTGCCTTTACCTATCACCTGATGAACCTTCATAGAACGACCTCTTTGAGTTTTTAACACTCAAACTGGACTACATCCAGGAGAACCATCCAACAGCTGAAACCATAATCATGGGAGACTTTAATGTACATAACGCTGCCTGGCTCAAATTCTCTAACAAAACAGATGATGCGGGTCGTCAAGCCGAGGCCTTCGCCATCACTCATGGTCTAGAACAACTGGTCGAGCTACCAACCCGCATCCCTGATGTCAACAACCAGTCTGCCAATACACTAGATCTTTTCCTCACCACCAATCCCGACCCGTATAGAATAGAAGTTTGTGCCCCACTTGGAAACTCTGATCACACCCTCATCTCCACAACATGCTCTTTCCATTTACCATCGAGCTGCACAATACCACCCCGTCTCATGTGGCATTACAATTCGGCCGACTGGGAAGGTCTTCGTATGTTTTTCTCAGCGTTTCCATAGAAGAGAGTTTGTTTCTCTTCAGTAGATGTGCTGAGACAATTTCTGAAATCATCATGTTGGGGATGCAAACTTACATACCGAATACCGAAAGAAGAACATCATCCGATAAGACCTGGTTTAACAGAAACTGCTCTAGAGCAGTGGCTTCCAAACAGGCAGCATACCATCGATGCCTAAAAAATCCGGGCCCTGAGACCAGAGCAGCATATGTCGAGGCTAGAGGCATATGCAAAGAGACAATAGAATGCTCAAAAGATGCCCACAATGCCAGAATAAGATCAAAACTTGCTGAATGGCCTAACGGATCCCGTTCATTTTGGTCTTTCGCTAAAGCTGTGGGAAGAAATCTCACTTCCAGCTCATTTCCTCCTCTAACCAAAGAAGATGGAACACTAGCAACGACTGCCCAGGAAAAAGCCAATATCTTTGCGCACCTATTTGCTGGAAATTCCACTCTGGATTCATCGGGAAAACAACCCCGAACATTACACCTATTGACAGTCACATACCCGAGATCACCTTTCGCCAACGTACTATCAGAAAGATTTTGCTGGGTCTCAACACCAACAAAGCCTGTGGATCTGACGGAATCCCGCCGATTGTTCTCAAGAAATGTGCCCCCGAACTAACACCTGTTCTTTGCAAGTTGTTCAACCACTCTTACAATTTGGAGGTATTTCCGTCCAATTGGAAAATTGCAAGAGTACAGCCAGTCCCTAAAAAAGGCAAAAAGGCCCTACCTAGCAACTACAGACCTATCGCACTGAAATTATTTCAAAGGTCATGGAAAAAGCCATCAACATCGAGCTCATGAAATATCTGGAAGACTCAGGAATTGTCAACGATAGGCAATATGGCTTCCGCCATCAGAGATCAACTGGTGACCTGCTCGCTTACGTCTCACATATATGGCAGCTATTTATTGAAAAGTATGGAGAAACTTTAGCTGTGGCATTAGATATCTCCAAGGCGTTCGATCGAGTTTGGCACCAGGGACTCCTCGCCAAAGCTTCCGTCTTATGGCTTGCCCTCAGCTGTGTTCTCTGCTTGCTAGTTTTCTCTCAAACAGGTCTCTCCATGTAGTGGTCGATGGAGTTTCATCTGACACTCTACCCATAAATGCTGGTGTTCCGCAAGGATCTATTCTCGCACCAACACTATTTCTACTTCACATCAACGACCTGTTGAAAGCAACTTCATGTCCAGTACACAGCTTTGCCGATGATAGTACCCTCCATACCGCTTTCTCTTCCAGGGCCCCTATATCAGCCCGTGAAACCAGAAATGAACGAGGAAGAAATGTTAATAATATAAATATGGACTAAGCAACAATTCTCGAGTGGGGATCTAATAACTTGGTTGAATTCAATGCAAACAAAACACAAGCATGTCTTTTCTCTAGAAAAGTCGATCTCACTGTGCCTAACATAACTTTGTCAGGAGTAACCATACCACTGAAGTCATCCATATCGATGCTTGGTATTACTATCAGCAATAACCTTTCCTGGGAAAATCACGTGAGGTCCATTGCCAAAAGTGCATCCCAAAAACTTTTTTTGTTTCGTGCCAAGAGCTATTTCACCCCCACTCAGCTGCTTATGATCTATAAGGCACAGATCCGACCTGTCCTGGAATACTGTTCCCATATTTGGAGCGCGGCACCTAAACATATCCTGAGGCTATTGGATTCTGTCCAAAAGGGCAATTCGTCTCGTCGGTGATGCCTCGCTTACAAACTCGCTCACTTGTCTGGAACACCATAGAAAAGTTGGCGATTTGTCTCTATTTTATAGATATTTTCATGGGCGATGCTCTTCTGAAATATCAACAATCGTTCCTGCTTTGGCAGTCTCTTCGAGATTAACCCGTCAAGTTCAGTCATCACACCCCTTCGTGGTCACTTTGGAGACCTGCAGAACATCACTTTCCAAAGACTCGTTGATCCAACGAACAGCGAGGCTTTGGAACTCATTGCCTAGGGAGGTGTTCCCCGAGGCATACAACCTCCAGAAATTTAAGAAGAACACCAACTCCTACCTTCTTTCCCTTGGTTGCCACGATGTTCTCTGAACATTACAGGATATCCCTTTTCGTGGGAACCCGAACATAAAAAAAAAAATCTGATTCAAAATTGGTATGTGGGGGTTTTCGGGGTCGGAGATTGTCAAAATTCATGAATTCAAGATGGCGGCTCCAATATGGCGACTAGTTTTGTGGTTACAGGCAGATCGGACATCATGATGTTTTTGTCAAAATTCATAAATTCAAGATGGCGGCCCCAAGATGGAGGATGAGTTTTGTGATTATGGTTCGATTCGAGTCAAAATTGGTATGTGGGGGTTTCCGGGGTCGGATATTATGGAGTTTTCGTCGAAATTCATGAATCTAAGATGGCGGCCCCAAGATGGGAGGCGAGTTTTGTGATAATGGTATAATTCGAATGTTTATTACTGCGGTATTCGGACTCGAACAAAACAGAAATTCTGGGTGTAGTTTACCAATGTTCTGTGCATTAGTTAGGTTTAAGCGAATTCGTTCTACATTATACAGGGTCGTTCAAAATTTGTGATTTTTCCGATAGATAAAAAAATGGTGAAAAATCAATTTTTTTTAATTGGACACCCTGTATATTATCGAATATCCTGAAAGATAATTGAAGTTCTTTTCAAATGATGTATCATGTTCCTATACCTAAATATCTGGTTTCCGGAATAAAAGCAAGTTTCTATAAAAATCGGATTATTTTGCCATATTTTGTATTGAATGTCATGGAATACGTCATTATGAAAATTCGACAATTAGTGCATCAATAATGAAACGTTTGCGCGTTCATTACCAAAAATTTCATCAGAAAAGAATCGAAACGAAGGCAATAACTATTCAAACGAAGTTTTGATGAAATTGTTTATCTTCTCTCTCTCTCTCTCTCTGGTTATTGGTCTTTGCTCCCTTGCGGTGCAATTGACCAGCTCTATTCCTGGGGCTGCAATCTAATCTGACTTCTAGGCCATATTGCAACCCTATTGTTTCTTATCTGTTCTATGTTTTATTGTTCCTTGAATTATAAGTTCTTCCTTATTTTTCCAGTTAACCCTGGTTTCTTCTTGTGCTGCAATTTATTAGTAGACCGGACAAATTTTACCAACACAGGATTGGGTGGATGTATAGGTTTATCAGGAATTAAAGCTAGGATATTACTTCTCTCTTATATATACATATCTCTGTATATAAGTATATATGTACATGTATCTCCATTACGATATGCAGATACACAAACATACACACATACCTAATTAAAGTTTGATCTGATTATAATCTGTGAACTTAATAATTAATTTAATTACTGCACAATTCAAATTTCGTAACACTCATAGTAAATGGAGTTTGTATTCCTTTTTTTACTAATTTAAAATAGATATCTTCATTAGGGAGCGTGTTAATAGGGCATTCTAAGAAAATGTGATTAAGATTGTCAAGTCCTCCACATTCACAGTATGGATGTTCCAGTATACCTATTTTAAATAAATGTTCTCTACTTCTGCAATTCCGGTTCTCATTCGTATTATTGTTGTAACATGTCTACGACTCATAAACTGAATCTTGTTATACCAAATTTCCTTCGGGTATTCTGAGTGAATTTTAAGATATGACCTTCCCTTGTGTCTTATGTCTAGCTGCCATTGTCTATAAAAATTTTGATTGATATTATCTCTAAACATTGGAATCAAATAACTTTTGTCAGCTTGGATATTTTAGCAAGTTTATCCGCCTCCTCATTACCTTTTATGTCAGCGTGTCCCGGTACCCAGGCAAACTTGAAGGTTATATTATTTTTTGAAGCCCCATGAACCATTTGTTTGATATTCATCGTATTATAGTCAATATCCGATGTGTTTATTGTTCCCGATATTTTCTCAAGTGCACTTTTGGAATCTGTGATAATATAATTATTTGTAACTTGCTTTTCCAAACATATTATTATCGCCTGCTGTATTGCTATAACCTCTGCATCAGATATACTAATGAAATCTTGTAATCTTGCCGAATACGAAAAGTCCATTTTTGGTATATGAATTCCCAAACCCACCTTGTTGCCTATTTTTGAAGCATCCGTGTAGACTATATTGAATAGTTCTTTGTTTTGATCTAGAAAATTATTAAATTTGTTTTTAGAATTGATGTCATATTTTTTTAAACCTAAGTCTATAATATCCATGTGATGTAAATATATCTCATACTGAAAACTAAAGCATGGTTGAACTTCATTTTTATATATGTTATGTGTGAATGGTGCTATTTTATTATATGCTTCCACCACCAGTGGAGCTTGCCTCTCCCTCCAGTAACCCGTTTTATTTTCACACAAAATCTGTAAAATTTGAATTATATAAATAAGCGGTGGATTGTGATCCATTTTCTTGATGATAAATTTAGTTGCCAGCCATTCCCTTCTATATTCTAACCTCATTTCACCGGTCTCCCCTAGCAATGCATTTATTGGTGTTGATCTCATTGTCCCTGTGATTATTCTCATACCCTGATTGTGAACTAGATCTAATTTTCCTAAGCTTTTTTTGTTAGAAGGCCTTAATAATATAGATCCAAAATCCAAATGTGACTTAACAATTCCATTAAATGCCATGTTCATGGATTTGGGGTCTGCCCCCCACCAAACTCTACAGAAACATTTTATAGTATTTAATCCTAGATTGGCTTTATGTACCATGTATTTGAGATTCTGTGTAAATGTTACCCCTAGGTATTTTACTGTATCACTGATATTAATTTTTTCTTTTCCTATGTTAATAAGGGGCCTTATTCTTGATCTTGTATTATGAAACCACATCGCTTCACATTTGGAGGTAGCTAATTCAAGTTCATGTTCTTGCATCCATAAATTTATAATTTGTAAAGTCTTGTTTGTTTTGTTTTCTATATCTATAATATCCGACCCCTTAACAATAACTACTAAATCATCTGCATAAGCGATCAATCTACTATAATGTGGTATTTTATTAAATAATGGACATATATAGATATTAAAGAGGATTGGACTTAGGGGGGATCCTTGTGCAAGCCCCCTTGTAGCTAAGCGAGGTCCGTGTATTTGTCCATTGTTATCTTGTACCAAATTTCTCCTATTATCTAAACATTTAAAAATCAGGTTCGCTATGTCCGAATTTATACCGTATTTTATAAGACAATCGTATAGTATATATATATATATATATATATATATATATATATATATATATATATATATATTAACATTGTCATATGCACCCTTGACGTCCAGAAAGACCGCCACCACTGTTTGATTCAGCCCAAAAGCCATCTGTATATATATATTGTAAGGTATAAAGCGCTATCCATTATCCCCTTACCCTTTCTAAATCCCATTTGATATTTTGATAATAATTGGTTATGTTCTAAGTACCACTCTATTCTAAATTTTATCATTTTTTCCATGATTTTTAATCCACATGAAGCCTTAGCTATCGGACGAAGATTACTCGCGTCATTAGTATTTTTATTATTTTTGGGTATTCCTATTATGACAAAGTCTTTCCATGATTCCGGGAGGTTATCACCCTCTAATAGTCTGTTATATATGTCTACTAACTTTTGTTTTAATGTTTCTGGTAAATGTATGTACATTTGATAGGGAATATCATCCTGTCCTGGTTGAGTAAATTTTTTGACTTGGAGTGCCCTGTTCAGTTCTGATAAAGTGAATATTTCCGACCTATCTTCCATTATACTGAAAGAAAATTGTGTTCTAATATCACACACCGATATCTTGTCCAACAACCCTTCTGCCATATTACTATCCGGTAATGTTCTATTTTGATATGAGTTATTCCTGTTTGAAAATTTTTTAACCATCCTCCATACATATGATGTACTTGTTTCCCTATTCAAAGTTGAGCAAAAAAATTTAAAGCCGGTCTTTTTTTTTTTGTTCAAATATCTCTTTGTACCCGCAATAGTTTTTTTTGCTTGAATATAGTTTTCTAAAGATGGAGTTTTTTTAAAGTTCTCTATTGATCTTTTTCTCTCAGCAACCTTTTCCTCACATTCATCATCCCACCAAATATTTCTGGGTTTGTTATTATGATTTTTTGTGTATTTTGGTACATATATTTCCGCGGCATTGTCCATTAGAGTTCTTCATATGTATAATTTCTAGTGTATTCCTGCCTATCTATTAAATAATTGTAATATTCTAACCAATTTGCCCTATGAAAGTTTCGTGTTGAGTTATTCACCCTATCGGTTGAAACTTGTGTACTTTGAAAACCATAGATGCATACGGTGGGAAAGTGATCACTATGACCACAATCCTCTATAACTTCCCACGTACAGTTCCGAGCTATATTACTAGATACCAAGGTGATGTCTAGAGGGCTTGGGTTTTCTTCCGGATTTTGCAATCTGGTTGTTCTGCCATTATTCATTATGACTATGTCATCTCCCTCTAATATCGATATGATTTGCCTACCATTACGATTAATGCAATTGCTACCCCATAAGGGATGATGCGCATTCATATCCCCCATCCAAATTATTTCCCCGTCTAGTTGAGATAACATACTTCTAAGTTGTATATACGATGGTAAGTTATTGACCGTACTATATACATTAATTACATTGATATTTGCAATTTTAATGATAATGATCTGACATCCTTCATTGCTTATGTTTGAATTCAAGTTAACTTTACTATAATTAATATTAGATTTTATCAAGGTGGCTATTCCCCCGTATCCGTCATCCCTATCCACTCTGATGACCCTGTAATATTTGATACCAAAATTAGAGTTTTCCTTTAGCCAAGTCTCATTAAGCAAGATTACATCTGGATTGACTTCATCAATCATTTTGATTAAATTCTATCTATTTGCTATAACACTTCTGATGTTCCATTGTAATATCCTTAGCATCATTTGTTAGTCCCTATCTCAATATTCTTCAGCCGAACTTGAATGTGAGGCATTCAAGTTCTGCCTATCTTCAAATATGTCTAGTGAGTTGATCAGATTGATTATTTTTGGTTTTATATTTTCTGGTATTTCAGTAAATAAGTCATAGAACTGTTTGATTATATATTGCTCTTCCTTTATATTTTCTTGTGGGGCACTAATAGGCCTATTTATCGTAGGATGACCAGTTTCAATGTTTGAAGGTCCCTCCCCTGAGTAATTTTCATCCATATTTCTTTTGAACATTACCCCATTATTAGGTTGAGGAATTTGCCCATTTGGATAGAACAACGCCTCGTTCAAGGCCTGTCTGTCAAAGCCCGACCTTTCATTTCTCCCTTTATTTTTAAGTATTTGTGAATAATTTCTCTTATTGTTAGATAAACTTTTATTATATGTTTCCTCCCTTTCTGAAATTTCTATTCTATTAATTTGTGGAGCCGACTTTTCCCTTAATCTAGGAAAATCCCTAGGATCTTGGGCGTTGTCTATTGGAACTCTAGGAATTTCTTGAGCTATTTCAAAAAATTATTCATTTTCAAAATTCATCCGTTTTCTTATAATAATTTGTCTTTCGTATTCTCCGCAGTCTTTCTATTAGTTTTATGATGTAAACTTTTACAGTTGTGACATCTTATTTTGACGCAATTGGCATATCCCTCTTCTGACTCATGAATATCTGAGCAATTGAAACATCTTCGTTTCCCTTTACACTGCTTCTTCGTGTGTCCGTACATTAAGCATTGAAAACATTGAGTTACAGGTGGGATGTATGTATGAACGCTGTATGTCATGTAATACATTTTAACATATTTAGGTAAAACAACCCCTTCAAAAGTTATTAATATTGTTGACGTAGGTATATATTTAATTTCCCCTCTTTCCTTATCTCTTCTATTCATCCTTCTGATTCCTAAGACCCTGAATGGGCTATTTATCATTGAAATTATTTCCTCTTCTGTAAAAGAGTTCTCTATTCCCCTTATTATGCCTTTACTCGTTACGTTATTGTATGGTATGTAAGCCTGGTAGCCTCTAGCTATTAAATGTTCATTTTTAACAAATTTATTAGCACTAGTTCCATTGTTGAATTCCACACCCACTTTATTTCGTCCTTTGTTTTTAATTCTTATAATGTGTTCAAGTTTTAAATCGAAAATTTCTTTGGCTATTCTTAAATGGCTAAACCTACCTATGTTCCCTGACTTTTCCGTGGATTCTATTACTACTATAAACGGCCCAATTGCGTCTTCTTTATAATAAAGAACCTCTCTACTTTCATTGTTTTCCCTTTGTTTTTCTGAATTGACCATATTTATTTCGTTAGTTTTTTGCAGATTGTTTGCTGACCTTGAAACATCCGAACCAAGAATGTTTGGTATTTTTTTACTAGATGTTAATGAATCTGAACTTGCTAAGTCCCTTTGTGAATTTAATATTTTGTCTACCTCAGGAAATTTTGGAAATGGATATGAGTCACACTCGAAAAAAAAAAGTCAGATTAGGGAGTAGAAACTGAAATGATATATACAGGATGATCTGAAAAATAATTACTAATGGACGTTTTTTCGAGTATGACTCAAACCTATTTCAAAATTTTCCTGAGATATTTTTTCAATTAATCTTTGCTAAAAGTGAATTGCATCATCTGAGAGTATTTCCAAAAGTATGAACATTTTTAAGCGATTCATTACAGATTGATTTATTTCTTAATCAGATCATTTCAATTGGGTAATATTACCTATTTCGATTTGTTAAACTGGAAAATGGAAATAGTAGTAGTGTGCCGTGACCAGAAAAAAGCAAGACAATCTTTCAGTTTGACAAGCAGTGATTTTCATGGTGTTTCTGTCAGAATGGATAATAATACATATTCAAATGCAGATATTTTGAATTTTTATAGAAACTTACCTATTTAATTGTCTTTTCAGACTATTTGATTGGCTTTCAGGATATTTAATAATATACAGGGTGTTCCATTAAAAAAAAATACTTCCCACCATTTTTGTATCTATCGGAAAAATAACAAATTTTGAACGACCATGTATAATGGAGAACAAACTCCCTTATACATAACTAATGCACATAACATTGGTAAACTACACTGGAAATTTCAGCTTTGGTCGAGTCCAGATACCGCAGTAATATTAATTGAAGCTATGTTTTGTACAAAAAATAAGGAATTCAATTAATTTCTCGAAGACCGCTTGAGATAGGTATGGAGAAGTATCATACAAAAATGATCGTAAAGCAATAGGAAAGCAAAGAATGCAATGATATACAGAGGGTCACATTTAAAAAATCAAAATTGTTGCTACTTTTCAATATAAGCGGTAACGCCGCATTGCTGAAACAATTTTAGATCGATAGAGCAGAACTTATTACCCATGTTAAGTACTTCTGTTCAATTTGTTTGTTTCTCGTAAAAGAATAATATAAGTTGTCATAGAAACAATATAACAATTTTAGTAGGAATCAAGGAAATAAATATATGAAAAGAAAATCAATTCCTTTGAGTATTCAATTACAATTTGATTCCAAAAAGAAGTGTTTACAGGCCACATTCTACAATATTGAATAAACTCAATATTGTAGAAAATAAACCAAAATAAACCAAATTTGAAAATTATCCAGTGTTCTGTTCTCCAGAAACGTCTGATAGGCCCTCGAGTGTGTGACATCCTATATAAATATATATGGATTTTGTTTATTTTTAATATATTTTATAACAGAAAATTATTTGTTTGTTATCTACAATACTATTTTTATGACATGCTACAAATGTATTAACTACATAACGTGGCCAATTTACATCGATCTGTCTATGTTTCTATATATTTATCTAACTCTCTATGCTCTAAGTTATCGTTATAAAATCTCCAATCATGGTTTAGTTTATTTCGTATCATTGTTTACAATTCTATTGACGCTCAATTTAAAAGCTTTGAAACACATCCGGAAAATATTTAACTCTCCAGGATATTTGGATTCCAAAGGTTTGGAGTATTTTAAAAATATATGATACCATTCGATAATTCTATTCTCCCCTTGATTTGGATAGTATTTTAAGCACACTTACATTGCATATAATTATATGCCCCTAAAAATATATAACTAATTTTTTTTATTTTATGAAAAAATACTGAAACAACTTTCATAAATATTCGAGTAGGCAACAGAAGTAAAAGTAATAATTATAGCTTCCCGGAATATAAATAATATGTGATAGCAGTTTTATTGCGTTTTTGACTGCCTGTCTGCTGGGTCAAAAATTTTATTGATCATAAAGTATTCAAAACGCTTAGATTATTTTATTCTTTTGTTTCGAATTTTCACTTATATTCAACTAACGCTACATGTGCATAGTTTTTGTCATAACACTGACCTCCAACATCATATGCAAGAAGCAAGTGGCGAACAAAACTCCCCCACCGAAAGATTGGCACAAAGCTATGGCACAGTTCACTTGCGTGTGTCTCCTCTGATTCACAAACGTTTCCGACCCATCATCACCCTCCCACCTCCTCAAGCAGTTGTACAGTTTCACCGGCAACATCCCGAAAAAGAACCTGATGACGAAAAAAAGCACCGCCACCAGGATTTTCGTCGACTCCAAATCCATATTTCGATTGTTTTGATTGTGCGACTACATCGTGACTAGGTCATTGGGGTACTAGGATTATTTCCATTTGAATTGTATCTACAACCCTTGTAAGTAACATGCGCGATAAAAACCTGATAGATGAGGAAAATAGTTCACCTACCTTTGTACACGTCAGAGTGATAGGTATCTTGATCTTGACGATAACGTCCTATAAAGTAAATATGGGGTGGCGTAATAATACAGAAAAGTAAAAATAACACTTTTCTGAAATAGTATCCAGCAGAAATGAAGCAATGGCCTTCCCATTGGGGGAAGGGACCTTGCTCGAATATTCCAACTGCTCATGATTATTTTCCTACCGAAGGTATTAGTGAAAATGGTTCGAATGCCGATGCCGCACATACTAGCTAAATAACATTTTTCCATAGTACAGGGTATTAGCATATAATTGAACAAAAAATATTTTTTTTTGTATACGCTTTCCAAAACGGCATCTTTGGGAATTAAAAAAATCCGCAAACTGCTACTTTTACGGACTTTGTCGTCATGTCAACACTTTACGAACTGAATTGTATTCATTCATAAAACATAACTGAACATCAACGGGTTCTATAAATACTATAAAAACTATGAACCGATAACATTTTGCCGCAGAAAAGGTAGGAATTTTGATTTTTTCAGAATAAAATTGTCAATGGTTTTTATTGCGGTAGGTACAAACATGAAGACTTTTACACTTTCTTTCTTCGAACGATCGCAAACAAATTGATAGTAAATTCAAACAAGTTATAATCCACTTACAAGAATATACTAATAACGGTTTAGTTTGGGTTCAAATCAAGTTTCGATTTTTACTCCTAAACCCACATACATTTATTGGATGACAACAATTATTATTTCATTTATTCCAAACGTCACCTACTATTCAGGTACCACGAAGTGAGCGCTAGCATTCATGATTCGTATGTCAACTAGGGGCAAACAGGATTTTGCTGTATACTGAATACATTTACAATTTTCTTTCAAATTTGTAGTATCTTTCTGAATGGTTGTCATATTTAAGTTTATTTATGCACGACCGGGCGTAAAGTAGCGCTTTAGCGCCCGGATTTGCGGGCGTAAAGTAGCACTTTAGCGCCCGCGGGCGATAAAATCGTAGAACAGGCGCTAAAGTGAATTGCAATCTCATATCGATAGAAATCTATATTCCGATGGATCATATAATCAAACCCAAAACATTATTAACAATAATATAACGAAAACAATGAACATAAATTGATTTAAAAAATGAATTATAACTTAATACTGACAATACAATTAGAACAGTTATTTACGGAAATATTTGGATTTGTTGTTTTCTGTTGTTGCAGATAGTTACTGATTTCAACTGATTCCTCATTAATAGAAGTCTGAAGAGAATGCATGTTATTATCTGGTGTTTCAGAGTAGTGAGCAATATTTTCAGATTGTCTGCAATGGCTAGTAGAAGGCTCATCATTTTCTACAATTTTCTTAGCAATCTTCAGCTTATTTGCAACTGAATATTCAATATAACCTTCCGCAACAGTCGTCGACTTCCACCCAGCATGTCTTTTAATGTTGATTATATCCTCGCCTGCATCTGCTAACATAGTTGCTGAGGCACGTGTGAAGCAGTGACCAGTATATTCTTTCGCATTAGAATTACCTGGGTAAATGGCTATTCTGAATGATTTTTGACCGAATGTATTTTTTCCGATAACCTGTCTCGTATACTTGCTATTTTTATAATATAAAGAAACCGCTTTTGATCATTCTGATCTCGCAAGGAAGAATATTTTCTGTAAATATCCAAATAATTTGGCGATTTCTGTTCTTCATCGATTACAGTGAATACTCGATCTATCTTCGTTTCGGTTTCTCGTATAGTTATGAGTAAGAATGTCTCGAAATCTTGAATGTCGTCCACTGTGATATTTGCCAATTCTTCGCGGCGACATGCTCCACAAATACCAAAAATCAGTGCTACCTACAATAAATTCTCAAATTAACATACTGAACATTGAGAAAACATGAAATTAGAACTTACTTTCATCATAAGATACAAATCGTCTGGTGCTTCCCTCAAAAATAACTCGATTTCTCCTCTGCTTAGAATCTTCGATTTCTTTGGTTTATAACCATCAAATTTTCGTTTCAAAAAAGCTATCAATCTTGCGTATCTACTGATATCTATATTATCATGTACATTTAAAGTAGCTTTCAGCATGGAATAATGTGACCACATGGTAGAGGGCTTAAAATATTTAGATTTTTTCAGAAAATAGGCAAGAAGTACAGTCTCTGTGTATTTCTTATTTTTTACATTTTTCCCGTTGCACCACCTCACGAATTCTTCATACACCTTGTCGTATATTTTCTTGGATTTACTTGGCAATAAACTCAATTTCGCATCCTCAGCTGCTTTACTTATTTCTGGTGATTCACACTTTCTTCGTCGCTTGAATCCATTTCAAAATCAGTAATAAATTATCTGTGATCACAAAAATTGGCAGCAAATATGGCTACTAGCCTATATAATCTTATTTCGAAAAATTGACTGAGTTGCCATGGTAACATTCCTTCCATCACTTCTTGATTAATTCTGTTTCCGATATGATATGAATATACATCCTCACGGCAGCCTTGATGTATTTTTATCATGTTCTGGATATAAAGAGGTATCAATCTACATGACATCAAATATACCGGTCGTGCATAAAATTTTGTATGTATTTCGGGCGTAATTTGCTTTTATAGACCTAGGCGTGTTAATAGCCCGAGCGATAGCGAGGGCTATTACCTACACGCTGCGGTCCATAAAAGCCTATTTTACGCCCTTGAAACATAAATAACTGATTATTCAATTATCTATATCCCCATATTACGTTAATATAGTTGGATGCTGAAAAAAATTACTGAAATCACAATTAGAGAACATAACAACAAACGCAAATATTATTGACTAGTTGACATATTTGTCATTTGACACATCGGTAATGAAAAATCTGATTCGATATTTCACACGGCCTTCTGCCGGTGCAGCCTACAAATATATTTGCGAATTGATAGCATCAGAAATGAAATCATAGTTCCTACATGAAACATTCTTTAGAAAACTTTCAAAAAAAATTGTATGTAACACGTACGCAAAAATGGCTTTCGCGGACTCATCTTCATATCACAATAAACGGTAAACATTACGATTCGTCCGCAAAGCCTCTTTTTGCGTACTTGTTACATGAACTACCATTTTAGGAAAACCAGTCATGATAAAAAATATTTTGCACGACAGTGCATATGAATCTAGGCCAATCAATAGAGATTTACTGGTTTAGTGATTCTGTGATAAAAATACCACCAGGAAACCGACTGTGCCATCATACGAAACTAGTTATATCTTGTTATGTTTCCTACTCGCAAGTGTCATTGCTAAATTTGTTATAAACATTTGAATGCAAAAAAAAATTTTTTTTGTTTTTTGCTTGTAACATGAAAACTAATAAAGCAATATGGATGCCCTCGATGGACAAGTTGTAGAGAATTTAAATACAAAGGAAATAGGAATGATAAGGATGATCTGAAAAATAGTTACTAATGGACGTTTATTCGAGTATGAATCAAAGCAAATTATTTGTTTCTAAATACTTCGAAAACGCTAGCACTGAGGTTTCGCCATATCCAAAAAGAATGTAACTAGTTGTCATTCCAGTCAGACGAATCGAGTCCATTGATTTCAACTAGTTCGGATCAAACCATTTTTCTAGGATTACGGTAGATAAAAATCTTAATTGGAAGGCTCACTCCCATTACCTAATCTCAAAGTTGAATTCGATTGCCTTTCAATTCAGAAATTTGCGGCATGTACTCAATATAGATCAATTGACACAACTCTACTATGCACAAGTTGAGAGTAGGCTACGATACGGTGTAATATTTTGGGGTTTATCCATAGAAATCATAATATATATACTTACTTACTAGTAAGTATATATATTATGATTTCTATGGGTTTATCTACCCTAGCAAAAGATATCTTCGTTGCACAAAAACGAATTTTACGAGCAATGACGGGGCTTTCACAGACTGACTCATGCAGAGATATATTTTTAAAACTGAAAATATTAACGTTGGCATGTCCAGTCATATCAGAGATGAGTATGCTAGTATTTGACAATAATGATGAAATATATGTGAGGAACAAACAAAATCATAATTTCAACACTAGACAAAAGAATGATTTTTCAATTCCATTTGGAAAATTCAAAATAACTCACCAATCTCCCAGTCATATGGCTCCTAGAATAAACAATGCTCTTCCTTCAAATGTGAATGCTTCGCAAAACAATCATTCAAACATAAGTTGAAATCCTTTTTGACAGAACAATGTTTTTATAGACTGGATGAATATTTGTCGTAGCAGTCTGCTGTGAAATCAATTTTATCTTTTTAGTATTATTTTATTCAAAATGTATGTGTGTATAAACATTCTGAATGTAAGCAACTGACTTTTTCCATATGGTTTGTAGATAACTGTCTTAAGGAAAAAATTATTACCTATTTCCAAATTTCCCTGAAATACGTTTTTAACTAATCTTTGTAAAATATTATCTGAGAGTTAAAAAAACTCAAGTTTCAGCTGTATTTCCAAAAGTATGAACATTTTGAAGCGAATCATTCCAGATTGATTTGTTAATCGGATCATTTCAATTGGGTAATATTACTATTTCTTGTTATACTGGGAAATAAAAATGGTTGTAGTGTGTCGCGACTAGAAAAGAGCAAGGCAATCTTTTAGTTTGACAAGCAGTGATTTTCGTGGTGTTTCTGTCAAAATGGATATAATACATATTCAATGCAGATATTTAATTTTTTTGTTATAAACTTGCTTTTATTTTGGAAACCAGACTATTTAGGTATAGGAATATGATACTCATTTGGAAGGAACTTCAATTGTCTCCAGGATATTTGATGATATACAAAGTGTTTCATTTAACAACATATACTTTTTACCATTTTTGTATCTATCGTAAAAATCACAAATTTTGAACGACCTTGTATAATGGAGAACGAATTCACAGACAAACTAATGCACAGAATATTGGTAAACTACCCAAAAATTCAGCTTTGTACGAGTAAATACCGCAGTAATAAACATTCAATTGAAGCTTTGTTTTGCACAAAAAATAAGGAAATCAATGAATTTCATGAAAACCGCTTGAGATAGGTATAGGGAAGTATCACACAGAAATGATCGTAAAGCAATAGCAAAGCAAAAAATGCAATAATATGCAGGGTGTCTCATTGAAAATATCAAAGTTGTTGCTACTTTTCAATATAAGCGGCAACGCCGCAGCACTGGAAATATTTCAGATCGATAGAACAGAACTAATTACCCAATAAACCAAATTTTCAAAAGTATCCTGTGTCCCGTTCTCCAGAAACGTCTAATAGGACATCAGTTTGGGACATCCTATACCGGGTGATTCTCTAAGGTGGCTCACTATAACTTTTTTATTATTGAAGATAGAAAAACGAAATTTGGAGGTTGTGTATTATAGTTCAATTTAAATTTTTTGACATATTTACTTACTTTCCCCTACTTCCGGTTTGATCGGAAATGACCCCAACTTTCGATTTTTGAATAGGACATCCTATATATTTTTACTTATTTCGATCAAGAATGAAATTCTGAATCCAACAACACCTCACTTGTCAATATTTGACAAATAAAGTCATTTTCATTCCAATTTTTATTTTTCGATCTAGAATGCCATGGATCGTAACATGTAAAAATACGACTTTGAGGCTTATGACACAGTCATTTTAAGAATTATTCAGAAGTCGCAAATATGAATTTTTCGAGTTAACTTGATTTTTTCAAATGGAAAGGGGGTGACTCGTCAGCCTTTTGTGAAAGATCATTTTCTTACGAATAATTTGATACACTTTCACTTTATTTTAACTATTTTTCTGAGTAATTGCATGAAACGATCATACCTTATAACAAATAATACGTATTAGGTATAATTATGCACTAAGTCATGTTATTCTAGTTATCCGTGACAAACAATTGAAGCTGTTGCTAGGACAACCTAAAAAATAAGCCAATGAATATGTTGTCACTTTAAAAAAATTATTTGTTGTGTACTTTTCAATTTGATACGGAAATTTATACTAGAAACGATAAAATTTACATGTTGCTAATTTACGGAGAAGCAAAAAAGAATGCAACTGGTGTAGATCGAATTTATGCTCAGAGATTCCCTAATCGTCGCCATCCCACTCGGCATTATTTTCCAAAACTGGAAAGAATAATGCGAAATGAACCAGAAGAAAATGCCAATAACTTCATCGTCAGTGAAGAAAAAGAAGTAGACATGTTGGCCTATGTTCAAGTGAATTGTTCGGCGTCAATTCGCCAAATTGTTTCTGAGTGTGATATAAGTTATTCGTCCGTGTGGAGAATTCTTCACAAATATAATTATCGATCATTCAAGTATCAACTACACCAACATCTTTACGATAACGACCACAACCGAAGATTAACTTATTGCAACTGGTTTTTGACTGAATACAGAGATGATGTACGTTTTCCACTTAAAATTATTTATTCAGATCAAACCCGATTCACCAACTTGGGTCTGTTCAATCGGAATAATGAAAGGTCTCAAACAAATTTACATCTGATGCAAAAAAAATATTTTCAAGAGCGATTTGGTTTCAATTGCTCGATCAGGAATTATATTTTCAGTAGCTCTAAATCCTCGATAATATACATTCTAAAATCCATCAGATAATGCATTTATATATTACAATTTGTATATTGTGCCACTGACATGCTACTTTCTCAGGTTAGGTGTGAATTATCTATCAGATTAATATCCTATTCATAAATATGAACGACGAATAAATTATCCAGCGGATAAGGGTAATTCATCTGAGGAATAACACTATCCGAAAGTGAAAAGATATCATTTTTCCTATCCTGTAAGTAAAATTTATTCTGCAGAATAAATTTGGCTATTTGCACGTGGAATAATATTATATAACCATCGTCATGGCAACCCAACAATATTGCGTAAATTTGTTCTACTTTCCTCAAACGACATTCATTGAAAAAAAAACACGTTTTTACTCCGAATGCCACATACCTTTCCTTCTTCGAACCCGATAATCGAATTGACCAAAGAACAGAGGTCGATATTGGGATAGTAAAAATGTATCTTTACTGCTAAGTAACCTAACCATTCATCCATCAAATGATGCGAAAAACTTCAACTTCGCCAACCAATCAATTGAGCCGCCGATGATCATACATTCGGAACGTTCGGGAGGAAATTATTTTCTAAAAAACTTGTGCATGGTTTTTCACATGATTGGTTCAATCGTAGAAGAGATAAATTATAGGGAGGAGGCAACTTGCCCTAGTCATATTTTCGTTCTATTATTCATCGCTATAAATTATTTCGATGGGAATGCTATAGTGAAATCGATACCTCTTCGGAGATTATTTTGTACAGTATTCGTTTGCTGTTCGTTATCATTAACAGGGTTCGTTGTTTGCATTTTCGGCCATGGGTCGGTTTTTGGAATAGCGCAGTTTTTAACATTAGAAAAATTAATATATACAGTATGTCTCACTAAGTTGGAACCATATGGGAAAATTTTTTTTTATTCATTATAGGAAAAAAAAAGTTATTCCTCATAAAAAGTTTTGCATGTTCTAAAATCTAAAATATAATCATTAGATATCAAATTTTTTCAGTCGTATACGCGGTTTGTCAAGAAATATGAATTGTACTCAAGAGTAAAGTACCTTTATATTCGACAATATCAAAAATTCTTAATGAAAAAAGTTGTTCAGAACTAAAAACTACGTTCAAATATGCAATTACATTCATAGACATTGGAAAATTAGGTTATGTTATTTTTTACTGTTCTTTCTGTTTTGAATGAACATTTATCTCTTTCGATTATGAAACACATGATCACCTTTTCGTTTCTCAATGTTTTCTAACAATTTTGAAATTTAAACACATAATGAATGCATATGCATATATTGTGCAAATAAGAAAATGATTTTTCCATGTAAATGGATGTAATTGCATATTTGAACGTAGTATTTTCGAATATAAAGGTACTTTACTCCTGACATACCGCGTATACGACTTTGACATACCGCGTATACGACTGAATTTTTTTTATATCTGATGATTGTATTTTAGATTTTAGAATATGCAGAATTTTTTATGATGAATAACTTTTTCTCCTAAAATTAATAATAAAAATGTTTTCCATATTTCCAACTTGGTGAGACATACTATATAATACAAGGAGGCATCCTGCACTCGTCATGTTTTCATTCTATTATTCATATAGGGTTAATCTATTGCGATGAAAATATTACAGTGGAATAGGTAATCATTTGGGATTCATTTCGGATGTTAAGCTAGTTTTGTAGTTTTGTTCAAATCTTAGCAATCGCCTGAAATTTCATTATGGGGTAAACATAACCTCCCCGAACCGACTCACAAAATTTTAGATCGATCCACTGTCCAGTTAGTTTGTCAGATATTTGCAATTGAAAATGGGTCTTTTTGTACGCGATGTCTGTACCTAACACGTGAACGGATAGGATTTTGGGACATTTTGTATTATAGACGCTGAACGAATCTCGAGAGTTTTTGAAAAACCACTCGTGTATGCAGTACTATTATGAGAACAATTAAAAAAACTGGTTATTTTTGACCGTATAGTTTTGAAAATATCGACTCAAGAAAAAAATTAATTTTACTCGACACGGAACGAAGACACGACCAAGTGTGACGAATTGGCAACAGTGTACGCTGCGGTGAACTGATGAGGGCGTGGTAAAGCCTGGGAATGTCAAATGGAAGCATCAGTATCAATCGGCTTAAAAGGATGGAGATAAACGCTGAATGAGCGGCGTTGCCACGATTACCTAGAACGCCGCTCTATCCACGCATGATATATGATTGTGCAGGACATTCAGAGTCAAAAGTTTGAGACGGCAGCGTCATATTAGCACTGTACGCAGCGGCCGAAACTTTTGGCTGATGCGCCTACATACAGAAATACCTTAAACGATTTTTTTAGGAAACAATCATTCAGTTGCTATCTGCATTTCGAAGTGGTGTTGAATTCCATATGAAAAGACATAAAATCATATTGTTAAAACACAGGAGAGGAAGTGGGTCTTTATGTGCCGACTATTCGATTATCACAGAATACATCACAGCAACTATACTATTTCTCCTCTTTACCTTAAAATTCATAATGATGAATAAATTAATGTATTTTTCTTCGGCAAAGTAGTGGGTGCTCCTTTTATTTTCAACAGAATTGGATTACCTATCTTGATTTCATGTGTTAATGTCTTTTAAAAAAATATTTCAGCAAACACCTTGCCTGAAAAAGAGCCTAAAATAGTATATTGAGTTATTAGAAGTTACCTTTTGTGTGGCTAGCATGCAGACCGACTGACCCGTAGTAGAGTTGGCCAAGAATGCAACCACTCAACCAACTAGCACATCCTATTTTGTATCCAAACTTGGAGATACATAAAATATATTCTGACTTCTCGTTTTCTCCGCTGTAGTAAAAGAAGCACTTTCGCTCGGGTGGAGTAAAAATAAAATACGCCTCTACGGTTGGTTATGTATTTGGGAATAGAGAGAACATTAAACAAGATATACTCATTTCAATAAACCCTTTTCACTAAATTGTATTTAAAAAACCACGATACGTGTTTCGCTTTACAATAGTTTTCTATTGATTTCCAAACGTTCTAGGTTAAGTTTACAACTTGATTTAAGATTTCGAAATCGTTAGCTAAACAATTTTTTTCAAGTAAGAGGCGAGTAGCAAAAGTTTTACCGTTGACGAAACGGTTCCTATGTTCTGATATTCACTTTTTGAAGGTTCTGCTTGTTTTGCCGATGTAAAATACTCACAAAAACCATAAGTTAATTTGTATAGTCCAGATTCATTGTATTTCTCAGTTTTATCGATAATGGCCAAAGTTCTAGCTGATATTAATAAGTGATCAAAACAGATTTGTTTATTCACGTCATATAATCATTGGGTATCATTTTTCAAAAGTTCTCCAGCACATATGTTTTTTCTGAAAATTTAAGGATGAATTTGCCTTCATGATTAACTAAACCTATAGAATTCTGCCTTATCAGAAGGTTTAATGTCTTTCATAGCTATGATTTTTGTTTAAGTCATCTAAACTTTATTTGGTTGAATTTTATATCCCATCGCGCTGCAACCATATATGTTGGATATATTAATAGTTATTTATGCAACAAGTGCAAAAAGTAAGCGTTTATTGCACTCGACGTGAAGTTGGAAATTAAAATTTTTGTTAAATTTTTTTTAAAAATCGTAATTTAATTGCAAAATATTCAATAATTAATTAGCACTATCGATTTGCATTGAGAAAGTTAGGAACTAACACCTATGTTCATAATTTATTTTTGATAAAATCCGTAATCCAGTTTGCAATAAATATGTTTGAATATACTATGAGATATTCAATTGTTTAAAATGTAATTTGAACTTTATGTTTGTCATGATCACAAAACGCTGTAGTAGAATGACAGATGAGTGCAATAAACATTTTATTACACTAGCGCAATGAATGACCAGTTTTTTCAGTAAATTTAGTGCAATAAAGTGTTGTTTGAAAAAATAAATTAAATGGCCATTTATTCATTTCATATACATCTAATGAAGACTTTATTTTAATTGACGAATGATTGTCTCTGTCAAGCTGATCATAAAGAAAGTTAATGGAATAACTACATACAAATAATTCCATTGATGTTATAAAATAACATACACACACTAGTTTTATGTTAGAAAGAATCGTACATAATTTATTGTATTATTAGGTGCCATATCATTAACTAAACTTCAATCACTTCTTCATTGAATGCCCCTATTTCGAAAAATATTTTTATCACTTATAATTGCACAAGAGGTTTGTATTTTATCGGGTGAATTTGGGTTGTTTAATGAGAAACTGTTGCCTAGCAATTAGACGAGAAAAACTGTCAACTATTAAAAACGCGACACCGAAGGTGGAGCGTTTTTAGGTTGACAGTTTTTCGAGTCAAATTGCTAAAGGAAACAGTTTAGAATTTGAACAACACAAATTTACCTGATATCAATACAAACATCGAGTGTAATTCGGGAGGACAATTCAACGAATAAGAAATTCAGAAACCTATCAATGCAAACTTTATTTATTTTGACAACCAACACCGCGATAATTGATAAACAAATGAATAAGTGAAAAAACCACAAGAGCTTTTTTTTATCGGATAAATTTCTTTTTGTAACGAAATAATTTTGCCAATCAGTAATTTTACGAGAAAAACTGACATGACAAAATCGCGAGACCGGAAGTCGAGTGATTTTGTCAAATGTCAGTTTTCCGAGCAAAATTACTGATGGAAAAATTTTGAGTGTTTTTTGGCAAGATGAATTAACGACCGAATATATGAATGAACAACAACAATAAATATCTTTATTGATACAATTAAATTATTTAAATGAACAGTTATTAAATACACAATTGTTATAAATTGTTTGGTTTGGTGTACTGATTTCAAAATTTTCTTCTCTGGTATTCACACATGTAGAATATTCATTTTGATTTTTCTCACTCGAGGCTCGTAAGGAACTAATAAGATTTTCGTGATGTTCAGGATCAATTTGGAGGTAGGGTTTAATAGAAGATGATGATGAGTGTCCCGTTATCTTCATAAGTTGTTGGTCACTTACTCCTGCTTTGGCTAACTGGGAAACTGTACTAGCACGGTTCGAATGATTGGTAATTTTATTATTTGTAATGTCGAGTCCAATTTTAGTTGCAGAATATTTGGTCCAAGTAGAAATCGTATTAATACCCAGTGGAACATTTTTGTACCAACCTTTAGAATTTTTGTTTTTCCAAAAGGGATTTGGAGTTAAAAAAAGTCGTTCAGATGTTATATTTTCATTTCTTTTTTGTAACAGTAATTTTAACAATGCAACGGGACAAATACCTTCATCCATTTCATTTTTTGTTATCCATTTGCTGTCTGCCAATTTTTTCGACCCACCCTGTGTCGTCTTTGGAAATATTGTATTGTATTCAAATCTTCTTGTTGAAGTTCCATTTGATTTTTTTTTTATGAAATTTTTCATCTCTTTCTTTCCTTTGGAATAACTTGTAATTTTTCCATTTTGCCATTTTCATATATCTTTCTTGTTCAATGCTACGAATTTACTTTTTTTTTCGGAACTTAATTTTTGTTTACTATTTCTTGCATCACGAGCTTCTTTAAGGGTTATGTCGGCAAAAGGATCAAATTTAATATTGTATTCATTGAAATATTTTTCTTGAATCATCTTCGCAGTTGAATTCCAAATTGATTTAACTGCATATTCTTTATAATCTTCTCCATTCCACTTTTTCATTTATAGGCCCAATCCTTTAATATATCTGCTACTTTTTGTAACGGAGTTTTTTCGACAGTCGTAATTTTGTACTTGACAAAACCCAATTGTCTCCATATTGACGCTTCAGTATTTTTTGTGGATTGCGGGATTGCTTTTTCTATATTTTTTGTTATTTGTTCAGTCGAAACTTCCCCAAAACGACTCATGTTGTAATGTTTCAGTATCAATTATCAACAATACTTAAATAACAGGCGTTTTATCGGTGATAAAAAACGATGCACCTTTTTTATCGCTGTCAAAATGACAAAACAGTCATCTTTAAATGACACATTTTATATAGGAGTTGATTCATCGCTGTAAAAGTTGCAGCTAACTTTTGCCGCTGTCAAACTGACAATTGCACTGTGGCATATGCGATGTTTTATACATGAGTTGAATTGCCCTTGTTATTTGATTTTTGGGCAATAAACAGCATTGCCATAATTATAAATATGCATTGCCATAATTATAAACTTGCTGAATGTCCTAACGGATGCCGTTCATTTTGGTCTTTCGCCAAAACTGTGGGAAGAAACTTCACTTCCAGCTCATTTCCTCCTCTAACCAAAGAAGATGGAACACTAGCAACGACTGCCCAGGAAAAAGCCAATATCTTTGCGCACCTATTTGCTGGAAATTCCACTCTGGATTCATCGGGAAAACAACCCCCGAACATTACACCTATTGACAGTCACATGCCCGAGATCACCTTTCGCCAACGTACTATCAGAAAGATTTTGCTGGGTCTCAACACCAACAAAGCCTGTGGATCTGACGGAATCCCACCGATTGTTCTCAAGAAATGTGCCCCCGAACTAACACCTGTTCTTTGCAAGTTGTTCAACCACTCTTACAATTTGGGGGTATTTCCGTCCAATTGGATAATTGCAAGAGTACAGCCAGTCCCTAAAAAAGGCAAAAAGGCCCTACCTAGCAACTACAGACCTATCGCACTGCTATCTATTATATCAAAGGTCATGGAAAAAGCCATCAACATCGAGCTCATGAAATATCTGGAAGACTCAGGAATTGTCAACGATAGGCAATATGGCTTTCGCCATCAGAGATCAACTGGTGACCTGCTCGCTTACGTCTCACATATATGGTAGCTATCTATTGAAAAGTATGGAGAAACTTTAGCTGTGGCATTAGATATCTCCAAGGCGTTCGATCGAGTTTGGCACCAGGGACTCCTCGCCAAGCTTCCGTCTTATGGCTTGCCCCCTCAGCTGTGTTCCCTGCTTGCTAGTTTTCTCTCAAACAGGTCTCTCCATGTAGTGGTCGATGGAGTTTCATCTGACACTCTACTCATAAATGCTGGTGTTCTGCAAGGATCTATTCTCGCACCAACACTATTTCTACTTCACATCAACGACCTGTTGGAAGCAACTTCATGTCCAGTACACAGCTTTGCCGATGATAGTACCCTCCAACCGCTTTCTCTTCCAGGGCCCCTATATCAGCCCGTGAAACCAAAAATGAACGAGGAAGAAATGTTAATAATATAAATATGGACTTAGCAACAATTCTCGAGTAGGGATCTAATAACTTGGTAGAGTTCAATGCAAACAAAACACAAGCATGTCTTTTCTCTAGAAAAGCCGATCTCACTGTGCCTAACATAACTTTGTCAGGAGTAACCATACCACTGAAGTCATCCATATCGATGCTTGGTATTACTATCAGCAATAACCTTTCCTGGGAAAATCACGTGAGGTCCATTGCCAAAAGTGCATCCCAAAAACTTGGTTTTTTGTTTCGTGCCAAGAGCTATTTCACCCCCACTCAGCTGCTTATGATCTATAAGGCACAGATCCGACCTGTCTTGGAATACTGTTCCCATATTTGGAGCGCGGCACCTAAACATATCCTGAGGCTATTGGATTCTGTCCAAAAAAGGGCAATTCGTCTCGTCGGTGATGCCTCGCTTACAAACTCGCTCACTTGTCTGGAACACCGTAGAAAAGTTGGCGATTTGTCTCTATTTTATAGATATTTTCATGGGCGATGCTCTTCTGAAATATCAACAATCGTTCCTGCTTTGGCAGTCTCTTCGAGACTAACCCGTCAAGTTCAGTCATTACACCCCTTCGTGGTCACTTTGGAGACCTGCAGAACATCACTTTCCAAAGACTCGTTCATCCAACGAACAGCGAGGCTTTGGAACTCATTGCCTAGGGAGGTGTTCCCCGAGGCATACAACCTCCAGAAATTTAAGAAGAACACCAACTCCTACCTTCTTTCCCTTGGTTCCCACGATGTTCTCTGAACATTACAGGATATCCCTTTTCGTGGGAACCAGAACATAAAAAAAAAAAAATATGCACTTATAATAGTGCGCTTAAAAAATGTCGGCCGTATATTTTTTCAATATTTACTCAAAAAGTCATAACGAATGTTATGATATATCATATATCGAAATCTAATCAGCTATTTGTAAATAAAAATATCCAGCACTACCTAGGAAATATATCACATGGGGGTTTTGTGTTACTTATGCCTTACGAAGTTATTGACCTGTAACGTAGTCCCTACTTCATCCCTGTTACGGTTATCGGCGTGTGGGGTTTCTGTGGTTACCATTGATCTAATATAACGGGAAATCATGTTTCGTTGTCATCAATAACAAACTCAGTTTTCTGCTTTCAGTTATTCTTTGCTGTAATTTCTGCCATAAAAATTATCTTTTATTATGGTCCGCAAAAAAGTTCCACAACCCAGTCATGTGGAGAAACATGATATATTACTACCAGATATTGAACCAGGATATTTTCAACATGTAAGTAAACTAGAGCTTTATTTCTTTCAAAGAGTGAGTGAAAATATCGGAAAATTCACTGTTATATGCCTCCACCTCCGATTCTAATGAAAAGAAAAAGTTTTCCGTGATCGGAAATCTCCATTTAGTGGAGTAATAATAGCTTGAAATTATACATTATTTCGGAATCCTGAAGGGCGCCAAGTATTTTCCTAAAACCTTCTGATGTTATTTAGAAATGACTTGCAGAAAATAGTTATGAACTTATATTTGTGCGCTGATTGTTTATTAATTGTTTAAACATTGAAAAACAATTTTGCTAGGCGAATTGATGCAATAGGGGTTTTTGAGGTCGCTGAACAAGAATATGATATGGAAAAAAGATGGCGTGGCTAGTCGTGAAGGTAGAATTATAATTTAGAGATATTTTTTATTATGTGTACATTTCGGAGAAAAACTTTTTGGGTAAAAGTTGTGGACGTAATGAAGCTCTATCAAACGACTTATAGTTTGCCGATATTGGGTATGGAAATGTAATATCGCATGTATGGACAATATACGGTTGTGGTTTATGTCTGGCCATTGTAATCAGCAATGCCCACTCTCTAGTTGAATACACTTTTTTATGTTTCGAGCACTCTCAATAGTTGAATGCATGGCATCTGCCTTACTATATTTCGATCAGAATTTCGAACGTATATGTGATGTAGTAAATCCGAAAATTAACACAATAATTGTTGTATGGCGTGATCGTACAGAAAATCGTAAACCTGCACAATTGTTGCAAGTCCGAATATACTACATTGCTAGATTCAACTTGTCAGCTGCACATTTGTAGTAAAGGACTCACTACAAATATGACCTACAGAAAGTTTCTAGGTGAATAATTCACACAATAAAATAAGCGAATTGTAGACTATTGGCGGCTTTTGAGCGTACAACTTCCATGCACAATAAAATATACAGTGCTTCTCAAAAGTCTCCTCCCCCCCTCTTGTTTTCGGAACGATTATACATAAACAAGTGAAATTTGAAAACTGAATATTTAAGGTTGTAAACTTTCCTACTAGTGATGAAAGATGACGAAATCGTCAAAGATGACGTCACAAGGCCATTGTGACCAATAATTTTAAATAGAACCCTACGGCAAGCGACACCTCTTTTGAAAGGTATCGAAAAAACCTATTCAATGATTCTAAATTTGTCCGTGTTTATGGCAGTTTTAATGGCTCATTAGTAAACATTAAAACTTGAATTCCATTCAGTATGATATTAATTACAGCTTCAAGAATCAGTACCTACTTGAAGAAATTGCTCGAAGTGACCTCCATTCACTTCCTGACAGTGAAATATCCTATTTTTAAACTCTTCTCGTACTTTTGCAAATGTGTCTGCGGAAACAGCCTCACATTCTGCAACAATACGTTGTTTTAAAACGTCAATATTGTCAGGTTCAGTAGCGTAAACCTTCGAGTCAAGGTACCCCCACAGAAAAAAATCCAAAGGTGTGAGGTCCGGTGATCGAGCTGGCCATTCCGTTGAACCTCGTCGTCCAATCCATCTACCACGATACTCCTCATCCAAATACCGTCTTACTGCACCGTAATAGTGTGGAGGAGCACCATCCTGTTGGAATGTTATTCCCAAATTGCCGAATTCATCTGGATTATCTTCCAAAATTTCAAGGATTAACGGTTCTATTGCGTTTTGCAACAGCTCCAGATAAACCTCAACAGTTAAATAAGTATTTAAAAAAAGAGGCCCAACGATGTGGTTTCCCAGGATACCTGCCCAAACATTCACCTTCTATGGAAATTGGGTATGTGTTTCACGAAACAGGTGAGGATTTGCGTCACTCCAATACCTCACATTCTGTGTATTTACATTTCCATTTAGATAGAAAGTACTTTCGTCACTAAAATAAATTGGTTTGACATAGTCTGGCTGTTGGTTAATTTTAGTTTCCATATTTTCACAAAATTCTAGTCTTCGGTCTGGGTCGTCGTCTGAGAGTTGATGAACCATTTTTAATTTGTATGGATGAAATTTGTTTTTTTTCAACACCCTGTGTACTGTACTTTGACTGACTTCACAGGTAGATGCAACGTGAGTTGTTGAAGAAGTAGGATTAACTATTACTTTTGCCAGTATATCAATTTTTTCTTATCAGAAATTTGTGTACTGCCAGATCGTTTCGCATCATTGTTTCAAACTTACGAAGAAGCTCCCTTAAATAAGTCCTCGAAACGGGGCGATCGGGAAACCTCTCAATAAAAATGCGTTCTGCTGCATGAATATTTTGTCCAGTTTCACCAAGAATTAGGATCGCTGCTACTTTATCACCTAAAGCACGTAAAATTTCGCTTCTTGAAGCACTTAAACGTTCGGCTCACAACAGTTTAACAAATTATTAAAATGTACTGAAATATTAAAAGTACCAAAAGCTGCAAAAACAGTTGAACGTTCGATCAACAATACACAAATTATTAAATGTACAAAAACTTGGACAATTACAAAAACGTCGAATTAGGGAGACTAACAAAAACGTCAGCTCATTCGACAACTATCCAGAGGCGAAGCTTGAATTTGGAATTTTAGTATTAACTGATTTAATTCATCACAGCTTTGCGTTTTTTAAAAGCGAGTTGCCAAAACTGCCATGAACACAAACAAAATTAGTATCATTGAATAGGTTTTTTCGATACGTTTTGAAAGAGGTGTCGCTTGCCGTAGGGTTCCATTTAAAATTATTGGTCACAATGGCCTTGTGACGTCATCTTTGACGATTTCGTCATCTATCATCACTAGTAGGGAAGTTCACAACTTTTAATATTCAGTTTCCAAATTTCACTTGTTTATGTATAATCGTTCCAAAAATGAGAGGGGGGAGGGGACTTTTGAGAAGCACTGTATATGTGGAGTGTATTCCGATATTTAAGTCCATTTTCACTGGAAGTGGACTAACAACATGCTTTAAACCAACGATATATTGAATTGAGGGTTTCATGTTACTTATGCCACTCAATATAATACCTTACGCAGTTATCGAACTGATATCGTACCTAAGATGTTTAAAAACCCTGGTGAATGAACTGATTCGATATTGTTTAGATTTTCGAGGTAACACCACCTGTGACTTCAACATAGCTTCTCTCTGTGGGAGTCTGTGGTAGATGGCGCCGTCCAAAAATGTTTATTTATATTCTCGCTTAATGTCAGAACTCAATTCCTGACATCTGCAGTATCTTATATGAAATTATTTTCAGTGTTTCGTCGGTATCTATGCTTTTTCTATCTCTTTGATTTGAAATCTTGCTTAGCTTATTCCCAAGTTTGTTCTTTGAAAAATCACTCGTTCATCCGTTCATTAGTGCGCGAGGAATTGTTTATTTTCAGGTAATGCAGTGTGTAAGGATACTTTTTGTAGAATGGGCCACATTTTTATTTTGTGTGGACAGTCTAAAGCCGCAGATTCGAATATTCAACTGTACTCAGTACCAAAAGCAAGTACAAATCTTGACGAATTGACTAATAATTATATTTTCAAAAGTTCATCATATTGTATGCATTGGAATTTATATTTTCTGCAATTTAATGACAATTTCATTTCCAATTCTCCGTCTGTCAGTGTTTGCAGTTAACCTCAAATTCAAATGGTATAAAATACGAAAAACAACACGACAGTGCTTTCTTTGTTCAAAGTTCTGGGGCTTCTAATTCTAGTTTTGGTATTGGTGAAGTTTGACAGATGTCTCTTTTCAACCAATAGCAAAGCTAGAATTAGAATCCGCGAACAGTTCGCCTCAAAAAGAAAGCTGAGGAAATAAATATACCCTGTTACTGAATTGAAACTAAAACGAAAGTGGCGCCATCTGATATGCTAGTAATCTCTATTATCAAGTAGGCCAGTGTCGCCAAGTCGATCCCAAACTTATACAGGTATAAGTGCAAGCACCAGGATTTTTAGACATCTTAATCGTACCTCATCCCTATGACAGTTATCGCCTTGTGGGGTTTCTGTAGTTACTATTGATCCGAGGGGAAATTATATTTCATTGTCACCAATGACAAACGTCAGTTTTTTCTTTCAGTAATTCTTTGCGATATTTTTTTTTCATACAAATTATCTCTTATTATGGTCGATCAAAGGTGTCCATGTCCACAACCCAGTCAAGTGAGAAAGCATGATATATTACTACCCAGTATCAAACCAGGACATTTTCAACATGTGAGTAAACTTAAGTTTTATTTCTTACGAAGAGTACCTAAGTGAAAATTTCGACAAATTTACTGCTTTTTTTGGAAGGTGGAGAAACTCCTTCATAGTGTCGGAGTCTGTGCATATCCTTCAATTCAGATGTACTTACTAAGAACTCCAACCTGTTAGCTCGTCTGGTCGTTTTAGCCTGTACATATTCCAGTAATTTTCTGCCTTGTACAGTGACCGGCAGAAAGTACGCATCATATGGGATTTTTTTTTAATATAATATTTTGACAAATGTCGATACATGCAATCGCTTCTGCATCAAAAGAAACCCCAAAAAATGTTGTACACTGCCGTTCGTCTTTTCTTGTTTGGCGGGAAATTTAAAAAAAATAAAAATTATGTCTCAAAACACAGTAATTTGGGAAAATATTGAAAAATGTTATTTGGAAAAGTTGTTTAGAACGAATTTTATAGTTTGGAAAAAAAAAAAAAAAAAAATTTCTGACAAATAAACTCATAAGTAAAGCCCAAGAGTAATATTTTAAATTATATTTTGTAAAGATTCACCAGCTACTTCTATTTTATTCAAAGAAAATTTTAAATCTGTGGATTTGCCATGTGTTCAGCTGCTTCATAAGAGGTCACAGAAATATCTTCAGGACATTATAATCCCGATACTGTTTATTATTGACGAAGAACCATGTATCTACAGAATTTTAATATGAATTGTTTATTAGAACAAAAAATTGATTCAATTTTTCACATAATTACATTTTATAATAAAATTAGAAGCTGAAATAATTATAAACCAAACAATTTAATGCATACTCGAAAGTTTGTAATCAATTTATTTTTTGTTTGAATGAAAAATTCAATTTAAAATTATGTAGGTACAAGGACCTTTAATAATAATGAACAGTATCGGGATTATAATGTCCTGGAGATATTTCAGTGACCTCTTATGAAGCAGCTGAATACATGGCAAATCCATAGATTTAATATTTTTTCCGAATAAAATAGAAGTAGCTTGCGGATATTTACAAAATATCATTTAAAATATTACTGTTGGCCTTACTAATGAGTTTCTTTGTCTGAAATGTATTTTTCCAAATTGAAATTTTTATTATAGCAAAAAATTGATTTTTATTTTTTTATCTCAGATTTTTTTCAAAACTTGTACATAGCTATAAAATAACGTTCTGAACAAATTTTTCGAATAACATTTTTCGATATTTTCCCAACTAAGTGTGTTTTGAAACATAATTTTTTATTTTTTCAAATTTCCCTCCAAACACGAAAAGACGAACGGCACTGTACAACGTCTTTTGGGGTTGCTTTTGATGCAGATGCGATTGCACATATCGATATTCGTCAAAATTTGTTAATAAAAGAATTTCCCATATGATGCGTACTTTGTGCCGGTCACTGTATAAGTTTGTACAAGTCCTTTACAGACTGTGTGCTATATAGTTTTGGTTCATCAATTTGCTTCCAGAAAATTGACTGTTTTCTGTGACCCAAAGCTCCGCAGGTGATACAGTTTCTGGTTCTTTCTTGCATAATCTTCATGTGAGGTCTCCATTGAAGAGTCCTATTTCATAATGGTGCTCTTTTACTGGTGCGTGTCCAGTTATGAGCCCCGTAATAATTTTGAATTGTTCTCTGTTTAAAGTTAACAGGCCTGCTGTTTTTCATCCGGCACGGGCCTTTGATGAATTCTTTCTTTCGACTTCTGCAGAAAAAAAGTTATTCTCCATACATGACTGACTGCCTCTGCCCAGACAAACACCACACCACTGATCTAGTAATAGATTCTATTATCTTTACCCCAAACCTGATGAAGTAAAATCTGTGGTAGTTTACTCTAATTTATGCTATAAGCGGTCAGCAAAGTTATCGACTGGTTTTTACGCGGGAATAGTTTTCACTCAATTTGGTTTACTATACAGGGTGATTCAAAAGTACTTTGACAAATTTCAGGAGGTGATTCCTCACAATATTCTAATATGAATTGTCCGAATAAATATATGTCCGGAAACGCTTCGTTTCCAAGATGCAGGGTGATAAAGTCTTATTTTTATGTTGCTTTTTTTTAAATAACTTTCGAAATACTGATCTTAATTAACGGAAATTGGTATGGAGAGGTTTTTTGAGGTATCGAATTCGAACCTGATGTTATTATTGCTCTTACTCGTAGGGAGCGTCCACCTACAAGTCTTTTTCTTTTTTGAAGATTTATAACTTTTTTGAGCGTACTTCTAGCATATTTTTCAGCGAAAAAAATCAATTTCTCTATTATATCTACGTGAAAAGGTACCTCTGTTACAAGTCGCTATAAGCAACCGTTTTCTAGATATTTGATAATCGATGCGTGTTGACGTTATTACCATTATTTTGCATTTTTCACAAGAATGCTTAAGAAATGAATTTGACGTTTGAGTAAGTAGTTTTGGTTTTTTGTAGGGGGCGCCACCTATTCTATTTATTTTTACTCGTTTGAAATATTTATTTTTGTATCAAGAGTGCAAAATCTGTATTTATTTTAATAAAATTTGCAAGAAATATCAACATTTTATTTCATGAAATTTTGAATATGTAGAATAAAATAAAATAAAGGAAACTAAATAGTATTCAAATAAATCGTTCAAAGTGTCCACCTTCAGCGAAGATACAGGCATTCAGTCTTCTAGTCATTGAATCTCGTACCCGCTCAAAAATTATTGTGGTGTATTTCTTATTGTTTCACAGGCGTCTACTATTCGGTTTCTTAGATCTTCTTCGTTCGCTACTGGAGTGACTTCAATTGTCCCCAAGAATAAAAATCTAGCGGGTTTAGATCTGGGGACCTTGTTGCCCACGCCTGGTTAGGTTCTTCCACACCCCTACCGATCCATTGATTTCGATAGACAGTTTCAAGGAATTCCCTGCCTACAACGCTAAAATGGGCCGGAGCCCCATCATGCATAAACCACATGGGGATACGAATTTCTAATGGTACATTCTGAAGTAGTAGTAGTTCATTTTCTAAAAAATCTCTGTAAGTTGCGCCATTCAGTCGGAACGGAAGAAAGAAAGGACCTATCAAGTAAATATCAATTATTGCCGCCCATACATTTACAGAAGATTGATACTGATAATGTCTTTCACTAACTGCATGCGGATTTTCCAGAGCCCAAACATGGTTGTTATGAAAGTTTGTGATAGCATTTCGGGAGAAGTTTGCCTCGTCCGTGAAGAGTACATATCTTAAAAATTGAGGATTTCCAGCCAATTTTCTCAAAAACCACTGACATAGTAATGCGTTGGGGAAAGTCTCGTCACAAAAGAGCTTGTACCCTTTGATTATGGTATGGACAAAATTGTTGATCGTGGATAATTCTCCAAACTGGGGACTGAGTAGAATTGAGAGCTCCAGCAATTATTCTTGTACTTGTTTCTGGATTCTCCTCGAGAAAAAGCTTCTTCCATTTCCGGGGTTTGGACTGCTCGTGGACTTCTAATAATATCAGCTGCACTCTTAAAACTACCTGTTTCTGCCAAACGAGGTGGAGACTGGTAAATGTCGGAGCGGCAGTACTCGATTAGAAAATCGCTCCTGGTAAATACGTCTTGCTTCGCGCCCATTGCCATCCGCAAGGCCATAAACGAAATGCATATCGGCCAAATGAGCATTATTGTTTAAATAATCCATTCTTGTAAAAAATGCAAAATTCTTGTAAAAATGCAAAATAATGGTAATAACTTCAACACGCATCGATTATCAAATAATCGACCTGAAATTTTCAAGTCCAAATATTTAGAAAACGATTGCTTATAGCGACTTGCAACGAAAGTAGCTTTTTTACGTGGATATGATAGAGAAATTGATTTTTCCACTTATAAATGTGTTAGAAGTACGCTCAAAAAAGTTATGAGTCTTCAAAACATAAAAAGACGTGTAGGTGGCGCCCCCTTCGAGTAGGGGCAATAATAACAACAGGTTCGAATTCGACACCTTTCAAAACCTCTCAATACCAATTTTCGTTCAATCGAAGTCAGTATTTCGGAAGTTATTAAAAAAAAACGAATATATAAATAAAATTTTAACACCCTGTATCTTGGAAACGAAGCGTTTCCGGACATATATTCATTTGGACAATTCATATTGTGAAGAATCACCTCCTGAAGTTTGTCAAAGTACTTTTGAATCACCCTGTATACTTTATACGGGGAAGTATATTATTCATTTTTCCGATTTTGACCAACCCTATATTTCGAGTTGAACATGAATTATTCAACTGAGAATGGATATACTATAGCTAAATTTCCCTATAAAATTATTAGAACTCTAAAATTACTTTTCCAATGAGAATAGTATATTGTGTGACAGGGGATGAAACAAGACGATTTCAGACGAGGGCTGGCTTCACCCGAAGTCTGAAATCGTGTTTCTTCCGTGTCACACACTATATTTTTCATATTACCTGTATTGAAACTGAATGCCAGTCGAAACGATATAACTTACGACAAATAGCGGTGAAAAAATTTTAGTTTTGTAAATCCGACATCTATCAGATTACGTAATGGTTAGGATAACAATTTTTTAGCAATTCACAATAAACAAAAGCTATTCTGACAGGGTTGAATGTGATTCCAACTTCATTTAGCGGATAGAAACTCGATGGTTCCTTCCCTATCGAAGAAACCAATCGCATCGGTCTGAAGTTGTCCCGTTCCGACTGGCTGAACAGACACTGAAACTTGCAGTTTCATTACAGTCAATATGAAAATATTGTTTTTTCCTGTATAAATAGAGACAGGTTAAGTACACTGATATTCTCTAGAATATCTGGAAGAAAAATTTTATTTTATTTATTTATGCATTAACGGGTAGTCCCAATTACAATATATTCATGCACAAAAACAGCAATACAACCTAAAACTATCTTAAAACCTAGAATAATTGAAATAAGATAATATAATATAATATAAAGAATACAAAATACCAACACTAATATTAACAAAATGAAATACAATTTTATGAGACCAAGCGATTCAATAACTCCATTTGAATTGCAAAATAAGTCAACTTGTTGAAATTTGTTACCATTTCTAAACAGTTGAGTTATCGGGGAGGAAAACCCATAATTCGTAGTATGGAAAGGTATTTTAAACGTCTCATTGCTAACTCTAGTCTGCCTATCAGCATTCAACTCAATCAGTGATAAAATATCATGACAGTCAACTGCACCCTCTACAATTTTATTTGAGAAACACATGTCAATCATGGTTTCTACGATTTTCTAGAGTCACAGATTCAATCGTTCCCGAATAAAGTTATAAGAATAATCGCCCCTCTTCAGACCCAACTTGTAAGCACAGACCCTAAGGAATGTATTTTGTACATCTCCAATCTTTTATGAATGTCATAATATGGGCACCAGATTATTGAACCATACTCTAATAGCGACCTCACCAGTATAACAATTTTAGAGTTTCCAAACTGAAATCTTTACAAGTTCTAATGATGAAGCCCAACATCTTGAAGGATTTTGATATCATACTCAGTATGAGCTTTGAAGTTCAGTTCGGTATCAAACATTATTCCTAAGTCTTTTATAACTGATGTCCTTTCACTAGATGAGTTATTGATCTCATAATCATGGTAAACTGGATTATTAATTCTGAAGAATGTTTGACAGTGACATTTGGAAATATCAAGGTCCATAGAATTAAGAACACACCAATCACAAAAATTGAATAAATCTTCCTCTAAAAGTGTAATATCATTTGTAGAAGCGATGGATTCAAATATTCTCATATAATCGGCAAATATGAGGAATTTACTATTTTTTTATAGCTGTACCGACATCATTAATGAATAAATCAAAAAGTAAAGGTCCACAGTGAGACCCCTGAGAAACACCTGAGGATCCAGTAATAGCGGATGAAGTGCAGTTTCTAATTTTGACAATATGGCTTCTATGTAATAGAAAATGTAATCTGTTTTCCATAGCACTCAAAATATAGTTTTCATATACAAGAAGGGTTGAGATAGTTGATCTGTTAGTGACAAAACCATGCTGTTGTGGAATTATGAAACTCTTGCACTCCCAAAACATTTGTTTTGTAACCAGATAATCCAATAGTTTGGGTATTTCGGATTGGGTACAAATCGCTCTATAATTTTCAATATTCTCTCTAGCCCCTGCTTTATAAATTGGTTTAAAAATATTGAGATGAACGGGAGAACTGGATTAATATTTCTCCTAGCAAAATTCATACGGAAATTATGCATTTTTCTAGAATTTTGAACACTGATTTCTGTATTAAAAAAAAAACAGGTATTCTGAAAATTAACAGACACAACGAAATGTTTAATATTTAGATGAAGGTTGGGAGGCTGTGTATACGTCGAACGAAATGGAAGTAAAGGATTTTATATATCGTATAACATTTTTCCTTTTTAATAATAAGCATGACGACAGTATAAAAAAATCGTCAAAATAATGGTTTTAGGGGAAAATTAATATTAAAAAAATTTAAAACACTGCTTTAGTTTTATTTAAAAAATTCCGATTATTAAGATTTTCAATAAAATAAAATACTGCAATCGGCCATTTTGACTGAAACACCAATCACAGCGCATGACGTCACGCTTAGGTAAACTCCGCTGTTAGTCAATGTCAAGTCAATACACTCATTCTCTGTGTTTTGTTGTTGTGAATACTACTGAGTACGCATTTGGATTGATCTTTTATTATTTTACGTGTGATTCATCGTCTCCACTCTACTATAACAATGGAACCAAGCTTTGTTAAGGCAAATAGCTCAAATTTGCCCAGGATTGATGTAATGATGTTTGGCGATTTTCTCACAGCAAATCGAGAATTTTGCTCGTCTGAGTTTAGAAACGTGAAAACTTCCTTGTAAGTAAATTTTGTATTTATCTTTACCCTAGATACAACCAACTTAGATATAATCAAACTCGTTTTGAACTCATGCGAGTTTATTTAACTTTCATAGGTTATTTTTACAATAAACTTGTCATTGTTTATTTTTGAGGTTAGCTCCCTCACAGCTTGTAAGTTGCTATTTTAGAGTTAATACCCGTCAAAACGAGTAAATTTCTGTACCTAAAAAGCACCTACTAGTACTAGTAGTATTTTTCCTCATAGTAAACACCTAAAATCTGATAAATCACCAAATCAATGTGTATGTATTTGTTCTAATTAATTTCAATTATTTCAGATTGTTCTGTAACTATAAATTTTTCTTCGAATTCCTTTTTACACTCTTCAAGAATCATCATTTTCCGTTTCTCAGCTATATAGGGTCGCTCTGTTGTGTCAGATGTTCGTGGTTTCCTGTCTGGTTGGCATATAAATTTATGGGGCATACATCCTGGTTTCATACGTACTTGTGATACTGACCCCATCACATGATACTCCATATAATTTTCCATATCATTTGGCAACTGCAAAATGAAAAGTAAACGATTAAAATTGATAATAAGAATGATAGACAAGACCAAAACAAACATAACCTCAATAAATTAGTTATTCCATAGCATCAATATTTCAACTATTTCACGTCAAACAAACGTTTTAAGTTTGAGAAATATAAATATATGATAACATACTCTCATCAAAGTGGTCTTCACAGAAATAAAGTGGCGAATTCGTGACTACGTCGTTCGGGTTTCGCCTTGCGAGCTTCAACCACTTATCTCTTCTTATTTTCTTGTTTGGAACATGTACAAACACTTTGTTGGGTGTTCTTATTGAGGTGTTTTTACACTGCGGTACTGCACACCACTTATGAACTTTGGAATTCATTTTTATTACACGAATTAATTTAATGTTTTGTTTACTTTCTTCGCTACGCATAGACACAATGACATGTTTACCTAGGCGTGACGTCAGAGCCGACGCCATGACACCTGCGAGCTGTTTTCGCGCACTATTGAAAAAATATAAGTAAAATGGCTTCAAACTTCGTCAAACTTAAGTTTATTACCGAAATGAAGGTTTTTTCGTAAATAGTGAATGTGTACCCACATTACGGAAGAGTATTTCAAAATCTTTCGTCACGCCTATTGCAAAGCGCTTTCGGCTTGGGGGCCATCTTCAATCTCCAGTGCTAATCTAGAAAGTGTGTGACAGGTTTTCACAGGAATATAGTGGGTTGTGTTTACCTGTCATATGAGTATATAATGGAATGTTCAATACATTGAGCTCCTTATAGTTACACATTTGTCAATTTTGTTAAAACAAGTTGTTGATTAAAATTTCTTAACAATCATGATGTCGAATAAATCAGCTGTTCTGATGGTCTGTCAATAGTGTCAAATGATGGCATTTTTGAAGTGGTGCGGTGTTGCCGGTGTATGCGCATGGGTTCTTAGTGAATTTCGAGATTCAACTAGATTCTGTTTTTCTATGGGATGTGAATTAGTTGAGAGGGTTGGCGAATATTAGTTCGAATGTGTAATATCAGAACGATTAGGTGGGGGTGTTATTCTTTGTGTTAGTCTATGGTGTAAGGGAGTGAATTTCATATTCAAGTTAACCTTTTTATTCAAGCAGTGGATGTTAGTTCCTAGATCTCTATTTGTTTCTAAATCCTCAAAAAGGTCTTATTTCATTGTGTTCCTTGAATTATTGTTATGAAGGATTGTGCTATTGTTTTGTGCGGAGAAAGTGTGGTTATTAAATTTCAGGTGAAATCCAAAGGCTGAGTCATTGGGTTTGCTAACGTGTTCTCTTATTCTTGTTGATAGGGGTCTGAAGGTTCTTCCTATATATGTGGATTGGCAATCATTACAATTCAATTTTTAAATGCCCTTTTTTTTCTAAGGTGTCTAGTGTGTCTTTGGAATTTATCAGAGACTGGCCTAGAGAATTGAAGCTTTTATAAGATATCATAATATAAGGTGATTGTTGTGTGAATACCCTGGATATTTTAGTTGATATATTATGGTTGATGAATGGTATCGAAATGTAACGCTTATCTGTTGTAATATCTGGGTAGATTTGAGTTCGAATTTGTTTCAATTTTATTTTCTTAATCAATTCATCAATGATATTGGGGTTGTATCCATTGTTAAGAGCTATTTGTTTGATAATGTTCAATTCTTTGTTGTTATTTTCTTTTGAGAGAGGGAATTTTAGCAATCGATGGATGAAGCAATTGAAGACGGCCATTCTATGTTGTCTAGGTTGGTTGGAGTGATGGGGGATTACGTGGTCTGTCTGAGTAGGTTTTCTGTATATACTAAATAGTCTACTCGACAAGTTGAAAATTGTCTAAAATAGAGATACTGCTCTTAAAATTATCTGTGATAGCTCACTGGATCCGGAATAACGCCTAGAAAAATGTGCCGTAAGCGTGTATTAGCACATAAAAAATTGCAAAAGTTATAAGCAATTGAAGATGAAAAAAAAATGGCATTTCGTTTTTTGCCAATATTTCATAAACTATCAATATTTAAGAAATTTCAAAAAAATTCTGAAAGAGGAGGAAATTTCCAATAAAAAACTCATTCCTGGCACTCTATCTCCATTATTTATAATTTTAATTTAACGCTGAAAAGGGGTCTCCGCGCGACATTTTTAGGTTGCGCGCGCTGGGTCAAAAGCGAGTACGACACATTAATGAATTTATTTGAGGTATTAAATATTTTTTTTTTTTTTGAAAAAATTATGGTGTATTTGAATACTATAAATAATTCATTCGTTGGATATTTTACTCAAAGTTAATTTTTCAAGAGTTAAACGATTGTTAACTAACAAAATTTTCTCGAACTTCTGTCTTAATTGTAAATGAAAAAAAATGTTTAAATTATTGTCATAAAAATTTTTCAGTTCGTAGAGCCTTTCTTATATACATACTCAACAAGATCAGGCCATAAAATTGAAAAAATAATCATACTCTGTTTATAATAATTTTTGTACTTGAACAAAAACTAAAAAATCCAAGTAATGTGTTAAAAATTTTTTTTTTCTTAATCATCATTTTTTTTAAAAAAATTTTTAAAAAAAAAAATTTGTTGATATTTTTTTTTAAATTTTTGGAATTTTTTCACAACTTCATTTAATACAAATATTATGATTTTTGAGAAAAAAAATGTTTCTTTAATACCAATTTTAATTGTTTATAATCGTTTTTTTATATTTCTATTGTTTGAATAATTAGTTGGGAAATAATTTTTTTTTCTAAAAATCATAATTGACAGTCCTCTATAAAGTAACAGAAATTTTTTTTTTATCAACAATTCTATTGTTTATTAACTTACCAGTTTGTTATAAACGAATTTTCAACTTTGTTAGATTCTTTTTCTGAAACTTCTGAAATTTACAAAAACAACCATATATAACAAAGTATAGAAAAACATGTTTTCCAATTTTTTATTGTACTTTGGGAATTGGAATCGGGAAAAATTGGGAAAATTGTTTTTCTATACTTTGTTTATATATGGTTGTTTTTGTAAATTTTGAAGTTCAGAAAAAAAATCTAATAAAGTTAAAAATTTGTTTATAACAAATTGATAAGTTAATAAACAATGGGATTGTTGATAAAAAAAGTTTTTTTTGTTACTTTTAGTCAATTATAGTCAATCATGATTTTTAGAGAAAAACTAATTTCTCAACTAATTATTTAAACAATTGAAATATAAAAAAAACGAGTATAAACAATTAAAAATTGTTATTGAGGAAAAATTTTTTTCTCAAAAATTACAATATTTGTAATATAATGAAGTTATGAAAAAAAAATTTTTCAAAAATATTGAAATAATCAATTTGTTTATAAAAAATTCATCAACAAATGGCGGTTTTTTTTTCTGTAAATCAATTTATATCTTGTATTAAAAAAAAATGATGATTAAGGAAAAACAATTTTTTTTCAACAACATTACTTGGATTTTTTAGTTTTTTTCAAGTACAAAAATTATTATAAACAAAGTATGAATATTTTTTATTTTTTATGGCGTGATCTTGTTGAGTATGTATATAAGAAAGGCTCTACGAAGCGAAAAATGTTTACGACAATTATTTAAACATTTTTTTCCATTTACAATTAAGACAGAAGTTCTAGAAATTTTTGTTAGTTAACAATCGTTTAACTTGTTGAAAAATCAACTTTAAGTAAAATTTCTAACGGGAATAAACTATTTATAGTGTACCGAATACACCATAATTTTTTCAAATTCAAAAAAGAATATTTAATACCTTAAATAAAATAATTAATGTGTCGTACTCGCTTTTGACGCTGCGCGCGCAACCTAAAAATGTCGTGCAGAGACCCATTTTCAGCGTTAAATTAAAATTATAAATAATAGAGATAGAGTTCCGGGAGAGGGGTAATTTTTTATTGAAAATTTCCTCCTCTTTTAGAATATTATTTTGAAATTTCTCAAATATCAATAGTTTATGAAATATTGGCAAAAACCGAAATGCCATTTTTTTCATCTTCAATTGTTTATAACTTTTGCAATTTTTTATGTGCTATACACGCTTTCGGCACATTTTTCTAGGCGTTATTCCGGATCCAATGAGCTATCACACATAATTTTAAGAGCAGTATCTCTATTTTAGACCATTTTCAACTTGTCGAGTAGACTAGTCCAGTTTATCAGCTTGAGTTAATTCTTGTGAGTATTTGTTGTGCTATTGTTTCTGTTCCTTTTATGAAGACTAAGAAGTCATCGACATCACGGAACCACTGTAGAATTTCTGGGTTGTCTGAGGTCATGATATGTGTTGCATCCAGGTTGTTCATGAAAATATTGGCAAGAAGTGGTGACAAGCAAGAGCCCATTGCCAAACCTTTAGGTACTTCGTAATATTGGTTGTTGAAAATGAAGAAATTTTGTGGGAGGCAGACTTTCAGAATTGAGATTATGTTTTGTGTGATTGTGGGGTTCACGTTAGCATTTGTCAGTAGATTCTCCACTAGTGGGATGGTTTCGTCTTTATCGATGGACTGAACATATTCGTAATGTCGAAAGAAATTATGGAGGTGTTCTCTTCTAGAGTGATTCCTTTGGTTTTATTGATGAGGTCTGTGGAGTAGAAAACTGCGAATTCTGGGTTGAAGTTGGTTAAGTTCTGGATCAAAATCAAGATGAAATTTGATATTATGGATACGGGTGTCGACGAATATGAGACTACCGGCCGTATGTATTGAACATTTCATTATGTACTTATATGACAGGTAAACACAACCCACTATATCTTTATGAAAACCTTTCACTTGTAAAAACTTTCTAGATTGGCACTGAAGATGGCCCCCCAGCCGAAAGCGCTTTGCAATTGATTATTAAAGAAAAATTGTATACGATATACCAAATCCTTTACTTTCATTTAATATTTAGCACTACCTGGAAAGATATACTAATGCCACCCAGTTACGTAGTTATTGAACTTTTAGTGTAGCCCCTACTCCACCCCTACTTTCGGCGTGTGGGGTTTCTGTAGTTACCATCTAACGGAAAATTATTGTCTTAGTTGTCACCAAAGACAAACGTCAGTTTTTTTCTCTCAGTAATTATTTGCTGTAATTTCAAGCATAAAAATTATATCTTATGGTACGCAGAAACGTTTTACAACCCAATCATGCGAAAAGACAAGATGTATTACTACCCAGTATCAGCCCAGGATTTTTCCAGCATGTGAGTGAACTAGAGCTTGATTTCTTTCAAAGAATGAGTGAACATTTCGGCAAATTTACTATCTCTACATCCGATTCTAATGAAAAGACGACGCACGTAATTCATTCCAAAACTTTGAAATGACTGAGCTTTTTAAATATTTTTCAACAAAACAAGGTTTCCTGGATAATTTTCTGAAAAAAAGTATTCGTGTGTAAAGTCGATCGGAGCAAGGATTTTTGATAAAAATGCACTTTTATTCGACAACATCCAACCTTAGACGTCCACCATTATTTTTTAATAATAATAAACGCTTTTATTGGTAGAACAGAGAAACAAAAGTATACATTGGCATTAATAGATACATTTCTACCAAAAGTCAGAGATAGCTTATGTCTGGGCCGTAAGGACCAGACCATAGAGAAACTAAAAATAAAGAGAGTTGTCAAACCTGCAGTAAAAGTTGGCACCACGTTTAGACATTGGCGACATATCTCGCAACTGGCCGAACTAAATACAGTTGGTAGAACCGATTGAGATAAGGCGGGTTTTTCAAATGTGTTACTTTTATATGATTGATATGGTATATATTTTATAAGTGATCGATTTGCCATTCTTCTATTAATAATAATAATAGTTTATTGGTTCTTTAGATTATGTCTAGCATAATATAGAACAAGTCAGTATAGCACATACAGTCCAGTTATAAAATTTTACATGAAATAAATTATTATTTAAAACATTTTTCACAAATTGTGGTCAATATAATTAATATACATAATGATTTAATGAGTGCATGAAAGTATGCAAAAAAAGACTCAATATAATAATAATGATGATTACTTTTTAATTTTTGGTTCTATGACTATTACTTGCATAATACAGAGCAAGTCAAGTGTCAGAAACAGTTTTTCCAAGCGAATTTTCGACAATACAAACAAGAGACTTATATTACAAACAGATTACAAATTAAAAATTATACATAAGAATATCTAAAAGCAAGAAAATCAAGTAGTTTAATAAAAGATAAAATATGAAGAATATACGTACATACATAAATATACAATCAGTTAAAATCTGTATCTCCCAAATACTCACTTATTGAGTAGTACGCTTTTTTTAGTAAGATATTTTTGAGTACTATTTTGAATTTATTCAAAGGAAGATCTTTGTAGCAGTTTGGTAGATGATTAAACAGGGTTATTCCATATGAATGGTTGTATCGTATGAAATACAGGAATGGCAAATCGATCACTAATAAAATATATACAGTAATCGATTCGTAGAATCTGTTAGTTCGTTCGTGTTAAAATAAAATTTCAAAGTAAATCTTTATTTCATGATATCAAGAACAAAATCAAAGATCTTATAAAACAAGAATAATAAGTTGAACACTATAAAAACACATTTTATTGTATCTAGGACAAGGTACAACTACAGACAAAACAATAATAAAACTCCGAAAAACAACAAAATTGAAAATATTCTTCAGTCTTATCATCAAATCAACCAAAATAAAAACAAATTACATTTACAACAAACCTTCAATAATTTTGTTCATTCATTAGCACAAAGGAGAACGAGTAGCTATACTTAACAAATACTCCAGTTTGATGATAATCTTCGTACTTCCTCAAATGGTGATAGAAAATGGAAACTGATGGACGGAAATAAGTATCAGTTTGTGAAAAAATTTCTGCAACTGATGGATGGAAATAGGTATCAGTTTGTGGAAAGCAGCTTATATTTTACCTTGTGAAAGAATATTTCAAGGAATTTCAGCGTCAACTCGAATAACAAAACATTCAATTTTCGACGTTGCGTTCACAATTCAAGTCCATTAGTATAATTTCTATAATTAATTTTTCGATGACAATCAACAGTAGAATTATTCTGAAATTATTACGTTGTTTGTCATTTCCTGACAAATGTTGAAATTGAAAAATTATCATGTCAGTCGTCTGTTGATTGCGGGCAGCGCCTCCATGCGCGACTGGCCGTACCAAAAACTTGGTGGTCAAGATCGCCAATGTTTCAAACAGTCTCTTTATTTTTAATTTGTCTATGGACCAGACCACTCAACCATTAGAGAGAGAAAAAAATATAGAAATAAGAGTAAGAGAGAAGATTAAAAAAAAGTGTAATAATGCAAATGAACGGAAAACAAACAAAAAAGTACATTATATAGATCGTCAATTGCAGATTAACTTTCAATAAGTGCATGGCAGTATATTAATACAACAAATAAAATTGAGGAATAGGTCAAGAATATGAGTCACCCAGTATCTTCACGAAATTTTCGCAGGTGCTTCATAACATGATAAAAACAGTATAGCAATCGAAAATTTTGCGCGGAAAAGATAATATTAGGACATACTGGCCCCGGAAGGTTCATAAAGAGAGGTTATGGGATATCACTTTTGGAAATTGTAAACTGATTAAAATAATTTCTTTTTACACTAAAATAGTAACTGCACACTCATTTAACGTTTTAGTAATATTAAAATCACTTAATTTTCGATAAAGTAATGAAAAAACTCCGATTACGTTTCATAAATTTTACAGAAGAAATGTCAAAAATTAAACGTTGGTGGTTGTGATATGTTTATCCGAATCTCTTGGATCTGGAAGTTTATTGATGTGCGACGTTGCCTATATCACCAAAAGGAAAAAAGTACTGAAATTAAAGGCGACATACATATTGAGCATATAAATAATAACCATTACAGCATGAAAAAACGGTCTGATAGTTCTGATGGATAAATATATATATATATATATATATATATATATATATATATATGTATGTATCAATAGAAGTTTAAAATGCAAAGAATATATCACCACGCTTCTTGGGAGTAACTAATAGCTTTTGAAAATTAGACATGAAGTTGATGTGCCACATTTAGAAAGTTACCAAACCTATTAAAATAATGTAACTTCAGATTATTTTGTTTCTTATGTAAAAAGAAGGAACACAACCTAACCTAACCGTCCTATCGCGAACATTTGGATCCAACCAATTCCTTTCGTAAAAAGAAAGAACACAACCTAACTTGGCTAACCTTGCTATCCAAGTTGAATATTAAACCAATCAACCCTACAAGGCGACGTTTCGCTCCGCTCGCGAACATTTCGATACAACCAATTCCTTACGTGAAAAGAAGGAACACAACCTAACCTAACTTGACTAACTTTGTTATCCATGTTGAAAGCATGCTAATCAACCTTACAAAGCGACGCTTCGCTCCAATCAATTTGTAACTTAAAAAGAAGGGACACAACCTAACCTAAACTTGACTAACATTGCTATCCAAGTTGAATGCAAGCCAATTAATATTGAAGAGGAGAAACATTGACTTCAATAGTTGGCAACATGGCATGTCCATCAATACAACGACCAATATTTGATTTTTGATATTTCATATGAAAAATGAAATGTAATCGGAGTTTTTTCATGACTTTATCGAACTGATTTTGATATTACTTAAACGTGAGTGTACAGTTACTATTTCAGTGTAAAAAGCTATTGTTTATATCAGTTTGCAGTTTCCAAAAGTGGCATTTCATCGAGGGCCCATATCTCCTAAAAATCCTCCCGAAAAAGGATTGACTTTCTTGACCTTCACCGAAGTATGTCGATCTTATTCTGACTCATCCTATATATATATATATATATATATATATATACATATATATATATACATATATATATATATATATATATATACAGGGTGAGTCAGATTAAGACTCAACCTCAAAGTCATAACATACCATGCGCGTAAAGGTGGAAGTTTCTGCGATAATTGAGAAAAACTGAAGATAGAGCATAATTCCTTATGTGCAATAATCGCATAATGCTAATTCATTACAACATATCGGAATATGTGTCAATCTCCTGAATATTTTTTAATGTTGGGAGAATCGGAAACATAGTACGGGTGAGACAGAATGAGACCGATAACTCCATTTTTTCATTCATCATATTATTTGATTGAATCGATGTCTCTAATTCACTGATATGATACCATACTTTCTTGCATATGATTGTTTTGACAGATCGACTGACAAACAAACCCAACCTCAAATTCATAATACTCCACTCAGGAAGAGTTAAGGTCTGAAATGATTTTTGCGAAAAACTGAAGATACGTACTCTTAATTTGTTGAAGTTTATGTTGGAGTATCATTATTGAAGTCATTTCTCAATTAATTATCTAGGAAAATATTATCCAATCAACATGTTTTTGATGAAGAAAAACAATTATTGTGTATTGATATCTACTTAAATGATAGAAACGGTTTAGTGGGTACACTACATAGAAACAAACAAGGCATTGAAGAAAATGTTGAAATGGACCACCATTTTATTCAATACAAAATTGGCATCTCCGTATCATCGACTGTCGCACGCTTTGGAATATTCTCCTCCACACGTCTGCAGATGCGTCCGCGGACTCTAGTGGATGCATCCGCAGATGAATTTCCACGAGCTGTCCACACGTCTATAAGTCGATCAGTCTATGTTCATTCGTGACGGAAGCAACTCGCACTAACGTAATGGATATTGAGACCGTAGCTGCCGCAGCTATTTATTCATTTAGTACTTTTAACTACTACTTGAATGTGCATCGCAGTAGAGTTATTAAAAATAAATGGCACAAGTGCACTCTAATCGCAACTTCGATTAAAATGATGCGTCGGCAGACGTGTGGACATACACCGGACGTTCGTGCCGAAACCCTTTGATGCGTGCCACAAAAACCGACAACAAACGGATTCGCGGCGGACGCATCTGCGGACGTTAAATACCTACCACAGATGTGCAAATCACCCCCTCTACACGTCAGCGGACGCATCCGCAGATAACGTCTGCAGATGCAGATATAGGCAACAGTTTGTATGCATGAGAGAAAAGTACAGTTCACAGAAAACCATTTTATGTGGTGTTCCTCAAGGGTCCATCTTGGGACCGGTACTCTTCCTTATATATATATATATATATATATATATATATATATATATATATATATATATATATATAGGTTTTGTATATATATATATATATAGGCTCATTTAACCTTCGAGGTTGAAACGATAAAATAAATTTCTCTAAACATTTTTTTCTCAAAATATTTTCAGATTGCACGGGAACCTAACACCAACCTTGTCATCCCTTCCTTCCAAAATAAACTGAAAAGAGATGAAGAGGATAAGTTACAAGAGGAAAGGGCGATGAAACTTGCGTCCAGAGAATCGATCACGATCAAGTACGATAAACATGCAGAAAAACGTCGATTTCAACGTTTGATACAAGAACGAGTAAAACAGAAACTTCAAGCCTACGAGGAAACCGTTGAAATACGTAGACAGAAGTAATGTATCATCTTCTTAAATGTTATAGAACAAAATAAAAAAAAGAATTTCATCACAGATCAATCTTCAATCAATTGGGCAAATTTGACTTCACTTCATTTTATATTTCATTAGCTGTTACTATAATCAAATCGAATCGTGAGTGATTATCTATCATACATTGTTTTTCTTACATATACCGGGTGACAGTGATATCACTAGCACCCCTATTTTGCCCTTTGTTTTTCCAGATATCAAAATGAAACTCGACAAAGTTAATATAGACGTCAAATGCCACATATTGATGTCTTTAACGATTTTTTCGGACTTCCGATTTAGCCGGAAGCGACATCAATTCTTGATGTTTAAATGGAATACCCTGTATATTATTGCATTCGCAGCTGAGAAGATACTGAATAGGTTGAAACTATTTTGAAGGGTTTTTATAGTGACTTGATTTTTAATCTAGCGTGCTGCGATTAAATTAGAATCATCATAAATGACATATAAAGCAATGCAAAAATACAAATTTGACCAAATTAATCAACAAATTCCGAAATTACTATAATGCTAAAATGTCGTTTTTTTTAAATGGCAGATCCCGCAGTTGAATGCAACTTTTCGAAACCAATCCAACGGTATTTTCAAACCTGAAATCCGCTGAGTATTAAACTCAAAAAACGTATTTGTTTTCCATTACGATCAAATCAGAATAAATCAGTTCAATTTGAAAATTGGAGAAACATTTTTGGAACGAAGTTCCTTTACGCAGCTTGCCGTAGGTACTGACTAGTAGAAATCGTCACGTAACATTGATCCCAAAATAATTCAGAGTAAACTCTACTCAATCGGTTTCAGAGGCAACTTCCTTTCGTGGATAGTGTCATATTTGTCTCACAGAAAAATACGCGTGAAATTGGAAGATTGTCAATCTTCTCCATTTAGCATGGATCTAGGTCTCCCACAGGGATCCATTTTGAGTCCACTTATTTTCCTGCTCTCCATCAACGATATGCCAAAACATATTCTGTGGAACTGCAAGAAAAGATAAATCTTCTGTCACATGAATTCACGACCTGGTGTTGCAAAAACTCTCTGATCGTGAACTCTAGTAAAACCGTTCTCATGCAGTTTTTTTTCAGAAATTATTTTTTTTTAATAATTTTCGAGTGAAGGTTAGCAATGAATATGTCGAATCGTCAAATAGCACCAGATTCCTAGGTACCTATATTGATAGTGAAATGACTTTCGAATCTAGCATAAGCCAGATAAGTAAAAAGGTCAATAGTTGATATTACGCGTTGAGACAATTGAAATCAACTCTGAGTGCAGATCAACTCCTCAACGTTTACTATGCAACTGTCCACTCTCATATATCATACAACATAGCTCTGTTGCTGTACTAATATCTGAGAGAATTCCAAACACAGTCAATAAAAACAGAAGTTCTAATGAATTTTACTGAATGTAATCAAATTTTTAATATCAATAATAATTCTCCCAATTTTAAATTGTTGCACAATAATATACGTAGCTTGAAAAAAAATATTGACGAGCTCAGGTGTTATATACATCAACGCTCTAATGAAGTAGACTGCATTATCCTAACTGAAACCTGGCAGATTCCTGATCTAGATGTGTGCCAAATTTCAGGATATGACCTAATTCACAATAACGGTACTCTCAACCAGAATGATGGTACTGCTTGCTACATTAAGTCAGACATCCCACATACCTACGAAATAATTGAACTTGGATGTAACAAATTCTTATCCCTGAAATTAAAATATGCCAATAATAGGATTAATATAATTGCTGCATATAGATCACCTTCTACCTGCACGAAGGAATTTTTAACAAACTTACAAATGCTCTTGGTCAATAACAAAGATAATTCAGATTACACAATATTTGTCAAAAAAACCACGATATTGAGCTTCTTTTACCAATTATTGTCAAGACGAATCTGACTGACCATTACTCTCTGCTTTTACAAATTTTATTCGAACTACAGGAAAAAAAAATATCAAACCTAATACTAACTCAATTACGAAAATCAATTACAACAAACTAAAAAATCGATTACTAACATTTCATGGGACCGTGTTCTAGAGATCCAAGATGCCGAATCAGCAACCAAATTATTTATCTCTATCACTAACAATGAAATACAAAAAAGTTCATATACATACAAAATGAAAAAAAAAAAAGGAAGGAATGGATGACTTCAGAAATTAGTGAAATGATCAAAGAGCGAGATAAAATGCGCCAAAATCTCCTTGAAAACCCGAATAATGAAAGACATAAAGAACTATATAGGTTAACCCGGAATAGAATTACGGCCTTAAAAAAAACTTCTTCAGAAATAAAATTAAGCAAGCCCAAAATAACCCCAAAAAATTGTGGCAGGTTGTAGATGAACTCAATTCGAGGAAAAAACACCCTGGTAATCGGTTAGATAAAATCATAGCCAATGGGAATATTCTGGAAGACAGTCAAGGGATAGCAAATGCTATGAATTCTCACTATGTTTCAGTAGGTAAGAATTTGGCAAGGGAAATTATACAGGATGGTGAATATACACCTCCACGGAGTAGAATCATATCCCACTCGCTATTCCTCTATGCAACAGACCCTATCGAAGTAAAAGGAATTATACTTTCCCTAAAAAATGGTTAATCCCCCGGATTCGACTCCGTGAAGGCTGAAACTCTGAAAACCATAGCAGACAGAATATCGATCCCACTTGCACATATCTTTAATAAAAGCATGCAACAGGGTATATTCCCAACACCTTTTCAAAAGAACCACTGTATTCCGTTATTCAAAATGGCAACCGTGAAGACATAGTTAACTACAGACCTATCTCCACCATTACAAATTTCTCAAAAATTTTCGAAAAATTACTGAAATTTCGCCTTTGTAAATTTCTGGACAAACATAAGGTTATATCGTGTAACCAATTCGGCTTTAGAGAAGGTGTGTCTACCCAGGATGCTATTCTGCAACTTACCACTCAAATGTACTCCGCCCTAGATAATAGTCAACCATCCCTTTGTGTATTCATAGATCTGTCAAAAGCTTTTGACACTGTAAGCCATAAATTGCTTTTGGAATCACTAGAAAACGTAGGCGTAAGAGGCATATGCTTAGATATCTTCAAAAACTACCTCTCTGATAGACCTCAGTCTGTTAAAGTTGATGATAAGCTGAGCATAGAACAGAAAATAGAATATGGCGTACCACAAGGAAGTCCTTGGTCCAATTTTATTTAATGTATACATCAATAGCTTGTTTGATACTCACAGCTGTGGTAAGATAACCACATATGCGGATGACACGGCTATATTTTATAGCGACAAAGACTGGATAACATTGAAATCCACAGCCGAAAATGACTTGAAAAGCATAAGGTCTTGGTTCAATAGCAGACTTCTCACCATCAATGCCAAAAAAACATTTTTCCTTCCAATATGCTCGAATAAACCCACCTTACCGACCTATAATACGCTTCATGTCTCAGATGACTTCATTATTGAGTCAACTAACAAATTCAAATATCTCGGTATAGTCTTGGATAATCACCTCAAATGGAACTTCCACATCAAATATTTAAATAAAAAACTGCAATTTCTGATATATAAATTTTACAATCTGAGGAACATACTGAATAACAGTGAACTGAAGATGATATATTACGCACTAGCTCAATCTCACATTTCGTATGGAATTATTATCTGGGCGCTGCTGGTAAAACTTTAATTAACAGTCTCATAATAGTTCAGAAAAACTCATAAAAATACTATTTAGCAGAGACAGAACTTACCCCTCAAACAACCTCTACAGAGAAACTGGATTTTTCGACCCCAGACAATTATTTCTACTTTCTAGTAATATACAACAACACAAACTCCGAACAGAATTGAAAATAAATTATCATACCCACAATACTCGCAATAGGAATTCCAATACTTACCACCCAAGGTCAATAAAACAATTGGCCAAAGAAACTTCTCGTTCCTAGGTCCTAAACTGTACAGACTCTTACCGTCATTTATACGCGAAATCACAAATGTTCATCGTTATAAGAAAGAAGTGAAAAGCTACATACTCACACTACCTCGAGAAATTATCCATCAAATGATAGACAACCCAGGTACACAATGATAAGAATTAGGTTCTATTCATATCGCCTACCTGAGCATGATCCTTTTTTAAATCTAATAAGTACTTCATAATAACCGTACACTGACAATCGTACTATGTTAAATCCAAGTTCATACCTAACTATGGACCTTTAAAGATCTTCGTATGCCACATTGCAATGCGACAATCATCGTAATTAAATTCAAGTTTTAACTTAAAAGTAATTGCATAATTGCAACTGTGTTATATTCTACTTCTGTGTTCTACAGATATATACTATCTCTCAATGCCAATGATAATATTCCTCTAACATCCCTCTCAACCTACTCTGAACCACCACATCTGCCCCATCTTATTAACTTCTTCACTCATAAACTGTTTTTGTATAATTACTGTACTTCCTTATTTAATGTAAATACAATTCCCAAAAATATTGTCACCGCACTCTTAGTCGACACTCATAAAATTCAAGAGTGTACTTATTATATAATATATATTAGTCTCAATTGTTCTATTGCTCTTGAAACATATAAGAATGTATTTAAAAGTGTATTCTATTATATAAACTATACTAGACCCTACTGTATAAGATATATTCAAATGTATTAATTTAATTTAATTTAGTTTCAACCCGCACAAGAATTTTTAAATTCTTTTTGGGTATCTCATTTATTGTACAATCTCTCTATGTATTACTATGAAAATTGTCCTCTGTACAATAAAATTACTATTACTATTAAAATTACAATTACAATATAAATGAAATATTTATTTCACAAAAAGGGTCTTTCGCCTGATATTCAACGTGAGCTATAGGGACTTTTGTAAACAATATTTTATAGAATACGGAATCATGTCCCTGCCCTGTATTTACATTTACAAATGTGTATTGTTGCTGAAAAAAAATATAAACAAATATGATCGGAACTCAGGTATGCATACTTATCCCACCAGACATGGGAAAATTGTAAGAGCCCAGAAACATAAAACCAAATCGTTTGAGAATTGTCCTTCACATGCAGGGGTGACATTCTTCAATAATCTTCCTTAGTCTACTCGACAAGTTGAAAATGGTCTAAAATAGAGATTCTGCTCTTAAAATTATGTGTGCTAGCTCATTGGATCCGGAATAACACCTAGAAAAATGTGCTAAAAGCGTGTATTAGCACATAACAAATTGCAAAAGTTATAAACAATTGGAGATGAAAAAAAATGGCAATTCGTTTTTTGCTAATATTTCATAAACTATTGATATTTAAGAAATTTCAAAAAAAGATTCTGAAAGGGAAGGAAATTTTCAATAACAAACCCGCGAGCGACATTTTTAGGTTGCGCGCGCGGCGTCAAAAGCGAGTACGACACATTAATTAATTTATTTAAGGTATTGATTTTTTTTATTTAAAAAAATTATGGTGTATTCGGAACACTATAAATAATTTATTCCCGTTGGAAATTTCACTTAAAGTTGATTTTTCAACAAGTTAAACGATTGTTAACTAACAAAATTTTCTCGAACTTCTGTCTTAATTGTAAATGAAAAAAATGTTTAAATAATTGTCGTAAAAATTTTCGCCTCGTAGAGCCTTATTTATATACATACTTAACATGATCACGCCATAAAAGTTGAAAAAGTATTCATACTAAAAAAACAATATTCCTATTGTTTAAATAATTAGCTGGGATTTTTTTTTTTTGAAAATCATAATTGACAGTCCTCTATAAAGAAACAAAAAAATTACATTTTTTATCAACAATTCTATTGTTTATTGACTAACCAATTTGTTATAAACAAATTTTTAACTTTGTTAGATTTTTTCAAAGTATAAAAAAAAATTTTTCAATTTTTTATTGTACTTTGGGAATTGGAATTGGGAAATTTTTTTTTTACTTTGTTATATATGGTTATTTTTGTAAATTTTAGAATTTTAGAAAAAAAATCTAACAAAGTTAAAAATTTGTTTATAACAAATTTATCAACAAATAGCTGGAATTTTTTTTTTTGCAAATCAATTCATATCTTGTAATAATAAAGAAACAATAATATGATGATTAGAGAAAAAAAATTTTTTAACAACATTACTTGGATTTTTTAGTTTTTGTTCAATACAAAAATTATTATAAACAAGTATGAATATTTTTCCAATTTTATGCGTGAAAAATTTTTACGACAATTATTTAAACATTTTTTTTTTCATTTACAATTAGACAGAAGTTCGAGGAAATTTTGTTAGTTAACAATCGTTTAACTTGTTGAAAAAGTAACTTTAAGTAAAATTTCCAATGGGAATGAATTATTTATAGTGTTCCGAATACACCATAATTTTTTAAAATGAAAAAAAAATGTATACCTTAAATAAATTAATCAATGTGTCGTACTCGCTTTTGACGCCGCGCGCGCAACCTAAAAATGTCGCTCGGAGACCCATTTTCAGCATTAAATTAAAATATAAATAATGGAGATAGAGTTCCAAGAGCTGGGGGTTTTTTATTGGAAATTTCCTCCCCTTTCAGAATCTGTTTTTGAAATGACTCAAATATTGATAGTTTATGAAATATTATCAAAAAACGAAATGCCAATTTTTTTAAATCTTCATTTGTTTATAACTTTTGCAATTTTTTATGTTCTAATGCACGCTTTCGGCACATTTTTCTAGGCGTTATTCCGGATCCAATGAGCTATCACACATAATTTTAAGAGCGGTATCTCTATTTTAGACCATTTTCAAATTGACGAGTAGACTACCTGGAGATATAAGAGATGAGACAATAGAAAAACGTTTCAAAACCAAACTAAAGGAATTTCTACTGCTTTCACAGTGTTGGTGAATATCTTGGTAGGTGAGGTCACTCAAATTCTAATTTGTCAACTGATTGTCATAAACTGTTAGATGTTGAATATTTTTTTGAATCTATTTTATTATGTTTGTAACAATGTTTCATGAAATGTGATCGGTCTCTGTTAGTGTGGATAGAATGTTCATACATATTTATTTCTCATTATTGAATAACTTATTTTCATTATTGAGTAATTCTAATCTTTTTTTTTGATGACGTATCCTATATCATTATGTGATCTGAAAGGATTTAATAAAGATTTTATTATTATTATTATTATTAACAAAAAAACGTTATGCCCCCTCCATGCGACTTTCTCTCTCTGTCTCTTTCTATTATATACGAGTCTGCGTGACAAGCGTCTATCCCTTGCTCATACGACTCCGAAGGTGTACGAAACCATCCGATCTGCTGTTCTGCTTGCGGGAAATTTAAAATGATACATGAGCGGTAGGATATCTATGCGAATACAAGTCGGATATCATCGTTGATTGGTAATTCGTGGAAGATATTTTTTTTTTATATTCCCACCGGGTGATTCTTCTAGGTGGCTCATCCCTATTGTTAAGCCACGTAATTATAGAGAAACTTTCTACGATGCAAAACAACGTAATAATTTTAAATAAAAACTTGATAAACAGAAAAGGTCAATAGGGACCACCTGCTAGACTGAAACAGCTGATAGGCATACGCTCGTAACACCATACGTTGTTATTGGACGACAATTAAAAAGGATTTAAAAATAATTATCCAGAAGTACCCCTTGTAGACCGGACGCATAAATAATTCATCTAGGAGAGTAAACAAAGATTATTGATTGCTACTTGGTACATTCACAGCGAGATAAGGAAGTCAGTTTCAATAACTACCAAACAACGTCGTAAATTTGACACACGTCCAAAGCCGATAAACACAGAGCAGTTAAAAGAAGCGATAACGACTCGTGAATCACCGGGACTAGACACCTCTGAAATTCATAAACACACTGGTTGGTCATTAATTCAGCGACTACCCGACAGCAATCATAAATACCTGTCATTCAGTAAAAGGGTATCCAATTATAACAGAGATAAGCAAACGCGGGTTAGTCATAAATATATCCAGCAAAACAAGGCCCTTATCAGTTTTACGAGTCACCTCGTTATCTGCCCACAACAACCTAAGTCCCGCCCCTAGCTTCCGTGTTGAAGATCATATAAAAACGCGAATTCGAGATCAAAATTCATTCGGTATTCAACAGTGAACCAGAGAATATGCCACTCTCAAAAGTGAGGTTAAAAAGTCAGTCGAATCACAGTATAGTAATATAATAATGAGAGTTTCCAAATCAGTGTAGTGAACTTCAGCAAACATAGAAACTCAGCCAATTCAAATCAAGTATTGAAGCTCTTAGTAAAAACACGAGTGAACAGTATAGTTTTCCACAAATTGTCTATTTTGTCAACGCTTCCAGAACAGAGATAATACAACGGGAGTCAGCAATTCCATAGTTCACGATCTCTCAGAAAAGCCATAGCCGTATTAAGCGATTACTACTATATCGGGCGAACTAAAATATAATAACCAATTGACGCGGAAATAATCGACCTACTAATACATTTAAGACTAATTGTCGTGTAAAAACCTACTCGAGTGAATAAGTGTGAAACAAGGGGAGATATGTAAGTTTTTCTATATTTATGTTTATGGCAAAACCCAACCTAGTGAAATGTGTATATGTCTGTAAAGTATCTCCATAGTTTTCAAGATTACAAAGATCTCAAAAGAGAAGGGTTTCTAGCCGTTTGTGGCAATTGAATTTCAAGATTGTTCTTTTAGTAAAATTATTCCTATTGTGTAGCCCACTGCAGAATTATCTGCCAATACGCTACATTAGCTTTCATTGTATGAAGATTGTTGCTTATCATTCGTCCATAGACGATTGAGAGAATTGTGTGAATTTTTATTAAATATATATGTACATTCTTAACATTTTATGAGTGCATTATTATTTTGTTTAACCATTGTTTTGTTCGAATCTTTCTGAACGGTAGTATTTCCTGGATAAACAACCCAGGTTCCGGTATTGAAAGAAAGGAAATTGGTCCATGTCGACCGCTCCATGGATCAGTTTCGGTTCGACCACCTTCAGGTAGTCGATGCTTTCAATACTGTTTTTTCCAATCTAACGAATAATGTCTGGTATTACAGGTGTGGTGGGTTAATTCACAACACCCTGTATAGCCAAGATACAACACTATAACTTTTTTATTATTGAAGATAGAAAAACGAAAATTGAGGGTTGTGTATTATAGTTCAATTTACATTTTTTGACATATTTACTTGCTTAGCCGTACTTCCGTTTTAACCGGAAATGACCTCAACTTTCGATTTTTAAATGGGACATCCTATTTATTTTTACTTATTTCGAACGAGAATGGCATTTTAAATCCAACAACACCTCACTTGTCAATACTTGACAAATCAGGTCATTTTTATTCCAGTTTTTATTTTTCGATCTAGAATGCCATGGATCATGTAAATCGCTTCACTCTTGATCAAGTAACATGGGAAATATACGACTTTGAGGCTTATGACTTCACAGTCGTTTCAAGAATTATTTAAAAGTCCCAAATTAGTCCATTGAGGTACTAAATTTTCAAAATGACCTCCTTGATCACGACAAAGTTCAACTTTTTCAATTATTGCGCGCACCACATTGATTAGCTGTTCCGCAGTGATGTTCTGGAATGCCACCCGTACTTTATACTCCAGTTCTTCACGAGAAGCTGATGCTGTGTTATACACATCTTGGGGAGTGAGATCTGGTGATCTAGAATATGAAAAAGAAATGATACATTATGAAAAAATATGACAACTTAAGAATGTACCTCGCATCAGGCCGCTGAATAGGTCCATAAGTGCCAATCCACCCTTTTCTGGGAAGGTGTCATTCAGATGTTCTCTTGAGAATTGTGAGATGGCGCTCCATCTTGTTCAAAATAGATATCAACTTGGTTAGCCAGTGGCAAATCTTCAATGAAATCATTAATTTGATTTCTAAGGAACTGTAGATAACTTTCCGCAGTAAGTTGTCCGTCGAAAATTATTGGCCCCAAAAGTTTTCTTCCAATAATACCCATCCAGCAATTGAAACCAAATCGCTCTTGAAAATTTCCTTCTTGCATCAGATGTAAATTCGTTGGAGACCAGTACATTTTATTATTCCGATTGAACAGACCCAAGTTGGTGAATCGAGTTTTATCTGAATAAATAATTTCAAATGGAAAACGTACATCTTCTCTGTATTTAGTCTAAAACCAGTTGTGGTCGTTATCGTTAAGATGTTGGTGTAGTTGCTACTTGAATGATAGATATTTGTGAATAATTCTCCAATCGGACGAATAACTTATATCACACTCAGAAACAATTTGGCGAATTTACGCCGTACAATTCACTTCAACATAGGCTATAACATCTACTTCTATTTCTTCACTAACGATGAAGTTATTGCCATTTTCTTCTGGTTCATTTCGCATTTTCATTTCCAGTTTTGGAAAATAATGCCGAGTGGGTTGGCGAGGATAAGGGAATCTCTGAGCATAATTCGAGCTGCATCAGTTGCATTCTTTTTTGCTTCTGCGTAAATTAGCAACATGTCAATTTTCTCGTTTCTAGTATGATTTTCCATATCAAATTATATACTACGCAACAAATACATTTTTAAAAGTGACAGCATATTCATTAGCCTATTTTTTTAGGTAGTCCTAGCAACAGCTTCAATTGTTTATCACGGATAACTAGAATAACAGGACTTAGTGCATAAATATACCGAATACGTATTATTTGTTATCGTTATCGCTTCTTGCAATAATTCAGCAAAATAGTGAAAATAAAGTGAAAGTGTGTGGTATAAAATTATTCGTAAAAAAATGATCTTTCACCAAAAGCCGACAAGCCACCCCTTTTCCATTTAAAAAAATCAAGTTAACTGGAAAAATTCATATTTGCGACTTTCAAATAATTGTTAAAACGACTGTGAAGTCATAAGCCTCAAATTCGTATTTTCCCTTTGTTACTTGATCAAGAATGAAGCGATTTACACGATCCATGGCGTTCTAGATAGAAAAATAAAAATTGGAATAAAAATGATTTTATTTGAGGTCAAACCGGAAAAGCAAGTAAATATGTCAAAAAATGAAAACTGGACTATAATACACAACCCCCAAATTTCGCTTTTCTATCTTCGATAATAAAAAACTTATAGGGATGAGCCACCTTAGAGAAACGCCCGGTATATAACGTGTGTTTAGATGATTATATTCTTTTTGGACATAATTTCTCATGTTTTTTGTATGCCGAAGTTGGTTTAAGGGTTTACATTCAATATGTGGCACGTCAATTTGATATAATTTGACGAATTGTTTCAGGAATAAAATAACTTTTACTGTGGCGGAGGAACGTGACGATTTCTACCAGTCAACACCTATCGCAAGCCGCGTAAAGGAACTTCGTTCCTGACGGGGGCCCCCGACTGCACACGTTTTTTTATTCATTGAATATAAAAAAATTACACAAACAATGACTATTTTGTCGATTATCAACATATCAAATGCTCAAAGTGCAGACCTCCCTCTTCCACGAATCTTCAACTATGGTATTGCTCTCATTAAAGGCGTAATAGTTTCAAACGTTTGGCGTACTTTGTTTTCCAAAATTGCCAATGTTGCTGTAGGTGTGGAGTATACACGTTCTTTTGAATAGTCCCATAGGAAAAAATCTAGGGGTTGGAGGTCGGGAACGTGAGGGCCAACGTATGGGACCATTTGTTGCAATAATTGTTCGCCAAATTATGTGTTAGATGATTCACTACGGGGCAGCATTATGGAAAGAATCTCATTGAAAATATAGTCTCCACCAAATCTCAAGAGGTAATTCTTCTAGGAATCCTTCAATCTGATTTCGAAGACAATCTTAATATGGTTGACAATTCAGAAGGCCTTGAAGAAGTATTGGTCCAATAATCTGTGTACCAATAATTCCTGCTCACTTCAAATTTTTCCTGAAAGTTGCCCTTCCTCATTAGATGTTGATTTTCTTGCGTATTTTGTCTATTGGACAAACCAGTTTGTGAATCGTGACTCGTGAGAGAAAAGGATACATTTTACGAAATTCTGGTCTTCATCATAATTATGAAGAAACCAGTTACAGTAATTAGGCCTTCGATCGGCATCATTTTCATATAAATATTGATGCAATTGATATTTAAATGAACGAAATCCATTCAACACAAGCAACTACATTCATTTCTGTCTTCTCATTGATAGTAAAATTGAGCTCTCTGGGATTCTCTTCTGGTCTGAATTTCCTCTCTAAAAATGGGAAATATTGCCTCCAGGGATGATGTCTTTCAGAATACCGTTGCGCAAACAGACGTTCTGCTTCTCTTGCATTCTTACGACATTCGTATTTTCTTTGAAAACCTTGAATAGACAAGCACTTATTCCACTATGTATTGGCAGAACAGGATTGTTTGTAGATGAAGTTTCTTAGAACTAACAAATATGTTTTTTCCACGGTTTTAAAAATTATTTGTAGAATTTAACTAACATAATGGAAAACAAATAACTCTTTTATGAGTTTAATACTCAACGGATTTCAGGTATGAAAATACCATTGGATTGATTTCGAAGAGTTATAATCAACTGTGGGTGTCAGCAGGGTGGTGCCATTTAAAAAACGACATTTTTGCAATACAGTAATTTCAAAAGATTAAAATGCACCCATTCATTGAATTTGTTCGTTAATGGTCAAATTTGTATCTTTCCATTACTTTTTATATCATTTATGATGATTCTGATTTAATCGCAGCACGCTGGATTGAAATGAAATCTTAGCACTAAAGAAATCAAGTCGCTATAAAAACCCATTTAAATAATTTTAATCTATTCAGAATTGACTCAAGAATCTGAAAATGCAATAATATATAGGGTGTTCTATTTGAAAATCAACTTTTGGACAAATCAAATACGTCAAAATGTGGCATTTGACGTCTTTATTGAGTGTGATATCGTTGTCACCCGGTATAGATTGCCTTGTTTTGTAATAATTTTAATGGATTTGCGAAATCCACATTTTCTTTCAAGATGATCAAGTAGTCTCAGGTGCATCAGTCTTGAAAGAACAGAAATGGGCCTATAGTTATTCAAAACATTTTTCTTTACACTTTTTTATACAGGTGAAGACTTTGAAATGATCATTTAGTTTTTTAAATTATTTCTTTTTGATTTTGAGTCGAAACAAAAATTGGTGCCTTAACAATGTTCACACTTATTTTAGGATATTTTTCCTGATTCTTCCATTTTCATAGTTTGAAGAATCTTCAGATGATTTCAATTTATTGAGAATAACAATCATACATATCAAAACTATATAATTTTCTGCCTCACTTTTACAAACTTTCAGTTTTTTTCCTCTTTTCCCTCTCTCTGGTTATCGGTCTTTGCTTCCTTAGCGGTGCATTTGACCAGTTCCTTGTTTTCGTTATATGCGTGTTACATAACGTTACTCTACAAAATCGTTCATGCATTTTGATAATAAATTAGCATGGCACGGTTTTCTTTGCTTTTGTTTTTTTTTTCTAGTATTCAAGAACACCAACCTCATTAATGATCATAAGAAATTTGATTAAGATAAAAATAAATTATAATGAAACAACGAAAATATTACTCACTTTGAAATAATTATTTTTAAAATAACGAAAATTGCATCTGCCGGGATTCGAGTCCGGGCCCCGGCGATGCTTATTATCATTTATGTAGTTGACACCGAGTAATCAAAATCGAGGCCAGCACCATATAAAGCATAGTTCTTTTTCTTTTTCTCTCTCTCAGCCAAGTACCTATTTTCTGTCCTTTTTGCGCCAGAATTTCCCCAAATAAAGTTACAAATTAATGCACAGTATCCCATATTTTCCAGGCTACAAGAATTGCTCTGCAAAGAAGAACGCGAGTATCACTGGGAAACAGTGAAACTGGCACAGAAAAGCGACGAAGTCAAAATGGAAGAAATGAAAAGACGTTCCCAACTTCTTAGAGTAAGGAGAGAAGAGGAAAGACTGAAAATTGTTCACGAAAAAAGAATTGAACAATTCAGGTAATATTTCTCATCTCCATCCAAACGTAATCTATTTAGTACGAAATTCTTCCTTCTACACTTTTTTTCGATAGAGGAATCCATGTTTGATCTATATTGACAGAACATTACAGAAATACAGAAAGATTTTTTGATATTCTCACAAAATTGAAGACAAAGCAGAAATATGTGATCATTTTAATGAACATTTTGTAACAATCGCAAAAAAATATCTGTTAACATTACTAATATTGAAGATGACTCTTTATATAAATATAGTTCTTTATCTTCTATGTTTCTGAAACCAACAACTAGCCAAGAAATTGAAGAACTCATCAGTAACTTAGATTCTAGAAAATCACCTGGTTTTGATAATCTGAATGTATATATTGTATAAGAGGTCCAATCAGAGTTATCACCCATTCTCAGTATTCTAATAAATAAATCTTTTGAGAGTGGAAAACTACCGGAAAATATAAAAATGGCCAAAGTTATACCTATTTTCAAAAATTGTAAAAAATATGATCCCAATAATTATAGACCAATATCAATTCTCAACATTTTCTCTAAAATTTTTGAAAAGGCCATTCACAGCAGATTAAAGGAATATTTGGATTTAAAAAAATTTCTATATAAGTATCGCTTTCGTAAACACAGTGATACAGAGTCTGCAGTATCAGATGTCATAATAGATATACAATTACAATTAGATAAAAATAAAAAATGTGGACCTATTTCACTGGATCAAGGTAAAGCTTTTGACACTGTTAATCATAAAATTTTATTGAAAAAATTATATGAAATAGGTACTAGTGGAGTGGTTCATTACTGGTTTGAAAATTATTTATATGGTAGGAAACAATATGTTAATCTTGGAGATTATAATGGTTATTTTAGAGATATATCTTGTGGGGTACCTCAATGATCTATATTAGGACCATAACCCTTTCTAATTTATATAAATTCGGCTTCAAAATAGAAATTAAGCGGATCATTAAAATTATTTGCAGATGATACTACATTAATTTACAATAGTTATGACATAGATTCCATCAAAATTCATATGAAAAACGATTTGAAAATAATTTCACATTGGCTAGATATGCATAAGCTCACATTAAATATTGAAAAATCTTCGTTTATGTTTATAACTAAAACCAAACTTACAAATGTTCAAGATCATACAATTAAATTCGACGCTAATAATCTCAAATATTCCACTACAATTAAATTCCTTGGACTATATCCAGATGAAACTCTTTCTTTCAGTACACATATAGAAAATTCAAGACGTCACCTATCACCTATGGTTGGAATTCTATTCAGGATTCGAGACTATCTTCCTTTGAAATATTTAAAAAACATTTATTTTTGTCCTTTTTATTCAAAATTACAATACCTTATATCAGTCTAGGGAACTGCAAATCAAAAAATCATAAAACCATTGCAAGTAATACAAAACAGAATAATAAAATGTATATTCAGATACCAGTACCTCAAACCATCAGTAAACTTATATAAACCCAATGAATTACTCAATATCGGAAATTTATATAATTTCAAAATCTGCTGTTTAATCCACTCTATAAAAAATTTTGCTAAACATTCTAACCTCACATTCACACAAATTGATTATATCCATGACTATAATACTCGTCAGTGTAAAAATGTATGTACTATTCCGATAAAATCAAACTTTGGTCGGAAATCAATATTTTATCAAGGTATAATGACATACAATTTAATTCCTGATCACTTGAAAAATATGCGTTTTAATAGCCTTTCCAAGACTCATTTGGAAAAATATTGGATCTCTCGATAATTTATTCATTTTATTGTGCAAAACATAATATACAAAATTATAATAAGAGAAATATAACCTATTTTATCGATTTATCCCATATGATAAAATAATTCATACACTCGTTTAAAAATATATGTTATTTATTTTGTATCATTGTATCCCTGATATAAATAATTGTATTATTTTTGGGAAAGATTTGGTGGAATCAAGCGAATTTTTTGTATTGTCCGTGTTTGTCTCGTCAATAAAGATATATTTTTCAATAACTTGAATTAATTGACAAATATAAGAATAACAATATCTTTGCTTGATTTATAAATTGATGCCATGTTGGTATTTGTCTGTCCCCAAGGGCCTCTGCACTCTGGAATTGGTAATTTTACTTGGAATTTTATTTATCTATTGAGCCCGCACATCCATGGTACACTTCGCACTCTGTTTCGATTATGGTAGATTTATAACCCTTTGAGGCCAAACTTTTTTTCTTTCAAATATTAAGTTATGTTATTTTCTGGGGACAAAATGATTGTTTCAATGTTTTTTTTTGACAAAGCTGCTAAAGGGGTGGTTTACCGTGGAACCGGTGCGCAATAAAAGATTTTAACAAAAAATGAACCAAATATTAAAATTTTATTTTAACTGACTAAATCCCAGTCCTCGTGTTTTTATACAACTGTTTCCGTCTCTTTACCAGATCTTTTTCTGTAGGATGGTGTTGAGTTCTACGTTGTTGCATTCAATTCTGTCTGGTATAGATACCCTGAATGATTCAGTATGCTTTTTAATATTGTGGCACTTCACCTTGTACCACCAAGTGGAGGGGAGGCAGTCCTAGCAGTGTCTCAATAACTGCAATGGGCGTTGGTCTCATTACTCCAGTAGAACCTGCACAGGCAAGTCTTTATATCTCGCCCAATTTTGTTGAAGCGTGAATATATAGATTATATAGATTTATTGTTGTAGCTCCAATGCTATTTTGTTAGATAGTACACCTTCTTTGGTCTTAATTCCCTTTGGCCACAATGAGTTAGGTCTATGCTTTTCTGGTCACTTTTGTCAGGTCACTATTGGATGGTATAATTATTGTGATGACACCTTTCTCGTTTACCTTCTAGAAATTTCTTGAATCCCACGATTTCACTCAATAGTTTAATTTTGTATTTTTGATTTTATGTAGGAAATAATATCGAGATGAAATTATATTGCCTGGTTCGTTCTGGTATAAAAACTTTTTAACAAAAAATTGAACCGACGAAATACGGAACTGAGAAGTAAAAAATAAAATAAACCTTCTTAGTCTCAATAACTAAGCTCCTAAACTAATGTAAGTAACTGATTTTGAGTCGGCGCCAAACAAACAAGCAAATGAATTAGGTAAAAATTGTTTTTAACCGCTTTCTTAGTTGTTTGAACAACCCTCAGAAGTTAATGAAAACTTGTACGAGTTAAAATTACGGGGACTTTACCTTTTATAGTGGGATCCGAAACCACTCTTGGGAACTTGAAAAAATTTTTCACTAGCTGCGTAAAATGATGCCATCGAGTTGGGCGGTGACATTCTGATAATTTTTTTAAAGTAATTTAATGATCTTCGTTGATTGTTCGTTTGGCGCCGACTCAAAATTAGTTACCTATATTAGTTTAGGAGCTCAGTTATTGAGACTAAACAGGTTCATTTTATTTTCTACTTTTCAGTTCCGTATTTCGTCGGTTTAATTTTTTGTTAAATTTTTTTTTTCTATTTTTTGTGTCTGAAATCTACTAATTACTACCTACTTGTTTTTTAATTACTTCCAAAATACTTACACCCACCTTACTTCAACTATTACCAGTTAAATAATATGATTATCTACTTTTACTATTTGTTGTAATATAAATTATTTTTGTTGTTCTGGTTAGTTTATGTCATTACTTTGTATATCATTCCATCCTCTCATAGAATATAATGATTGTGACGGATGTAGGAGAACAAAAATAATGACACTAGCGGTCTGTCATTGGCAACTACATATGTGTGCCAATGTCCACAAGTGAAAAATCAATTAACCCCTATTTTTCTACCCGTAAGGGTGAATAATTCCATTCGAAATCCAAATATGATCTACTATGAGGTATACCCTATCGATAAAAAAATAATCATCCAAATCGAAGATCCCAGTACAAAGTTATGCCTGATAGAATCGGTTACCGGACCAGAATTCAGAGGGTGAGTGATCAATTTCCTTCATTTTGCTACCCTTAGGGGTGGATTTAATTTTTCAAATTCAAATGTGACCAACTTCGAAGTACACCCTATCCACTAAAGAAAGAATTATCCGAATCGGACATCTCAGTACAAAGTTATGCGTGATCATACATAAAAAAAAATATACGCGTTGACTAGAGAACCTCCTCCTTTTTGTTTTCGTCGGTTAAAAAAAAATATACGCGTCGACTAGAGAACCTCCTCCTTTTTGGTTTCGTCGGTTAAAATTTCAATCTCTCCATAGTACCGCACATAGAATGCCAGGAGTATGGGTTCAAAAACCGTATCATTACACTCTGCTCAATTCGATCCAATGATCAGAGATGTAAGTTAGAAAATAGTTAGAAAAATTAATGCGAATTTTCCCTATTGCAAGTAGATCAGAGATGTTTGAAATTTTCAGGAATCGTTGTCAAGAGCTACGACCTTCACTCTTCAATAAACACCTTGTCGAAACTAAGAACACACAGCTTCAACAAATGAGAGAAAATGAAGCGAGAAGAGAAGCAGATAAGGAACTGGATAAAATGTGGGACGATTTGATATTGAAGGAAGCTCGGGCCAAGGTGATAATCATAAGTTCTATTTCCTTCTTGGTTTTTATTTTCGGAAAAAATATTCAAAATGAAATTAGACTTTTCATTTCTTCTAGTTGGAAAGAGAAGAACAGGAATTGATTGCCCGAAAGCGAAACCAACTGGACCTACAGTCTGTATGGGACAAACAAATCAAAGGAAAAGAACTGCTCAAAGCTGAAAAAGAAAAAGTGGCCCAGGAAGATAGAATTGAAATGGAAAAGTTGCGCGAACAGTTGCGAAGAGAAGAAATACAAGGTTAGTATATAAATATATAGATTTATTGTTCATGACAAGGAGTTTGTATATAGTTATTTATACAACAACAATATGAAGCGACTCTTCCTTGCATGGGCGAGAAGTTTTGAAACCTCGCAAGTGCAAAAAAGAGGTTTTATATTCGAATTCTATACATGATTTTTTCCAATACTTTGGTTCTTAATATAAAAATGAAAATACCCTTTATTATTGACATTTTGAAAGCAAACGTCCAATTTTTATTGTTTTGGCAGTGACAGTGACATTAAGAAAAATTATTTCAGTCAATCACAATACATACCTTAGGCTATCAGGGTGTATAGTAATAATCTCAATTATTGAAGTCGCCATTACTCTAAAACCGTAATCAGATAATTTTCATGAATTTATAAAATATTGCTTCAATTATGGATGAAGAAAGTGATTTCAGTGATACATCTGATATTCCTGGCGATGTGATGGAGTCAGCGGAAGCAGTTTGCTTAGAACTTCTACCAGTATGATATTATTGTAATATGTTTAATAAAAAACGATTAGAATGAGAATGATGGGTATTGTGTATTACCTGTATTTAAACAACGTAGGTCTGTACTTTTTTGCAAGCCGTGCAGATTTTTTTGCAGTCTGTTCAAAATAAGCCTACTTTTGACATTTAGAAATCATCAAAAATGACACATTTTTAACAAAAGTATTAGAAAAAAACATTTTTTCGTGTGTCATTTTTGATGACTTTTAAATGTCAAAAAAGTCTATTTTTGAACAAGCGCACTCGGCGTGCAAAGAAGTACAGACCTACCTTGTTTAAATACTTACAGGTAATACGCAATACGTGCGTTTAGTGAATACGTCACGAACGCATTTTTTTGTTGTGTTTCAGTCTTTGGATGCAAACAAACCGTAACGCGTAACAGCACTTTATCCAAACATGTTATTTAAAGAATTCTGGAGTTTTTAAGCACTTATAGCAATATGCTTATACGATATTATGGGATTATAATACGCTTTGTTGACATCCAAAGACTGACCACTAATAAAAATTGGTCGCGAGACGTCACACTTAACGCGCGTATACCCATCATTCTCATTCCAATCGTTTTTTATTAAACATATTACAATTCTATTCCGTCCATACTAATTTTTAACGAAATTCATATTAATTGCTGTTATTCTGTATTTTTTTTTTAATGTTCTGGTTCCCACGAAAAGCGATATCCTGTAATGTTCAGAGAACATCGTGGAAACCAAGGGAAATAAGGTAGGAGTTGGTGTTCTTCTTAAATTTCTGAAGGTTGTATGCCTCGGGGAACACCTCCCTAGGCAATGAGTTCCAAAGCCTCGCTGTTCGTTGGATGAACGAGTCTTTGGGAAGTGATGTTCTGCAGGTCTCCAAAGTGACCACGAAGGGGTGTGATGACTGAACTTGACGGGTTAATCTCGAAGAGACTGCCAAAGCAGGAACGATTGTTAATATTTCAGAAGAGCATCGCCCATGAAAATATCTATAAAATAGAGACAAATCGCCAACTTTTCTACGGTGTTCCAGACAAGTGAGCGAGTTTGTAAGCGAGGCATCACCGACGAGACGAATTGCCCTTTTTTGGACAGAATCCAATAGCTTCAGGATATGTTTAGGTGCCGCACTCCATGGGAACAGTATTCCAGGACAGGTCGGATCTGTGCCTTGTAGATCATAAGCAGCTGAGTGGGGGTGAAATAGCTCTTGGCACGAAACAAAAAACCAAGTTTTTGGGATGCACTTTTGGCAATGGACCTCACGTGATTTTCCCAGGAAAGGTTATTGCTGATAGTAATACCAAGCATCGATATGGATGACTTCAGTGGTATGGTTACTCCTGACAAAGTTATGTTAGGCACAGTGAGATGGGCTTTTCTAGAGAAAAGACAAGCTTGTGTTTTGTTTGCATGGAATTCTACCAAAATATTAGATCCCCACTCGAGAATTGTCCATATCCATATTTATATGATTAACATTTCTTCCTCGTTCATTTCTGGTTTCACGGGCTGATATAGGGGCCCTGGAAGAGAAAGCGGTATGGAGGGTACTATCATCGGCAAAGCTGTGTACTGGACATGAAGTTGCTTTCAACAGGTCGTTGATGTGAAGTAGAAATAGTGTTGGTGCGAGAATAGATCCTTGCGGAACACCAGCATTTATGAGTAGAGTGTCAGATGAAACTCCATCGACCACTACATGGAGAGACCTGTTTGAGAGGAAACTAGCAAGCAGAGAACACAGTTGAGGGGGCAAGCCATAAGACGGAAGCTTGGCGAGGAGTCCCTGGTGCCAAACTCGATCGAACGCCTTGGAGATATCTTATGCCACAGCTAAAGTTTCTCCATACTTTTCAATAGATAGCTGCCATATATGTGAGACGTAAGCGAGCAGGTCACCAGTTGATCTCTGATGGCGGAAGCCATATTGCCTATCGTTGACAATTCCTGAGTCTTCCAGATATTTCATGAGCTCGATGTTGATGGCTTTTTCCATGAATTTTGAAATAATAGATAGCAGTGCGATAGGTCTGTAGTTGCTAGGTAGGGCCTTTTTGCCTTTTTTAGGGACTGGCTGTACTCTTGCAATTTTCCAATTGGACGGAAATACCCCCAAATTGTAAGAGTGGTTGAACAACTTGCAAAGAACAGGTGTTAGTTCGGGGGCACATTTCTTGAGAACAATCGGCGGGATTCCGTCAGATCCACAGGCTTTGTTGGTGTTGAGACCCAGCAAAATCTTTCTGATAGTACGTTGGCGAAAGGTGATCTCGGGCATGTGACTGTCAATAGGTGTAATGTTCGGGAGTTGTTTTCCCGATGAATCCAGAGTGGAATTTCCAGCAAATAGGTGCGCAAAGATATTGGCTTTCTCCTGGGCAGTCGTTGCTAGTGTTCCATCTTCTTTGGTTAGAGGAGGAAATGAGCTGGAAGTGAAGTTTCTTCCCACAGCTTAGGCGAAAGACCAAAATGAACGGCGTATTGGCGCCATCCTACTAGTATCTTTTTCCATTGAAATCTCAAAATGTTGCCTTTTTTTCTCAAAATATTGTGATTTTTTATCAAAATTTTGATTTTGATTCTCAAAATTTTGAGATTTTTTCTCAAAATTTTGACTTATTTATTCAAAAAATTCTGACTTTTTTCCCAAAAGTCGAAATTTTGAAGAAATATCTCAAAATTTTGAGAAAAAAGTAAAAATTGTGAAAATTTAATGAAAAAAGATACTGGTAGGATGGCGCCAATACGCCGTCGTATTAATTCCAAACGATGATTTTGGTAATACTAAATCGAATGGCTTCTCTTGTATAATTTTACAAGTATAATTGTTCTCGACTTCAACAGATTTTATTTGAGGATAATTTCGAAAAAAAAATACTACAAGTTCTTAGCTGGGCAATTATTCTGATTAAGATTATGATGATTGTGATTTCTCGATAGATGGTGCGGGTGGCACATCAACTTAAAAATTTCAAATAGCATAATGGGTAATGTGGCACATCGTTGAAAAACTAACCAATTCTTTTTTCAACCATCTAATTTTTTTCGAATTTCGTTGATACATTTTTTTCCATTATGCATTTTGAATATCACGTATAAGTGCAGATCTGCACCCTTACCCTGATAACTTTTGAACGGCTTGATGTGAAACAATGAGACAGAAAATATTTTGATTGGTATTACCGATCCTCCTATTTGAGAAAAAATACATTACAATTATTCAAGAGAAGGCGCTGGGGGCACATCAACTTTAAAATTTCGATAGGCATGGAGGTCGAGTTGCCCATCATTGACGAGGTAATTTGATTTCATTCTCAACCTTGGTTGTTCTACGGAATCACAATTGCGATGAGTAACACGAAGAGAGGAAGATTCATGACTAATTAAAAATAAATAAATTGGCTATTATTTGGGTCAGAAATATAAACCAATCAATAGAGATCTTTTTCGTGACAAAAATACTACCAAGAAACAGACTGTGTCGTCATACGGTAGTTATATCCTGTTTTTTTCCTACTCCCAACTATCTTTGCTTATTTTGTTATAAACATTTGAAAGCATTTTTTATTTTTTTTTATCATTTTTGACTTGTAACTTGAAAACTAATGAAGCAGTCTCGAATTGTAGAGAATCAAAATGCAAAGGAAATGAGCCCAGGCTCGACTCTTGTCATGCTTAGCTCTAATACAATATCTCATAGAAAGAAATAAAAATGATCAAGTCTCTATCACTTGCACTGGCACACCCGAAAGAATCAATAATTATATTTTCAGACATTCTTAACTAATTTTATAGTATGTCTCAACAGATGAATCACCTTAAGCGGCGACTTCACACATAAGACATTTTTTCCTTCACATTGAATTAGATCGTAACTGCTTGCCGACAATCTCAAAGAAAGTAATAATTTAGATGAACATAAATTCGTGGGCAGCTATTGACACATGGCCATCCATATGTCACCGTCGGCTTTTCTTAAACCATAATAAGCGCGGTGATAGCAGAAGGAATGAAAGGAACTCGAGGGATTACGTAAAATCAAGAGAAAATTTATGACCTATTAACATAGTATGGCGGCTTTTCAAATCAAAGGAGAGAAGGGAGTAGACTATATATAAAGAAAGTTGAACATGTTCAATTCTCTTATTCTCCATTCGATTTCTGCGAGCGACTGAGTTTATAATTCAGAGAGAACTCTCACCTATATATTTTTATTCAATGTCGAACTGAGTGAAGAAAAATATACAAGTAACTAGATCGAAATAGTACGAATTCAGACTAGACCAGTATTTCAAGTTTGTAAATAATGTAGTCAAAGCTGATGCATCATCAAGCTCATTCTCAGTGCAAAATATCCTAATTATCACGCAGTAATCAACGGGATAAAACATCTTCTTGAGTACCGAGAGCTGAATGAAAATGTCTACGCGAATAATTCATGAAAGGTGTTTAAGTGGTTCCTTGAATTTATGAGTAAGTACATTGTATAGTTTTATGTTTGGAAGGATGACATTCCTAGTCCGTATTTCATAAAAAAAATCAGTTCAATCATTATCCTATACAGGGGTATGCAATATGCCTTCGTTGATAGTAAAAATGATGAATATAGAGCGTAAGAATAAGGTTAATGATTAAAGATTCGAAGTCAGAAATTAACTAGGTTAAATTCCTCTATAATCTTTTTATCTTTTTATTTTGATCGACTTTTTGTTTGTATAACCATGACTGTATTTAGAAATATGTTTTATTATATTTATTCATTATTACATCTTCCAGTGCATTATTTCATTTGAATTCGAGGGGTAAAAGGGTCTGTAAATTTTAATTACAAATAAACAACCCACGTTCCACAATCTCACAGGGTGTAGTAGTATGCCAAAGTAATATCTTCTAGGTTAATCATATTTCGATTAATTCTTTCGAACAATCTTACTGGCTGAAGTTGAAGGGTCTTAACTGATCCCCAAAGTACCCAGTCACAACATTGGTTGTTGCAGGAGTGGTGTGTTAATACATAACACCCTGTATACAACCAGCCACAACATTTGGTTGGTCAGATGTAGGGTATTTACTGATCCTCAACGTCCCAGCAGCCACAACACTCGATCGGATTATTAGTAACGGAGAAAAACCGCAAAAACCAGAAAAAAACTGCGTTTTATTTTAAATTCATAACATTGTAATTTTTCAAGTTTTGAAGCAGGCTCTCCACGACATAGTAGTGATCCATATGTACTTGTGTATGTATGTGTGAAAAACTCAGGCACTGTAGGATTATTAGTTTTGGCATAATTGCAATTTGATTTTTCTAATGCACTTTATTGCAGCATACCTGAATGCGTCATAGATGGTCCGATTTCAATAGTTTTTGAATATTTTGAGAGTTGAAGTATAGTACTAGAAAATGACTATCATCATTTTGCGTTAAAATGCTGCAAAATAGGCGAGAAGTACTTGCAAACATGACCGAAAACCAGCGAGTGCATGAAAGCGACTCAGGAGTGGGGGTAGAGCAGCAGATTCATGACGGGCGCAGCGCGCTTGTATTATTATACATACGCTTCCCCGCGTCTGCTGCTCTACTCCTACTACTCAGCCGCTTTCACGCACTCGCCTATTTTCGATCATGTTTGCAATTATTTTTCACCTATTTTGCATCATCTTAACGCAAATTGAGAATATAAGTTTTGTAGAACTATACTTTACTCTCGAAATCTTTTCGAAACATTGGAATTGGACCACTTTTGACGCATCCAGGTCTGCTGCAAAAAAGTACATTAAAAATATTGTAATTATGCCAAAACTAATGTTGCGACAGCGCCTGAGTTTCCCACTTATCAAGTACATACAGTGCTTCTCAAAAGTCCTCTCCCCCCCCCTCTTAATTTTGGAACGATTATACATAAACAAGTGAAATTTGGAAACTGAATATTAAAGGTTGTAAACTTCCCTACTAGTGATGAAAGATGACGAAATCATCAAAGATGACGTCACAAGGCCATTGTAACCAATAATTTTTAATGGAAACCTACGGCAAGCGACACCTCTTTCAAAAGGTATCAAAAAAACCTATTCAATGATACTAATTTTGTTTCTGTTCATGGCAGTTTTAATGGCTCATTAGTAAACATAAAAATTTAAATTCCATTCAGTATGATATTAATTATAGATTTAAGAATCAGTATCTACTCAAAGAAATTGCTCGAAGTGACCTCCATTTACTTCCTGACAGTGAAATATCCTATTTTTAAACTCTTCTCGTACTTTTGCAAATGTGTCTGCGGAAACAGCCTCACATTCTGTAACAATACGTTGTTTTAAAACGTCAATATCGTCAGGTTCAGTGGCGTAAACCTTCGATTTAAGGTACCCCCACAGAAAAAAATCCAAAGGTGTGAGGTCCGGTGATCGAGCTGGCCATTCAGCTGAACCTCGTCCAATCCATCTACCACGATACTCCTCATCCAAATACCGTCTTACTGCACCGTAATAGTGTGGAGGAGCACCATCCTGTTGGAATGTTATTTCCAAATTGCCGAATTTATCTTCCAAAATTTCAAGGATTAACGGCTCTATTGCGTTTTGCAACAGCTCCATATAAACCTCACCAGTTAAATTAGTATTTAAAAAAAGAGGCCCAACGATGTGGTTTTCCAGGATACCTGTCCAAACATTCACCTTCTGGGGAAATTGGGTATGTGTTTCACGAAACAGGTGAGGATTTGCGTCACTCCAATACCTCACATTCTGTGTATTCACATTTCCATTTAGGTAGAAAGTACTTTCGTCACTAAAACAAATTGTTTTGACATAGTCTGGCTGTTGGTTAATTTTAGTTTCCATATTTTCACAAAATTCTAGTCTTCGGTCTGGGTCGTCGTCTGAGAGTTGATGAACCATTTTTAATTTGTATGGATGAAATTTGTTTTTTTTTCAACACCCTGTGTACTGTACTTCGACTGACTTCACAATTCAATTCAAAAGAGTTTTATTCAGTTTTGTCTTTTACATAACCTATTCGACTATTTACAACTTAAAAACTATATGTACAGATCTTCCTACTTTCCGGTAGGGTATGTGGGCATCCTGCTTGCCGTTCCTGGGTGGTAGGCGAAGGGGATGTCTTGCCTGGTGTTGGGCTCAGGTTAGGTAAATCTTAGGGTAGGTTTTTTGGAGTGTGAGGAGGGTTTTCTCTTGCCCTGACTTCACAGGTAGATGCAACGTGAGTTGTTGAAGAAGTATTACTTCTGCCAGTATATCAATTTTGTTCTCATCAGAAGTTTGTGTTCTGCCAGATCGTTTCGCATCATTAATACTACCGGTTGTTTCAAACTTACGAAGAAGCTCCCTTAAATAAGTCCTCGAGACGGGGCGATCGGGAAACCTCTCATTAAAAATGCGTTCTGTTCCATGAATATTTTGTCCAGTTTCACCAAGAATCAGGATCGCAGCTACTTTATCACCTAAAGCACGTACCATTTCGCTTCTTGAAGCACTTGAACGTTCGTCTCACAACAGTTTAACAAATTATTAAAATGTACAAAGATATTAAAAGTACCAAAAGCTGCTTAAACAGTTAAACGTTCGATCAACAATACACAAATTATTAAATGTACAAAAACTTGGACAATTACAAAAACGTCGAATTAGGGAGACTAACAAAAACGTCAGCTCATTTGACAACTATCCAGAGGCGGAGCTTGAATTTGGAATTTTAGTATTAACTGATTTAATTCTTCACAGCTTTGCGTTTTTTAAAAGCGAGTTGCCAAAACTGCCATAAACACAAACAAAATTAGTATCATTGAATAGGTTTTTTCGATACCTTTTAAAAGAGATATCGCTTGCCGTAGGGTTCCATTTAAAATTATTGGCCACAATGGCCTTGTGACGTCATCTTTGACGATTTCGTCATCTATCATCACTACATCATTTACAACCTTTAATATTCAGTTTCCAAATTTCACTTGTTTATGTATAATCGTTCCAAAAATAAGAGGGGGGGGGAGAGGACTTTTGAGAAGCACTGTATTATTTACTACTATCTCTCCGCTTCCCCTGGGGCAGTGATTTGGATCAATGTCCTAGATATTGACGTTTAAATGTTTGTTACTAGATTTGTATTGTAAAATTTGTTTGTTCTAGACTATGTATGATATAGAGTCATACCGTAATTGTTCTGTCATATCTCTTGTTCATATTTATACTTATACTATGGCTTTTTATTTATACTTATACTTGTTTATACCCATTATGTGCTTCTCATATGAAATATATATATATATATATATATTAAATATATATATATATATATATATTATATATATATATTCACTACTATGTCGTGGAAAGCCTGCACTACAACTTGAAAAGTGGCGGATTTATGATTTTTTCCAAAAAGCAAATTTTTTCTGGTTTTGCCGGTTTTTCTCCGTTACTAATTACTCGATCGAGTTGCGTTAGGACTAATTCTTTTTGAATTTTAATTCTCTACAATTCGTCCAGTGAGAGTATTGAGATTGCTCCATTGGTTGCCAAGTTACAAGCTGAAACGATTAAAAAAATGCTTTTAAATAGTTATAACAAAATAAGCACTGACAGTTGGGAGTAGGAAAGAATCATAACAGGATATACTACGAACCTGCTTTCATATGATGGCACACTTGGTTTCCTGGTAATATTTTTGTCACAGAATCAATAGAGCAGAAAATCTCTATTGATTGGCCCAATAGGATTATTATACGGATTCAGAATCTCTACCTAATTGAACTTTGAAACGAATTCGAAAATAAAAAAATATTTAAGTCGTGAATCTTCCTCTTTTGACCGTATTTCGTGTTACTCATCGCAATTGAGATTCCAAAGAACAACCATGGTTGAAAGTTAAATTGAATTAAATTTTCAACGATGTGCAACTTTACCTCTATGTCTTTCGGAATGTTTAAGTTTTTGTGCCCCCAGCGCCCTCCGTAGAGTAATTGTAATGTATTTTTTCTCAAAAAGTAGGATTGGTTATACCAATCAAAATATTTTCTGTCGCATTATTTCACATCAAGCCGTTCAAAAGTTATCGAGGAAAGGGTACCATTCAGATCCGCACTTATACTTGATATCTCAAATGCATATTGTGGAAAAACGTATCGTTGGAATTCGAAATGAATGAGATTGTTAAAAAGATAATTGAATTATCTTTTCAGCTATGTGCTACTTGACCCCCATGCTATTTGAAATTTTTAAGTTGATGTGCCATCTATCGAGCAATCACAATGACTTTCAAAACCGTTCAAAACCGTTCAAAAAATAACCTGGGGGTGAGGGGGAGCATATAAAAAGCCTCACTATGTACTGTTACATATTTCTAGCTTTGGATGCCAAACGTCGAAAGAGAGACCGCACCGCGAACGAACTCCTCGAGCAGATTGCAACTCAAGCACAACTACTGGCCCAGAGGAAAGAAGACGAAGAAGCGGTTGATCGAGCCTTTGACAAACTCGCGAAGATGGAAATGGAGAGGGAGCAACAAGCCTCTCATGACTTTACTTCCCAATACAGAAGGGAAACGGCAATGTACAAAAAACATCTACTGGACCTCGAAGAGGAACAGAAGAAGGAAGAGAAAGAACTGTTCAGACTGTTGGACATACACAGGCAGGAGATCGAAAAGAAGCAAGACGAAGCGAGGTGTAAGGTGCTGGAAGCCAAGAGGAAGTTACAAAAGGTGGGTGGGAGCCAAAGTTATTGCTGTTTTTATACTTGAAAATGTTGACTAGTTTAACCTTTAGTTTAGTGACTGAATATATCGACCAAAGAACATGCTCGAGTACATCTCAATGGGTATAAACAATAACAGATACACTCAACGTTTGGTGACAACTAATCATAAACCGGATGATTCTCCGAGGTGGATCACCCTTATATCTTTTTTATTATTTAAGATAGAAAAACCTAATTTGGGGGTTATGTATTATAGTTAAATTAACATTTTTTGACATATTTACTTGCTTTGCCGTACGTCCTGTTCGACCGGAAATGACCCAACTTTCGATTTTCAAATGGGACATCCTATATATTTTTACTTTACAGTCTTCTTCTTTACATTCTTTCGTCCCAAAAAAATTAATTTTTATATTTAAGAGCTGGCTGCAGAAAATCTGGCCGAGTAACAGAATTAAATGTTTTCAAAATGTTAGCACTCACAGAGACCATAAGAAAAATAATTTAGTGCTTGGGCAGAATTTTTTCAAAAGTTTTGTATGCTTTCTTTCCGAAACATTTTTCCTACTGCAACCATACCAATGGACTAACAGCTTGGAATTACTCTTGAAATTTAGTATTTACAGAGTAAAAAAATAATATATTTCAGTGCATTGTTAAATCTTGTTCTAATGCCTGTGACTCTGCTTGGCACAAAACTTTTTTTTGTTCATTACTATACCTATAGAGTAACAGTTTCAAACTACAACCAAATTGAAGTTTAAACATTTTTCTATTAGAAATGAATATAATTGTTTATTGGATGTGCAGATTATACCAAAAAATAAGCACTTGAGAATATCGATATCCAAAAGGAAGAGCTTCAATTAACTTTGGGATTCAATAGTGACAGCGAAGAATAAAAATTGACAACTACAACTTTTGACATATGTAAATATGGTAACTGCAGATTATCAGATATACTGGATATTCCAAATTAAATCAGTACATTCTATTCACATTTCAACAGGATGATTATTTGTTTATCCCTGAAAACTTCTCTAAAAGGATATATTAGTAATAGCATGAGACTTTGAGAAATAGAAAGTCTTGTGCCAAGCATTTCTAACAGGCATAGACGTGGCACTAATGTTTTTTTTTTAATATAAAAATGTTTAAGCTTTAATTTTGTTGTAGTTTGAAGCTATTACTCGATAGGTATAGTAATGAACCAAATAAAACAAGCATTTGGAAGAGATTTAACGGGCCACAAAAATATATATTTTATTACTCCGTGAATTCTAAATTTTAAGAATAATTCCAAGCTGCCACTCCATTGGTATGGTTTCAGTACGAAAAAGATTGTAGAGCAATGGGTTTATCTTCCACTCCAGATACCACTGCTGGAGGTCGTTTAATGCATTCTGCAAGTGAACGACACCCATCAGGTGGTCAGCTGCAGAGAAAAGCAAAGCCGTATCATCGGCGAACAGGGAGACCTTCACATGTTCGCTTCTTGGAATATCTGACGTGTAGAGGGCGTATAATATAGACAGTACTGCCCCCTGAGGAACGCCGGCCTCAATTTCTCTCGATTCCGAGAGAGAATTGTCGACCCTGACTTGAAATGTCCTACCCTAGAGGAACGACTTGATACACTTGATCAAACTCAGTGGCAGGTGGGAATCTATTAGCTTAGCAAGAAGGCCTTCATGCCAAACCCTGTCATAGGCTCTGCTAATATCAAGTAAAACAATGTGAGCGCTGTTATTTGAGTTTAAGGATGAAATAGTGTCCTCCACTAGCCTCATCACCTGTAGCTCAGTGGAGTGAGCACGTCTAAAACCAAATTGTTCATTGGGTAGGACATTTCTATCCTCCACTTCTCCGTTAAGCCTTTCTAGAACGATTTTTTCAGCAAGCTTAGCCGAACTGCAAAGCATACTGATCGGTCGATAATTTTGTGGAAAGGTCGGGTTTTTTTCCCTGTTTCGGAATCATAACCACAACGGCATGCTTCCACCTCCGTGGGAATCTCTTAAGGCGCAGTGAATTATTAATAATATTCAATAATGATTGCATCTGGTTATCCGGGAAATACTCAATCATTCGATTAGTTATGCCGTCGCAACCAGCCGCTTTCTTGTGATTAAGTCCCTTTATATGGGCCTTAAGTTCATCCAACGTAGCTGGACGAATGTCGTCACGATTGGGATTAAAACCTGTTGAGAACTTTGCAGCAGCTTCAACGAACTGCGCAAACAACATCCTCATTTGGTCTTGCTTGAAATTTGAACTGGCTGGGGAGGGGAAGCGTCCCGGGCCGCCGCCGCTTATGACACCCCCGCCCGTATCTATTTTTCGGGAAAATATCGTCGATTTTGCGATTGTGAAGCGGGGTCCATCCTGCGCCTTATGCGTGGACATTTGGGACATCCACGATAGTTCGCAGTGTGATCCCCACTGCAGTTATTTTTTTTGTAATGGGTTTATGATCATTACATATTGTCAAGTCGATTATTTTTGGTATTTCATTGTTACCATTCTGAAGTGAAGTTTGAAAGAATGAATAGATGTCATGTTACCTACCAATTTTTTCAGATTGATTTCATTTTGTTAGATGGTCTCTATTTTGAACAAAAAGAAGTGGTACATAATGTATATCGTTGAATTGATAATCATAATAATAATAATGTTTATTTACATACAAGACAAAAAGTACAATAGAGTGTATAATGGGGGTAATGTAAATAAACAGTGAACATCACAGAAGCTTTAGTTCTTAGGGAACCATCTCTTGTACGTGATATCAGGTGATTTTATGTTGTATAATTGATAGACATAAATGAAAATTAGTAATAATAAATTATTTAAAAAAGAATAGAATAACATAATTTGTGATGAATGATTGTATTATAAATATAAATAGCAGATGAAGTGCTATGAGCAAACGTAATTTTTGAACATCCAGATTTACATAATACACTATAATAATTAAGGGACAAGTAGACCATATCGGTCCATTTTGTGTATACAGTACCTATATATGTTGAGTGTAATATAGAGTATGGAATATTATAAAGATCAATTTGATGATATGCTCAAGATAAAGAGAAAAAAGAGGAAAAAATATTCAAATAAGTTTGAGTGGTTACTTCGCTACTCTTTGTGAGTTAGAACGCAATCTTGAGATGTTTTTGTCTGGCTTCGCTTCTTTCCTTGTATTTCTAGTGGGTTTTGGTGTGTCGTTTAAGTGATTTGTTGTTCGAGTATCTTTGGCGTTTTTTGGTGGTTGTAGTTGGGTTCGTCTTTCAATCTGTTCTTCATGTAAAATGAGTGGCTGAGTTGGGGTTGCTGGGGTACTGTTTGATTTAACAGCGTGGTGTTCTGATTCTTGCAGATCCTGTAAGGTATATTCCTTGTTATCAACAATAAGTTTATTTCCCCTGATATAACAGTTTGAGTCTACTCGACAAGTTGCAAATGGTCTAAAATAGAGATACTGCTCTTAAAATTAAGTGTGATAGCTCATTGGATCCGGAATAACGCCTAGAAAAATGTGCCAGAAGCGTGTATTAGCACATAAAAAATTGCAAAAGTTATAAACAATTGAAGATGAAAAAAAATGGCATTTCGTTTTTTGCCAATATTTCATAAACTATTAATATTTAAGAAATTTCAAAGATTCTGAAAGAGGAGGAAATTTCCAATAAAAAACTCCCAGCTCCCGGAACTCTATCTCCATTATTTATAATTAATTCAACGCTGAAAATGGGTCTCCGAGCGACATTTTCAGGTTGCGCGCGCGGCGTCAAAAGCGAGTACGACACATTAATTAATGTATTTAAGGTATTAAATATTTTTTTTTTAATTTGAAAAAATTATGGTGTAATCGGAAGACTATAAATAATTTATTCCCGTTGGAAATTTTACTGAAAGTTTATTTTTCAACAAGTTAAACGATTGTTATATAACAAAATTTTCTCGAACTTCTGTCTTAATTGTAAATGAAAAAAAATGTTTAAATAATTGTCTAAAATTTTTTCGCTTTAGAGCCTTTTTATATTCATACTTTGTTTATAATAATTTTTGTACTTAACAAAAACAAAAAAATCCAAGTAATGTTGTTGAAAAAAAAATTTTTTTCTCAATCATCATATTTTCGTTTATTTATCAATACAAGATATAATTTGATTTGCAAAAAAAAAAAATTCCGCCATTTGTTGATCAATTTTCTATAAACAAATTGATTATTTCAATATTTTTGAGGAAATTTTTTTCCACAATTCATTATAATACAAATATTATGATTTTTCAAAAAAAAAATTCCAAAATTTTTAATTTTTATAATCGTTTTTTTTATATTTTATTGTTTAAATAATTAGTTAAAATTTTTTTCCTCTAAAAATCATAATTGACAGTCCTCTATGGATTAACAAAAAAAAATTTTTTTTTTATCAACAATTCCATTGTTTATTAACTTAACAATTTGTTATAAACAAATTTTTACTTTGTTAGATTTTTTTTCTGAAACTTCTAAAATTTATAAAAACAACTATATACAACAAAGTATAGAAAAAAAATTTTCCCAATTTTTCCCAATTCCAATTCCCGAAGTACAATAAAAAATTGGAATTTTTTTTTTTATACTTTGTAATATATGGTTGTTTTTGTAAATTTTGGAAGTTTCAGAAAAAAAATCTAACAAAGTTAAAAATTTGTTGATAACAAATTGGTAAGTTAATGAACAATGGAATTGTTGATAAAAAAAAAATGTTCTTGTGTTACTTTATAGAAAACTGCCATTTATGATTTTTAGAAGAAAAAAATTCCTTGACTAATTATTCAAACAATAGAAATATAAAAAAAATTATAAAAATTAAAAAAATTTTTGTTGTGGAAAAAAAAATTTCAAAAATATTGAAATAATCAATTTGTTATAAAAAATTTATCAATAAATGGCGGAAATTTTTTTTTTGCAAATCAATTTATATCTTGTATTGATAAAAAAACTATAACATGATGATTGAGAAAAAAAAATTTTTTTAACAAATTACTTGGATTTTTGTTTTTGTTCAAGTACAAAAATTATATAAACAAAGTATGAATATTTTTTTAACTTTCATGGCCTGATCTTGTTAAAGAAAGGCTCTACGGAGCGAAAAATTTTTACGACAATTATTTAAAAAAAAATTTTTTTGTTGAAAAATCAACGTTAAGTAAAATTTCCAACTGGAATAAATTATTCATAATGTTCCGAATACCCCATAATTTTTTCAAATTTAAAAAAATATATTTAATACCTTAAATAAATTTATTAATGTGTCGTACTCGCTTTTGACGCCGCGCGCGCAACCTAAAAATGTCGCTCGGAGAACCATTTTTTTATTGGAAATTTCCTCTTCTTTCAGAATCTTTTCTTGAAATTTCTTAAGTATCAATAGTTCAAGAAATATTGGTAAAAAACGAAATGCCATTTTTTTTCATCTTCAATTGTTTATAACTTTGCAATTTTTTATGTGCTAATACACATTTTGGCACATTTTTCTAGGCGTTATTCTGGATCCAATGAGCTATCACACATAATTTTAAGAGCAGTATCTCTATTTTAGACCATTTTCAACTTGTCGAGTGTCTATTTCTGTTGTTGTGCTTTCGTGAATCAAGTATTTTCTTAGCCCTTGGTATTCGCTGCGTTGTTGATCAGTTAAATTGTTAGCTATTGCAAAAATGCTTCCTTTCAGTTTCTTGGAATTTCTGATGACTTCAGTTTTCTTGATATGGGATATGAATTCTATTTTCACTGGACGATTTGCTTTTTTTCCAAGGCAATAAAAGTTGTTGATATTTTTTTCCTCGACTTCGACTCCTACTAGGTTTTTGATCTCAGTACAAATAAAGTCCAAAGTTATGTTTTCATTCGGTGCGGACCATCCGAAAACAATAATATTATTTTCCCTATCCTTTCTTTCTAACTTCTCGATTTTTCCCTTGAGATATACATTTTCTTTCTCTAGGTGGTTAACTCTGAACTTCAGTTCTTCTATTTTCAGCAGAATGTTGGCTTCGCTAGCTTCAATACAATTTTTCAGCTCAATTTTGCTTTTTTTAATCTCGCCTAGAATTTCTTCGATCATATCATCCATAATTTCTAGTCAGTCACTACAACTATATACTTTTGGCTTATGGTGGAATAGCGCCCAGCCAAATTTCTTATCAGTATTTATAATAACAGTGGCTAGCGATTTACAAATAACGTGAATAATGATTGAAAATGCTCTTTTTACTCACGGATAACATATGTTCCGTGAACACTTTCACTTTACTGGATCAACTTCACTTTTTTACTAAATCAATTGTCTTCGAAAACGTTGTTTTGAGGTAACTATTTCAAGAGAAGATGACTGATATGTTTAGTGCGGAGCGGAACGTGCTGGGCTCATTGCATGATTCCTTGATTAAAAAGATTGAGCCCAAGTTCGTTTTCCTTTTATCAGGTGGTTACTGCTGCAAGGTTTTTTGTGTGAGCTCACTGGATTCTGTTCCACTTGGATTAAAAAAAGTGCTGATTAACGTTTTTTTGTTAGTTCCCTTTGTTAAATGTGTTTTTTTTATCACATACACGCTGCTAAGGCCGTGATCAAAATCATCCAACAGACTGAATGCACTTTATGGATTAATATATCACTAGGTAGTGGATATTTTCACGAGCTCAGTGATATGAAATTCGACTGAAAAGTTTGGCTCGGAACTCGATTTATTTGTAAAATTTCGGGAGAGATTCGTAGCACAACTATTTATTTTATCGTATGGTACAGTAGCACATGTCTACAACAAAAAGAAATACAAAACATATTATTGCTCATAGGCTAACATCTAGTTGGCAAATGTACTCGATCGCTTCGTTGGTCGCCATCAGGAAGTCATTGAAGTCACCTCCGTAGGCCCTGTTCTGGCATTCGGTGATGATGTGGTGAACGGTTTGTCTGGCCGCTCCGCAGTCACATCTTGCAGATGGTGTTTTGTCCCACTTGTGGAGCGAGTCTGCGCACCTTCCGTGTCCGGTGCGTATTCTGTTAATAGATGACCATATTTTGCAGAGGTCTGCAGGGTTGAAATCGGATGTCCGCAGTTCCCTGGCAGTTCTCATAGGAGGTCTTCTGGAGCGCAGTCTTGTTCTGTCTAGGTCGGCTAGGTCACGATGTATGGGTAGCTGGGGGTTGTCTGGATTCTGTTGAATTCTCGGACGAGGCAGATTTGCGCGGAGGTCAGGCGGTGGTATGTGGCTCAGGACTGGCAGCCATGAGGTTCACTTATCTATCTATCTCTATAGATAATTAAATTCTCTATCGAATGGCAAGATGGCCCTCGGTTAGTACCAATTGAAAAAAACGATTTTTTCGTTGAAAATGCCTTCAGAAAATTTAAATTCCTGCTGTTGGATTTGTTATTGATCTTATCGTTGAAATGACTATTACTATGAGTTACTTATGTAAATTAGTATGGATTTTAACCTGATCTATGCCTCCTGGGCTGAAAAAAATGAGAAATTAATTTTTTTCAATTGTAAAACAAAAATTTGGCAACACTGTCGTATGTTATTTGAGCCGTAGAATTCGAAAAAATAGAAATTGGTGGCTATTCTGGTGAAACCGGAAGTCGGCCATTTTGTTTTCATATGTCTGTCAATCCGAAATCGTGTCTCATATCTATGTACAGAATTTCATTCAAATCGGTTGATAAGTGAAGGAGATATAGGCAGGGCCCTAGTCCCATTGTCCCCCGTATATCCAACCGCCGATAAAGCATCCGACGTAATCTACAAATATTTGAGATTTCGAACAAAATGAATTATAACTTATATTACTCAGGGGTAGTTTATCTTCTTACTAGTAAAAATATGTTTAAAATCGTTTCAGTAGTTCCAGAAATTACCTCATACATACAACAACAAACAAATGTTAATGTAGATATAATAGTTATTCATGTAATAAGGATCATAAAGACGATCATTATGGTACAAGTCGTGAATGTTATTGGGCGAGGCGTAGCCGAGTCCGATAACACGACGTGTGCCATAATGATTGTTTATGATTCGTATTACATACTAGTATATTAAAGTATAAGTGGATAAAAAGGGCTTTAAAACACGCGCGATTTTTCGAGCACGACGGCGCAGCCGGAGTGCTCGAAATAGAGCAAGTGTTTTCAAGACCAGTTATCCACGAATACTTTACGCATTTTTTTTATTGGTGCACTTTGAAATCATATATACTGGTATTATTACTACAAAAAATAGAAATAAGAACTAGTAATGCAAAATGGTTGAATTCGTGATGTGACATCAGTATACCTTGTCATGGAAATGAGGAAAACATATATTCATTTGCAATTTGTTATGGAAGATCAATATTTGTTGTCACCAGAGCTCAAAAATGATTAATTTTTATATCGATTTTTCAAATAGTGAGGCAGGATCGCGGTTAATACCGCAAAAATCCAGTGATATATATATATATATATATATATATATATAAAAAGAATAGGAGAAGTTCATCAAATGGATGGAGGAGCAAGAGGTATCACATATAAATGAACGAGTTGTTAATCATATTTTATTTGACGTTACAAGGTACTCCTGTCAGATCAATAATCAAAAATTTGTCATTTAGACTTCACGTTTCTCGATTTGTTGATGTTGCCATGGTAACTTAAAAAAAACGCGCGTTTTTAAAGTTTGATTTAAACACGCTAAGGCATGCTTTAAATGGGTAAAATGGGGCACCAATAAAAAAAAATTATCTGATGGCATTTATATTAATATATTTTCGAAAAATTAAAAAACTGAGATTTTTGAAGGAGTAAGTATATGTATAATTTCAAATATTAGTAGGTTAGTGAGCTGTGCTTTGCCATTTCTTGACAACGTCAGGTTGTAACGGCAATATTTATTTACCTGCTGTCAAACACAATTGTCACGTAGAATTGAATATGATTTAAATAATAATGAGTGATTCTGAAACTGGTAGTTTACCTTCTGATTTAGAAGAAATGACGCGTAATATCTTGGACTCCCTTTTGCCGGAAAAATCACGGAGTGTATATGAAATAGCGTAATTTCATTATGGTACTTAGTAGCCGTAGTCCGTAGCCGTGTCCGATAACACGACGTGTGCCATAATGATTGTTTATGATTCGTATTACATACAAAATTTTATCTGATGGCATTTATATTAATACATTTTCGAAAAATTAAAAACTGCATTTTTGACATGTCACAATGACAACAATTTTTAAAGGAGTGAGTATATGTGTAGTTTCAAATATTAGTAGGTTAGTGAGCTGTGCTTTGCCATTTCCTTGACAACGTCAGGTTGTAACGGCAATATTTATTTATCTGCTGTCAAACACTTTACAGTAGAATTGAACTATTTATAATAATGAATTCTAAACTGGTGTCCTCTGTTTTAAAGAAATGACGCGAATATCTACACTTGCGAAAATCACGGAGTGTAATGAAAATATTATTATTGGTCTGAAGAGTAGCCTTTAACGTAAAATATACTCGAAAGTATTGTATTTAACCTTTGATGCTTTCTATTAATAATCATGATTTCGGATTCGATTCTGCTATATTCATAAAATGATTTATATCATTTGAGCTCTGTACATAATATTATTTGGAACAAATTACATAATGTTTTCCATTTATGCATAAAATTAGTGCATCAAGATTCAACTTTGCATTATAGTTAAACATATTTTGTAATATCTATAATGACAAATCCAATAAAAATAACGTAGTTCTGATAATGTTAAATTGCTTTTTTTGCCTTCCTGAAATCCGGTTTTACCCGTTAGTCCACAACAATATATATTATCTGCTGTCAAACACAATTTCACGTAGAATTGAATATAATTTAAATAATAATGAGTATTCTGAAACTGGTAGTTTACCTTCTGATTTGGAAGAAATGACGCGAAATATCGTGGACTCCCTTTTGCCGGAAAAATCACGGAGTGTATATAAATAGCGTTTAATCGGTACGAAGAATGGTGTTCTCTAAAAAATCAAGAATATCATCATGAAAAGTATTGTTGGCTTACTTTGAATGCTTATCTAATGAAAGAAAACCATCTTCTCTCTGGTCGTATTATGTTTTTCATATGGAATTTCATTATTGTACTTAGTACCATAATGAATTAATTATGGGATCAAGTACCATAATGAGCTTCCTTATGTCATCAAAATTGAGTGACATAACGTTGTCATTATGACATCCCATCAGATAAACATATTTATGAATACTCTATAATGACAAGACTTCTCCAATTTAGAAAATAACTCATTTCAAATTTGAAATTCGTCTTTTCTTTTCCACTTCAATCTTCCGGATTTTTACCCATTAGTCGCCACAACAACATAATATAGGAAAGTATATCTAATTATAGTATTTAAGAGCTATTAAGATATCAAAGATAAATTTTCACGCTTTTTTACATTTTCTTAACGATACAATGTTACACAATTTTCTAGAGCATAAATTGCACAGGATATGGATGCTTCAATCAAAGTGGAAACACATATTGATTTTTATCAGCGTCAGCACACGGAAGATACTATTTCTAGCTAATCGAAGAACTAATTTGCGGAACTATCATCGAGATACGACTGCGATGAGTTTTAATTGATGTGAGAATAGTTTTAGTTTGTTTCGTCATTATTGTTTTTAGAATTGAAGCATATAACAATCACATTACTCAATATTGCGAGGGCGCTGGGATGCCCAGTAGATATAAGTTTACTAACCAGCCTTGATTGTTGAATTTAATATATATTTTTCGAAACCTTCCACTGATCTTTCCGTACTGATTCGTTCAACAAATTCTTTTGGGCTAAGTGCAACAATTACTGAGTATATTATGATTATTATTATCGAGGGTTGAAAGACACGGGTGTGCAGACAGCTGCCAAAGTTAGCAGCTAATTAGTTCCAATGATTGCCGAGGGTCAGTTGGCGTCGACATTTTTTATTACAAGTTTTTATTTAGTTTCACTTGATAGTTAGTTCGTTCGTTAGTTATGGCCCTATTTTCTCCCATTCCCACGATACCACCAAGTAAACTGTGATTAAAATAATTATTTTTTTTCATTTCCTCATAAAAATTCAGTGTTAACCCTTCTGAAGAACATTTTGAATGAGAAATATTCCCCTTCACTGAATCATATTCGATGGCGATGACATATGGGAAAAATATTTTTTGCGCAAGGCCAAAAACTTACTCGGCTGGTGATAAAGTCGATGAGCGGGCGCCAGAGTGATTTTCACTTTCATATCGATAGAAATCTATATATATTTCGTTGATTTTAATTGATGCAGAATGATATAATTTAACCCAAAACTTTATTAATAATAATATGATGAAAATATGAATTATAACTTTATATTGATAATACAATTAGAACAGAAATATTTGGATTCGTTGTCTTCTACTGTTGCAAATAGTTACTGATTTCAACGGATTCCTCATTACTAGAAGATGTAGTCTGGAGGTAATTGATTTTATATTCTGGTAGTTCAACATAGTTTGTAAATCTATGGTCTAAATTTACAGAATCTCGTTAATATGTCGAAGTAGGGAATTTTTTTTTTACCATAATCTGAAATGATAAACTTTTGTTGAGCCTTATTATTAGAATCTGGTTTACTGATTTTCTTTAATATGCATCCACAACTGACAAATGACCCCTGACTATTTAGTTTCACTTGTTAGTTCGTTCGTTTGTTAGTAAGGGTCAAATATTGCTAGTGAATTTTGACCAACTCCTAGTCGTACCGATTAATTAGAAATTTGGCAGGTGTTCATAATGCATTATGAAATTTTTGTTGGCGGCTCCAAGATGGCGGACGAAATTTGTAATTATGGTCCGATTTGATTCAAAATTGGCACCTGAGGGTTTTCGGGGTGGGAGATTATGCATTTTTTGTCAAAATACATAAATTCAGGATGGCGGCTGCAAAATGGCGGACGAGTTTCTGAGATTATGGACCAATTCGGATTCAAAATTGGTATGCGGGGGTTTTCTGGGTCGAAGATTATGATTTTTTTTGTCAAAATTCATAAATCCAAGATGGCGAACGAGTTTTGTGATTATGGTCTGATTCGATCCAAAATTAGTATGTGGGGGTTTTCGGGGTCGGAGATTATGAAATTCATGAATTCAAGATGGCAGCCTCAAGATAGAGAATGAGTTTTGTGATTATGTTCCCATTCGATTCAAAATTGGTATGCGGGGCTTTTCGCTGTCGGAGATTTTAAATTATTTGTCAAAATTTATAAATTCAAGGTGTCGGCCCCAAGGGTTTACTGATTATGGCCATATTTCATTCAAAATTGGTTTGTTGGGGTTTTCAAGTTCGGAGATTACGATTTTTTTGTCAAAATCTATGAATTTGAAATGGCGACTTCAGGATAAATTAATTAACAATTTTATTTCCCAAGAAACGTACAAGTTTATGGAAGGGAAAATATAAATACTAAACAACAAGAAAGGTGTACACTATATACTCCAGAGAGTATAAAAGAATAATATAAATGATAGAATCAGAAGAATTTTTTTAAATTAATAATGAAGAAGGTATTTCTTTAAATGAATTTTGAATCGTAATTTGCCATATGTATTCAAATGGTCTGGTAGATCATTGTTAAATCTTATTCCATTGTAATAAATATATTCTTGAACAAAATTTGTCTTTATTTTAGTATCTCTAGATTATTGGACAATCTGGTTGGGTAACTGGTTGTTCACTATTAGTTTTGAATACCAAATTAGAATGCTTTATATTATTTTCAACGAAATGAATGAAGGTGCACCTCTTTTTAATGAATTAATATCTAAAAATTTTCTTGGTTTACATAAATTAACTGTTGGTTCTCGATAGTCAAGTTTGAATATACACTTGATGATTTTGTTTGGAAGTATTTTCAATGGCTTGAGCAAAGAATGACTAGCTGAACCCCAAACAAAAATTAAATATTGGAATTTGGATTAAATCAAGGTGAAATAAATGGTTTTGAAATATTCTATAGGTAAAAATTTGTTTGGACCACGATAAATTCTCATCTATATATAGTCCCGAGAATGTCAGAATGGAAGAGTACTTTATACTTTCATTATTGAATTGATTATGATTTTTCACATCAATGTTCGGTGATCTTTTTGTTAGGAACATAAATGATTATTTTTAAAAATTCAATGATAATTTACGCGAAATAAGCCATCAAGATATTTTTTCAAGATCATCTATCATCTTATTTGTGATCTCATGTAAATTTCTGCTACTATATATTATTGTTGTATCATCAGCAAACATTTTGATTTTTCCAGTCAAATCCAAGCCTGCTAAAGAGTTTATATATATATATATATATATATATATATATGTATATATAAATATATATATATATATATATATATACAGTGCTAGTCAAAAGTCCCCTCCCCCCCTCGTATCTTTTGAACGGGTATACTTATAATAATGAAATTTGGAGGGTGGAAATAAACGGATGTAGGCTTCTCAACTGGTCATAACAGGTGACGCAATAGTCATAAATGACGTCACAAGGCCACTGTGACCAATAATTTTAAATGGGACCCTATGGCAAGTGACAGCTCGTTTGAAAGGTATTGAAAATACCTATTCAGTCATACCAATTTTGTTTGGGTTTCGGCTGATTTTGATTGATAAATTGAAGAAATACGAAAATTATAGTTTCGCATTTAATTAATAAAGATTTTAAAGTACGCCTCTGGTTAATTGTCAAAAAGGTTGACGTTTTTGAATTCTCTACTTGTCAAAAGTGTTTTTACCTTGAAAATTTACCTAAGCTATTGTTTAACGAGACGTTTAAGTGTTTACATAGGCAAAATGGTACGTACTGTAGCCGACAAAGTAGCAGCTATCTTAATAATTGGTGAATGTAGAAACAATTTCCATGCAGCGGAACGACTGTTTAATGAGAGGTACCCCGATCGCCCTATATCGAGGGTTTATTTGAGGGAGCTTCTTCGGAAGTTTGAAGCATCAGGTAGTGTTCAAGATGCCAAACGATCTGGTCGACCAACAATTAGTGACGACAAAAAAATTGACATAATTGGAGAAATGGTAGTAAACCCTACTTCTTCCATAGCCCAAGTTGCGTCTATCTGTGAAGTCAGTCAAAGGACAGTACATAGGGTGTTGGCTAAAAATAAATTTCATCCATACAAATTAAAAATGGTGCACCAACTTTCAGATGATGACCCCGACCGAAGACTAGAATTCTGTGAAACTATGTCCAATAAAATGAACCAACAACCAGGCTACATACAGACAATTTGTTTTAGTGACGAAAGTACTTTCTTTCTCAATGGAATGTTAACACTCAAAATGTGAGGTATTGAGTGACACAAATCCTCACATCTTTCGTGAAAAACATACTCAATTTCCAGAAAAAGTCAATGTTTGGGCAGGTATTTTGGGAAACCACATAGTTGGGCCTCTTTTCTCAATGCTAACTTAACCGGTGAATTGTATCTGGAGATGTTACAAAATGATATTGAGGCGTTAATTCTTGAAATTCTAGAAGATAATCCAGATGAATTCGACAACTTGGAAATAACGTTTCAACAAGATGGTGCTCCTGCACACTATTACGGTGCAGTAAGACGTTACCTAGATGAAGAATATCGTGGTAGATGGATTGGACGACGAGGTTCGATCGAATGGCCAGCTCGGTCACCGGACCTTACACCATTAGATTTTTTCTATGGGGGTACTTGAAATCTAAGGTTTACGCTACAGCACCTGACAGTATTGCCATTCTGAAACAACGAATTGTTGAAGAATGTAGGGCAATTTCCGCTGACACACTGGGACGAGTACGACAAGAGTTTAGCAATAGGATGCATTACTGCCAGGAAGTAGATGGAGCACATTTTGAACACTTATTATAAGAACTGGTTCTTAAATCTTTATTAATTAAATGCGAAACTATAATTTTCGTATTTCTTCAATTTATCAATCAAAATCAGCCGAAACCCAAACAAAATTGGTATGACTGAATAGGTATTTTCAATACCTTTCAAACGAGCTGTCACTTGCCATAGGGTCCCATTCAAAATTATTGGTCACAGTGGCCTTGTGACGTCATTTATGACTATTGCGTCACCTGTTATGACCAGTTGAGAAGCCTACATCCGTTTATTTCCACCCTCCAAATTTCATTATTATAAGTATACCCGTTCAAAAGATACGAGGGGGGGAGGGGACTTTTGACTAGCACTGTATATATATATATATATATATATATATATATATATATATATATATATATATATATATATATATATATATATATATATATATATATATATATATAATATATATATATATATATATATATAAGGAAAAGGAATAAGGAAAAGTACCGGTCCCAAGATGGACCCTTGAGGAACACCACCTAAAACGGTTTTCTGTGAACTGTACTTTTTTCTCATACATACAAACTGTTGCTTGTCTGATAAATAATTTTCAAACCACATATACAGGGTGATTCAAAAGTACTTGAAAAACTTCAGGAGGTGATTTCTCATAATATTCTAATATGAATTGTTCGAATAAATATATGTCCGGAAACGCTTCGTTTCCAAGATACAGGGATTTAAAGTTTTTTATTTTCGTTTTTTTTTAATAACTTTCGAAATACTGACCTTAATCAAACGAAAATTGGTATTGAGGAGTTTTTCGAGGTGTCAAATTCAAACCTGATGTTATTATTGGTCTTACTCGTAGGGGGCGCACCTACACGTCATTTTTTTTGAGATTTATAACTTTTTTGAGCGTACTTCTAGCACATGTCAGTAGAAGAACCAATTCCCTTATCATATCCATGCAAAAAAGCTACCCCTGTTACAAGTCGCTATAAGCAACCGTTTTCTAGATATTTGGACTTGAAAATTTCAAGTCGATTATTTGATAATCGATGCGTGTTGAAGTTATTACCATTATTTTGCATTTTTCACAAGAATGCTTAGGAAATGAATTTGACGTTTAAGTAAGTAGTTTTGGTAATTACATATTATGTGACAGTTAAAGGTTTTGTTGTTTTGTTGAAGTTTCTGTAAGTTTTAAAACACTAATTTTGAAATGGCAATCTCCACCGTTTTTGGCAGAAACAGGTAGCTTCAAGATTGCAGCTGATGTTATTGGAAAACCACGAGCAGTCCGAACCCCAGAACTGGAAGAAGCTGTTTTGAACGCTGTCGAGGAGAATCCAGAAACAAATACAAGAATAATTGCTGAAGCTCTCAATTCTACTCAGTCCACATTTTGGAGAATTATCCACGATCAAAATTTTTATCCATACCATATTTAAAAAGTACAAGCTTTTTTACACGAGACTTTCCCCAGCGCAATACTATGTGTCAGTGGTTTTCGAGAAAATTGGCTGGAAATACTCAATTTTTAAGATAGTATATACTCTTCACGGACGAGGCAAACTTCTCCCGAAATGCTATCACAAACTTTCATAACCACCATGTTTGGGCTCTGGAAAATCCGTACGCAGTTAGTGAAATACATTATCAGTATACATTTTCCGTAAATGTATGGGCGGCAATAATTGATAATTACTTGATAGGTCCTCTCTTTCTTCCGTTCCGACTGAATGGCGCAACTTACAGAGACTTTTAAGAAAATGAATTGCCGGGACTACTTCAGAATGTACCATTAGAAATTCGTATCCGCATGTGGTTTATGGATGATGGGGCTCCGGCTCATCTGAGCGTTGTAGCCAGGGAATTCCTTAACACTGTCTATCCAAATAGATGGATCGGTTGGGGTGTAGAAGAACCTAACGAGGCGTGGGCACCAAGGTCTGCAGATCTAAGCCCGCTAGATTTTCATTTTTGGGGACATTTGGAGCCACTAGTTTATAAAACTCCAGTAGCGAACGAGGAAGATCTAAGAAACCGAATAGTAGACGCCTGTGAAACAATAAGAAACACACCAATAATTTTTGAGTGGGTACGAGATTCAATGACTAGAAGACTGAATGCCTGTTAGGTGGACGCTTTGAACAATTTATTTGAATACAATTTAGTTTGCTTTATTTTATTCTACATATTCAAAATTTCTTGAAATAAAATGTTGATATTTCTCTCAAATTTTATTAAAACAAGTACAGATTTTGCACCCTCGATACAAAAATAACTATTTCAAACGAGTAAAAATAAATAGAATAGGTGGCGGGCGCCCCCTACAAAAAACCAAAACTACTTACTTAAACGTCAAATTCATTTCCTAAGCATTCTTGTGAAAAATGCAAAATAATGGTAATAACTTCAAGACGCATCAATTATCAAATATCTAGAAAACGGTTGCTTATAGCGACTTGTAACAAGGGTAGCTTTCTCACGAAGACATGATACAGGAATTGAATTTATTCTATTGAAAAATGTGCTAGAAGTACGCTAAAAAAGTTATAAATCTTCAAAAAAGAAAGAGACGTGTAGGTGGCGCCCCCTACAAGTAAGAGCAATAACATCAGGTTCGAATTCGACACCTCAAAAAAACTTCTCAATACCAATTTTCGTTTAATTGAAGTCGGTATTTCGAAAGTTATTAAAAAAAAAACGAAAATAAAAATAAAACTTTAACACCCTGTATCTTGGAAACTGAGCGTTTCCGGGCCTATATTTATTTGGACAATTCATATTAGAATATTGTGAGGAATCACCTCCTGAAGTTTGTCAAAGTACTTTCGAATCACCCTGTATATTTTAATTAAAACTAAAATTATCGCCCCATCTATATCATTCAATCCTATTTTCAGAAACAAATTGAAATTATTTCAAGAAATAAATTATATCAATATTTTTAAGGAAAACATCTTCCAAATTAGGACCAATATGGCTTCATAATTGAGCATAATTTAGCTCAACAGTAATTCGGAGGGACATCACAATAATTTATGTTTTTTCCAGGATGTTTTACAAGGAAGAGACGAGCAACTTGCTCTAAAACGACAGGAAGCTGAAAACCAACTGAAGCTGAAACAAGCCGAGAATGAATTGCTTCAGATGGCTTTTGAAAAAAATGAGCGTCTGCAAGCTGAAAGTGACCGTTTGGAAGGAGAGGCCGTTCGCCAATACAGAGAAGATCTGCAAATGCAGATTGCCCACAACAATATCTTGAGAGTAAGTTCAACAATTTCACTGTACAGTGCTCTCATTTTAATTTATCCCACTTTCAAAAGGCTGTAAAATATTTATTATTTGATCGGAAAGTTCGAATAAAAAAAAATTGTAGTGATTTTCGTTAAGTTTTATGCTGTTGGGTAAAAAATTATAAACTGTCAAATGACAAAATTATTGACATAACTTATTTTTTCTCAAATAGTACACCCTAAATATCATGAAATATTTAAAAACATTCTTTTTTCTGAATACGAAAATATACCACACCTGCCCTTTTCATTAGTTTAGCGCAAATTTGAGTAAATATGATTAAAATTGTAAATTTTCAGCAACATCAAGATGCGTTTATTATTTTGTTTCCAAGAATTTGCACAGTTTCGCTCGAATTATTGAAAGTCATATTGTTCCCTGGCAGTTTGTTGGTCGAGAAACAAAATGAGATATTCCATAGAAAAAAAAAGTTTTATGTTCGATATTTATCGACAAAGTGGTAGTGTTACATCTAAAATATGTTTTATAGACTTGAGAAGTTTTTCGAAACTGATAGCCTGAATAGAAAAAAACATTCAGGCCAAAAACAGTTTCGACAGAAGGAACAGAAAAACATATTCAAGCATATCTCAGAGCCGATCCTCAAAATTAATTGAACGATGTACTTGGAGAATTGCCAGTGTGTATTGAGAATCAATCCACGCAGTGACTAAGAAATACAAATTTTCCCCATACAAGCTGAAAAGGCTGCAAAAGTTGACACCATCGCAAAAGGAAAACAGACTGCAATTTTCAAGATATATCTTAGAAATCATTCAAAGGATGCCACATTTCCGCATAAAATATTGTGAACCGATGAGTCAAAATAGACACTATTGGTCTCATTATAATCCTTATCTAATACAGAAAATACAGTATCAAGGTAGGCAGTCCGTTGTTGTCCAACATGTTCATGTCCACAATGTTGTCCCAGCAAAAATGTTTTTGGATAGAGAATATCCACAGTGGATTGGAAAATCGGGTAATATTAGATGGCCTCCTAATAGTCCCGATCTTACACCGTGTGACTTTTTCTTATGGGGTCACGTGACAGGTGCAGAACAATAGAGCCACTTTGTTAAAAATCAGAGGACATACAGAAAAAGTATATATTACGTGCAATGAAAATGGAGGTCAAGTGGAGCAGCACTTATAAATGCAAAAAATTTTTTTTTTCAATTGCTTGCTATTTGTTAATTGGATTCATTTGATTTTTCAATAAATTTGTTTTGCTCCCAGTTTTTTTTTAATATTTAAACATTTATTTATTTTCATATTTGTGTTTACAATAATTGTGTATACAGTTGAAATGGAACATATAAATTTAAAAGAAATAGAATATTATGTATAACCAGACAGTTATTAACTGGTATAAGATTATACATGGTTTTAGAATAATTTGTAATAGAATTAAATTTATTGGTAAATAATAACATATTAACGTAATAACAAATATTCAGACATTATTAATAGAATTAAATAATGAAAAAAAAAATAATAATACATTTGAAATTAATGAACATAGGATAATAATAAAAAGAAGAAATGGAGGTGGTAAAATGAATGGAATCAGTTATTTCTTTGTGATAGAATGTATGTTTTCACTTTAATTTTGAATTGAAATATATTGTTACATTTTTTTAGATCATCGGGTAGATTTTTGAATTTTGAGATTGCCTCATATGTAAGTTTTTTCTGACCTATTGTAGAATTAATAGCTTCAAGATGGAACCAGTCATATTGTCTAGTGTGGTGAGTATGAGTTTCGGAGTTTCTTGTTAATATGAAATTAGATTTCAGCCTTTTATTAATAATATCATAAGCAACTTTCAGAGTGTTGATTGTATAGTGTTCCTCTAGAGAAAATGTATTCGTTTTATCAAACAGTTGATTTGTTGGTATATCATATGGAAGACGATACAGGACTTTTAATGATTTCTTATATAATACAGACATTTTGTTGAAATTATTTTTTGAACAAGATCCCCAAATATATATTAAATAGTTTATTCGACTAAGGATATGAGAATGAAGAATTAAATTTGCTACATATGTATTAAGTTTGGGACATCTTCTCAATGCACCAATAATGGGAGATATTTTTTGTTTGAGAATATCAATATGCTTGTCCCATTTCAGTTTCTCATCAATCCAAATACCAAGGTATTTGATTTGGGACGTTTGTTTCAAGCAATTATTTTTTATACGGATATCTAGATTAATAGTTTGTTTATTTCGTTGGTGGAAAATCATATACTGAGTTTTATTGGAATTTACAGAAAGGAGGTTAGAATATAGCCATTTTTCTATTTTCTTTAAGCCTTCGTTTATCGTATATTCTAGAATTGTAGGGTTTTTATTTGCATATAAAAGAACTGTATCGTCTGCATATATGGTGTATTCACTAGTTAAATTTATTTTAGAAATATTTTGAATATATAATAAATATAAAATTGGACCTAACACAGATCCTTGAGGAACACCTTTATTTATATATAATTTTTTTGATTCAAAATTGTTTACTTTAGTTCTAATGGTTTTATTCTCAAGGTTAGATTTCATTAGATCATTTGCCATTCCTCTAATTCCCATTAAATCGAGATATTTCAAAAGAACTATAGGATCAACTGTATCAAAAGCTTTCCTAAGGTCCATAAAAATTGCTATTACATAATTTCCCTTGTCAAGTCTGTCTTGTACAAAATTAATTACTTGCAGTACTGCTGCTTGTGTTCCACTGTTTTCTTGAAAACCAAATTGATTTAAATCAAATCCATATTTTTTATTTATGAAGTTTACTATTCTTTTTTTTATAATTTTTTCAATTATTTTGGAAAATATGCTTATTAATGCTATGGGCCTGTAATTGATTGGATTCTGGGCATCTCCACCTTTATATATTGCTCTTATTGATGCATGTTTCAATTCATGGGGAAAATTCCTGTTATGAAAGATTTATTGATTAATTTACTTAATGGTTACTGTTTATTATATATTTATAATTAGTAGAATCACTGTTATTCGTGAGGAGATTGATATTAAAATCACCTATTATAATAAGTTTTTTATTAGAATTCATTATTTTATCTAAATAATCGAGGAATTCGGCAAGATTTGAATTTGGTGGTCTATAGAGGGAAATAATTTTCAATTTTGAATTAAAATTAGGAATTTCATTTTCAATTGTATTGTACTCTTTATTTATATTTTTATGTATTTCTTGATATTTCAAACCATTTTTTAAGTAAATAGCAACTCCACCCCCTTGCTTATTTTCACGGCAGTGGTGAATATTTGTAAAATTAGGGATATTAAAATAATCTGTTTTATTTGGTTTTATCCATGTCTCAGTTAAAATCAATATATGTGTTTGTAATAGGTGATTTTTAGAATAATTTGTATTTCATCAATTTTATTTACCATACTTCGTATATTTAGATAAAGTATATTTAAATTTTGGATTTTTGTAACCTTAACAGAATTGAAATTATTCATAACTGATCCTGTCTCTAGATAAAGCAATTTTTTTTTGTTAAATTGGGCATTCATTACTATTTGAAGTATGATTTTGGTTATTATTACACTTAAATTTTTCATTTACTTTTTTGCAATTAATGCAACAGGGAATATTTCGATTATTACACTGCTTACTAATATGATTTCCAGCACAAAATGAACAAGATGGGGAATTTCTGCAATCTCGATAAATGTGGCCATATTCATTACAATTAGAACAAGATATAATATTGATATCCTCTCTGATTTTGAATGTATGCCATCCAAGAATTATGTCTTTGTTCACTAATTTGTTGAATGTTTTGCCTTTAGTTTCAATATAAATGATAAATTTTTTGGAATATTTTGATAGTCTTGAATATTTGATATTAAGTATATCATCATCATTGATGTAATTGAATATACACAGCTCTTTTTTAAGTTCATCTGTACTTCTAAATTTTTTTGTTCCAATGAAAACCAGTCTAGGTGATCTTACTTTGATGTTGTGATAACATATTCTTCTCCTTTTTTTTTTTTTATTTCTTCATCCGAATTTGACTTCAGCAGAACTCCTCCTTTTTGAATTTCTTGAATTTTCGTTATTCTAGCCTTAGCAATAACTGGATTTATTTTTGTTTGAATATCTTCCTCAGTTTATTTAAATGATTGTTGATTTTTTGGTTTGATAATCAAGGCTGGAATATTATGTGGGGTAGTATTCTGTTTCTGATTATTATTTTTGACTATATTAGCATATGATTTCATTTCGTTATCTTCAATTTCGTTGGCATTCCGGCTATGATTCAGTTCTTCTTTCAATAAGTTGAACTCTCTTAATATTTCTTCTTTATCATTATGCTCTGTAATAATTTTGTTATATTCTTTGGAATCAATTGGTATCAATTATTTTTTCATTTTTTGAAATGATTTCATTCTTTGCTTTCAAAATTCCTTGTAAAAGTTCATTTTCTCTTCTTAGATGGATTATTTCATTATCGTTTTCTATATTTTTCTCAGGTGTAGGTTGAGTGAGGACAAAATCATGGGGTAATATCAATTTATCAGTTGAATTTTCATTATCCTTATTATAATTCACTTGCGTGCAATGGAAATCACTGTTTGAAATTTGATCTTCCAGTATGACTTCGGTATTTTCATGTGACATATGGATACTACTTGTCAACTAATGTCATCATCATAATTTGGGTTCAACTGCAATAAATTCTCCAAATGGCAACTCTTCTTCAATGGCACAATTGGAAAATATCTTCAATATTAGAAATTCAAAGTTTTTCAAATTTATAATTCAGCACTTTTTCCAAATGAATCAAAATTCTATGGATGATTCAATTGCAACATGTATACAGGGCAATCTCAGTTGTGAGTTTACGAGCCAGAAAATCATCATAATGAATACTCAAGAGCTATAACTATAAGAACTATGACGATTTTTCGGAAACAAAATAAAAACGCGTATCTCTTGTTGTTGAAAAATTACAATTTTAATCATATTTAAACCAATTTGCGCTAAACTAACATTTCGTGATAGAAAAATATTTTTTAAATGTTTAATGATATATAGGTGTACCATTTAAAAAAGTAAGTTATGACCATAATTTGACATTTGACAGTCTATAAATTTTGACATAAAACTTAACGAAAATCACTACAATTTTTGTATTCAACCCTTCAGCTCAAAAACTAAATATTTTACAGCATTTTAAAAATGGAACAAATTAAAATGAAAGCACTGTACATTTTTCATATCGATTATTCAATCTGATTTTTTTTAATTTTGATAAAATATTAATGATATCCGACCCCGAAAACCCTCACATACCAATTTTGAATAGAATCGGACCATAAACACAGATATCATTCCATACATTTTGTCGAAAAATTCATGATCTTCGTCTCTGAAAACCCCCACATACAAATTTTTATTAGAATCGGACCATAATCACAAAACTCCTCCGCCATTTTGGAGCCGTCATCTGAATTCATAAATTTTGCAATAATTCATAATCTCCGACACCGAAAACCCTACATACCAATTTTTAATCGAATCGAACATAATCACAAGACTTGTCCGCATCTTGGAGCCGCCATTTTGTTTTTTCTCTAACAAAAATTTGACCTACTTACACTCATCCACAATTCACGTGAAATTTGGAAATGTTCAGATACTTCGCATGACAAATGCAATTCATCACTGTGATATTGTGAAAAATTCAAGATGACAAAGGTTTTTCGTAATTTGTGGTCAGGATTTTATCTGAAATTGATAATTAGGAGTCAAAATTAAATTCAAGATGGTGGACTATATTTTGTGATTTATATGACAATAATAAAGTTCATTCGGAATCATTTACATATAAACATTATAAAGAATGAATTCTGAAAATTACTTCACGAAATGGAACTACTACCTGCTTTGATTATATACCCATCGTGATTGTTGAGTGATGATGTTTCAGTGAGAGGATTTGTTCCATGATTTTGAATTTGTATGAAAGACATCTGAGTTTTTCAATGAGGTAGAAAATTTTATGATATATATGAAACACAATTCCCATATATTTCAGATTCAGTTTCATAAATTTTGATGATACTATGAGTTCTGAGTCGACCTGAATTTGGTGATTAATTCTGGAAATAGATAATAGTTCCTGTCAAACCAGCTCTTTAATTTTCCTAACTCTTCATGAGCAGTTTGTTCTAATTCGCTCGTGCAAGAGCATGGAATTTTCCATCGAACTCTGTATTTCAAAGTGCATTAAGATAAATATTGGATAATAAAATACCTTAATTACTAACTTGAGATAACTGGAAGTTTTTCTGATTTTTACATACCGGGTGAAACAGGATTTCGGGCCACCCCTGTAACTTATGCATTCGTGAACGGATTCATCTGAAATACGGTACAGTTATATAAGCAACCATTTCAGATTTGATCACATTACAATCCAATATGGCGGACTTCAGGTTTTTCTGCAAATGCCAGCAACTTTGTTTTTTCAAATAGAACACCCTGTATATTTTTACATATTCAAGTTCAACAGGTCAAATCAAGTCCAAAAACATACTTTTTTCTGAAAAATTATTTTGTGTCATTTATTGATGAATCAATTCAGTCACATCACATTTTGATCAAAAATTCATTTTTTCAAATGAAACCCATATGGGCCACCTACCTGTCTCTCTAGAACATTCATTAAGAAAAAATAACATATCATTTTTGTATTTCGGTGCAGTAACAAATTGTATACATTCAAAAATCTACAACTATTCATGAGTTTCCTTGCAGTTCGAATAATTTTTCAACTTAGTAGCTGTGGAAAACAACATTTAATCTTGTCAACTAATTGTGTTTCCTGTCATCTTTCATCTCAACTCTTGAAAATTAGTTAACTTCCGAGAATTAGTTTAGTAGAAATGTAAAATCAAAATAATAGGTTCACAAGAAGTGAATAGGTTGATATGTTATTAATTTACGGAGAATGTCTTAAAAACAGTGTCGTCGCTTGTCAGTTATACGCTGAACGATACCCACACAGGAAACACCCACAAAGAACCTTTTTCGAAAATGTGGAGAGAAGATTCCGAAAAGAACCCAACAATGGAGAAGATGATCGTAAGTGAGGAGGCAGAAATGAACGTTTCGCTTATGTTGATTTTGATCCAACCGCTTCGCCGTGGGAATTGGAATACCAATGCAATGTAAGTCGAGAAAACGCTAGAGGAATTTAAAAAAAACACCATTATCGTGCTTACAAGTATAACTTACACAATTAGTTGACAAGATTCAAAGATGTTGTTTTCCACAGCTTACTAAGTTGAACAAAACTGCGAGGAAACTCATGAACTATTTGTAGATTAGTGAATTTATACAATTTGTTACTGCACCGAAATACAAAAATGATGTAATTTTTTTCCTTAATGTATGTTCTAGGAAAACAGGTAGGTGGCCCATAGGGGTTCCATTCCACAAAAATTAATTTTTGATCAAAATGTGATGTGACTGAATTGATTAACCAGTAGTACACAAAAAATAATTTTTCAGAAAAAATAAGTTTTTCTGTTATTTGCGACTATTGGGATAGCTTCGACAATCTCATTATCCACGAGGTAAAAAAATTACATTTGACATAAGGTTTGGACTTGTATTGACCTGTTGAACTTGAATATGTAAAAATATACAGGTTGTTCTATTTGAAAAAACAAAGTTACTGGCATTTCCAGAAAAACCGGAAGTCCGTCATATTGGATTGTAATGTGATCAAATCCGAAATGGTTGCTTATATAACTGTACAAAATTTCAGGAAAATCCGTTTTCGAATGCAGAAATTACCGGGGTGGCCCAATATCCTGTGTCATCCGGTATATAAACAAATATAACTCTATATCACCTTTATGACACTACGAAACTAGTGATAAACTGATATTCATGCACGAGCGGATAAACGGCGGGAATCTATGATGCGGCTGTCGATTGCGACTGAGGTCTGAGATGGCTGGGGCTATCGTGGAGGCCGTAATAGGACCCAACCATATATAAAAAAATGGCCGGTCCACGTTGGAGAAAAATGGATCACCGCTCTGGGAGTCCGCCTGTGGTAATTGAAGCCTCTGGGGGCTGTCACTGAGGTGTGAGCGTGGGAGATGTCTTACGGGATGTTGTGGGTAGCTAATGGGGCCCAAACATATATAGAAGAAAGTATGGCCGCTCTACGTTGAAATATCCGCATGGGGTCCCGCCTGGGGTGTTCAACAATCTCAACATATGGCGGTCAAACTTTTTGATATACACTCTGGAGTATATAGTGTTCAACTTTTTTGTTGTTTAATATTTATATTTTCCCTTCCACAAACTTGTACGTTTCTTGGGAAATAAAATTGTAATTATTATTATTATTATCATTACGGCCCCCACGACAGCCTCAGGCATCTCAGACCTCAGTGACAGTACACAGCCCCAGAAGAGAGTCATGATTACTCCCGCCGTTTGCCATTGTGGGCACAGTGGCAGTCCCGTTTATCTGCGCGGATCGCATCTTCAAGTGACTCTAAACCAGCATAGCCTATCTACTTTTTCATATGTTTGCAAAATGTTTACAAAATCGAAGATGGTAGAACAAAACTAGGGTGTCTTTGACTGTTGCTTTGACATTGGCCTTTTAGTTGTATCGTATATATCCAATAAAGACCCTTATTATTATTACTTACAAGTTTTTTTTTTATTATCTAGTTTCACCTGTCCCGATGTTTGTCATCACATCTTGCAAGTTAAATTCGACCCACTTCTAGTTGTTTGATTAACTGGAAATTTGGCAGGTGTTCATGGTTCCCGTGACAATGCATTATGCATTAGTTGGAGAAAAAAAGAAAAAAATGGCGGCTCCAAGATGGCGGACGAGATTTGTGTTTATGGTCCGATTCTATTCAAAATTGGTATGTGAGGGTTTTCGGGGTCGGAGATTATGAATTTCCCGTCAAAATTCACAAATTCAAGATGGCGGCTCCAAGATGGCGAAGAGTTTTGTAATTATGGTCCGATTCATTCAAAATTGGTATGTGGGTGTTAGGGGTTTTTGGGGTCGGAGATTATGGAATTAGTCGAAGATTATTGATTTTTTGTCAAAATTCATATATTGAAGATGACAGCTCCAGGATGACGGACGAGTTAATCTTTAGATGGTTTCCTCGTTGAAGAACTAGATAGCTCAGAACTTACAGGAAAAAGGTGTCATAAAAACGACTTCAACAAAAATTCATAGATTACAGCGTACTTACTAAATAGCACAAAATAAAATCATAAAAAAAAACCTTTTTAAAAACAAGCTTTTATTCAAATACCCTAAAAAGTACAAAATAATTGCTTTGGATGTGTGACGTAGGTTATTCAAAAGCTTGTTGCATCTGTATTCGAAATGAAAACTTTGCGCGACAAGCTCTTGAATCTAGAACTCACGGAATAACCTACTCACACATCCAAAGCAATTATTTTGTACTTTTTAGGGTATTTGAATAAAAGCTTGTTTTCAAAAAGGTTTTTTATTAATTATTTTATTTTTATTATTATCATCTTCTAAAAGTGGTTCCAGAATCGGAGCTGATGTGGCAAAATTCTCTAATTTATACACCCGCTTCAACCCAACTTTTAGATATCAAAAAGTAAATGAAAATGTGTACATTCAATGAGATCACCACATCAGCATTTGTTTTTTTTTTTAACATATTTATAGTATTTTTTTTATTTTTTTCTGAAAAAATTGTGACATAGATTGGATTATTCTTGGTAAAACAGTTAAGATTTGATTTGTTTGATCTGACTGAATGTTATGTAGGGGGAAGTTTCAAGTTTGAAGCTACATCTAATAGGATGGATGCAGAAATCCTGGCCAATCGTGTAACAGTATGAAATGTTCTCAAAATGTTAGTACTCACAGCAAACATAAGAAACATAATTTACTGCCAGGGCAAAATTTGTGCATAGGGCCTTTTTAGGAAAAAGCAGATCACAATGTAGTAACCGTTTGGAAATACTTTGAACTAGTATTCACCTAGTTGACAGAGTGATGCAAGGCGCCAGATTTAGGATCTGGTACTAGAAAAGGAGCGTGGGTTCAAACCCTACACCGAACAGTTTTTTTTTTATTTTTACTTTCGATTATTCGTTCATTACTATACCTATCGAGTAACTGCTTCAAACTACAATCAGATTTGAGTTTAAACATTTTTCTATTGAATAAACATTCGTATAGATGTGTACCTGTTAGAAATACCTGGCAAAGTCTTATGCTATTACTAACATATCCTGTTAGAGAAGTATTCAGGGATAACCAAATAATCATCCAATAAACAATCATAATTTTTTCCAATAGAAAAATGTTTAAAGTTCAATTTGGTTGTAGTTTGAAGCTGTTACTCGATGGGTATAGTAATGAAGAAAAACAAAATGAAAAAGTTTTATGCCAAGGCATTAGATTCAACGAAGCACTAAAATATATTATTTTTTCACTCTGTAAATACTTCATTTTAAGAGTAATTCCAAGATGTTCCTCCATTGGTATGGTTGCGGTAGGAAAAATGTTCCGGACAAAGGACATACAAAATTCGTTAACAAATTCTGCCCGGCACTTAATTTTTTTCACGGTTTCTGTGAGTGATAACATTTCAAAAATATTTCATTCAGTTACTCGATCGGCCAGGTTTTTTGGAGTCAGCTCTTAGCCTATAAAAGTGCATCAAATGATTTTGACACCATAATCGTCTTTTTTCAGGATAGAGAAAAACAAGAGCTGCAAAGGCAAATGGAAGAAGGCAGAAAAGAAGAAGAGAAGTATAAGAAAATTGTTGCGGATATGATCGTAGAAAATGTGCAGAATGTGGAGAAGCATCCGTTTAGAAGGGTTCTTGAAAACTATGATTGCAGATGTACTCCAAATTGTATACCATGAAATCCGGGAATAAAATACTAAATTCGTGTAAACCTAACATTTTTCAAATAATTTTTATTTTCTTGAACTATAGGGATTCATACTATGCTACAAATGTGAATAATCAAATGTATAATCTTTTAGGTTATAATAACATGTCTCTGATCATACTAACAGAATTCATGAAAATCAAGATTAAATATTGAAATATCAATATGATTGGTATTCCAGCAAAGCGATGAGGGAAGGTATGATTTTTGAAATATAAAATTTGAAAATCGACAATTTAATTATGGATTTTAATTTTGTCACTCATTTTCAACAAAATAATTCGTGCACCTTATTTCATTCCCAATGTCATTTCTTGAAGGAATGAAGTGATCATCACAGAATAATCCACACCTCTGCCTGTCCATCTATCTATCACAATCGTTATTATCAGATAGTGTTTGACGTGAATAGTACCTTTGGTACTGAAAATAATAGCAGTTGAATTTCAGAATTGATTTTTCATGTCCTCCCCTCTATTATTTCCGAAACTACTGAAGCACAAAAAAACAAATGAACTCAAATTGTACTCAAACTCTACAAGCAAACTATAGCTATGATTCCAGAACCTATCGCTGGTGGGAAATTGAAAATTAAATAATGCGTCTAACGAAACCCATGATGGGAGCGTCAAACTCGCATTTTATGCATTTTTGACAATACTTGATTTTTTTTATTTGTTTAATATCAATATAAATCATAGAGGGAATTTTATCATTGAGATAGGTATATAAAAAATATTTCTAATAAGCTAATTTCTCATCTTGACCATATTAGAGTCAACTGTAACAGATCTAAAAATTTCAGTAGGAATACTCCTTCTGGAATAAAAAGTAATCCAATCGGAATCGAAATTCTATAGGAAACTGTTTGAGATTATCGATAAGAAGATATTTATTCTTCAAGGCAACATTGTGCTCGTTGATTATATTTCATTAATACTCCATATTATGTTTAATTAGATACTTCTTAGTTATAGCGGACAATTAATAGCCAATCAATTACATAACATCATACAAGTTCCCTATAGTGATTGGATAATAATTATAGTATTCTGTATAGCGAGAAGGTAATGCAGTAAAATGATATAGCACTTCAAATAATTAGGTGAAAAACCATAGACGTGGAGTAATGAAGCAAACAACAAAAATATGGCATTAAAACATTATAAAACATTGTCTGGAGGGAACATATCGAAATATTTTTAGTTGAGTTTGTTTTTTGCTATGCAAGAAGATTTTCGCGCACAGAAAATATGAACGATTATTATGCTATTTAGTAACTATTCAGAACACGAAAGCATTAATTTCTCATTTTTTCTGTATATCAAGAAGGAAAGGTCTCAAATAACGTTGAATTGAAACTTACAATCGGTGACATGAGCGCTTTTTTATTCGATATATTTGTGGTAAATCCGTCATCCAACCAACTAGCTTGAATTATGATCAGGTGGTTGCAACAGTTTTTTTAAGTATCCTATTGTGTGGGTCACATTGTATTGCTAAGAAAGTTGTATCATTATGGATTGAGATGAGTTGCTTTCAATTGGTTCCAATCATATCTGATACAAAACAGACCACTTAGATATGAGATCAGGAGTACTTCAGGGTTCAGTTCTCGATCATATTTTGTTTGTAATATATCCCAATGATTCAGCATGTCCTACCACGAGGAAATTTTCATTATTTGTGGACGATATTACCCTTAGAGAAAATGTAGACAGTCTAAAAGCAATTATTTTCCAGGATATGTATGAGGTCGTGGTGTGGTTCAAACTTCTATATAAAAAAAAAACATCTCGACTTTCAAGTGTGAATCCAAAAATATATGTCTGGATTCACATCAAGTGGGGTATAAACTATATACTTAATTTCTGGGGATACACAATGATATCAAATTGAGATTTAAAAGGACCATGTCACAGAAAAATATAGCATCAAACTGTCAGGCTATGAACTTGGTTCAGCTGTTGCAAGAAACACATATTTTTCTCATGTTGTTCTCATATCAGGTACGATTAAGTTTTCTGATATTTTTGTAGCCTACATTTCTTGTATCTTGTGTTTGTCCTACAGAAAGGGAGGATCAGATAGCTAGACATGATATCAGATCACATTACGAAATTATTCTTCTTTGATAATTAATCCAGACAGAACCGAATGGGCTAATGCAGGTCACAAACCGCGTTCAGCTAATTTATGGCCAGGATAACAGGGAAATGCAGGTACGGAAAAAACTGAAGAACTCGCAAAAAGAATATCGGAACACGATTCAGATAAAATACATACCCAGGGTACCAAAGCGTATAGTATCAGCGTATTTAGAATACTGGATCCTGGAGAAACACACAAACTACCGGAATAGCATTACAGGATATAGAAACGGAAAAAATTACATGTCGGAAAGAACATCAGACCTGTTAACTTTATTACACAGGGATAGAAATTTTAACAGGACTTATCTGGACAAGCGCCATTAAAAGAATACCTCGATTGTAATGGTAAATTTTGTTGGGGTAGGGTCTGAAACCACCATTGATATTGTGTCAAAGTTTCGACTTTCATGAAGTCATCTTCAAGACACGTAGTTTAATTCCATATCTTAGAATCCCATTTTTTTCCGGTGACCTCGTATCAACGTGTACACGAAATCGATCGTTAATGACCCGTATTAACGTTCAATTTCTCTATTAATGCATTATTGTGATATATGCAGCCAAACATACACCGAAATCGACCATTAATAACCTATTAATGGTCGATTAATGCATCATTGTGGTATAGTGAGAAGAAACTACAATGAGCACGCGATTAATTGTTTCAATACCGCACTTCTTCAGGAAAATTGGTCTGAACTTTATAAAATGTCCGACATGAACAATGCTTTTAATTTGTTTCTGGAAGTCTTCCTCTTTTATTTTGAAATGTACTTTCCGTTGAGAAAATGTTATACTATAAAGAATAAAATTAAAAAATGGGTCACAGATGACGTCAAATCATCTAGTGTCAATTTGAAAGATTTACATTACCTACAATCAGAATACCCTGAACTACGCAACACATATAAAGGTGCTAAAAAAAACACGAACAGTTGTTAAAAAATTCCAAAAAAATGTATTATCAAAATATTATAGCTAATTCAACAAATGCTAACAAAACAGCTTGGAAAGTTATTTCAGAATTGAGTAACAAAAAAGTTGAATCACACCATAAAATTGATATTAGTAAAGATGGAATAATATATGATAATCCTCATGAAGTATCTAATTTGTTCAACAGTCATTTTATAAATGCTCCAAAAGAAATCATCAACAAAATTGATCAAAGCAAAATAAAAAATATAAAAAATCCAAAAATTGAATTGAATAACTTTTCCATTTTTCTCAACCCTTTTGTTGCTATAGAACTGGTAACATTACTGAAAACTAAACTAAAAAATAAACACTCGGCGGGAAATGATGACATACCATTATTCCTATTGAAAAAATGTCTGAATAGCATTATCGAACCCATGACCTTCTTAGTGAATTTATCTTTTTCAACTGGCAAATTTCCTGATGCCCTTAAAACAGGAAAAATCATTCCTATTCATAAAAAGGGTCTTGTAAACTTGATGGATAATTATCGGCCAATAACAATAACGCCAAGTTTCTCAAATATCTTCGAATATTAATTTTTCGATATTTTGAGCAAAAATCAGCATGGATTCAGAATTAATCATTCGACAAATACAGCTGCAATTTCATTCTTCGAAAAAGCTGTAGAATATTTTGAAACAGGAGAATGCCCTGCAGGGATCTTTTGCGATCTCAGCAAGGCATTCGACTGTGTTAACCGTCAAATTATATTAGCCAAATTGTATAACTATGGAGTTAGAGGTCCAGCTCTTGGTTGGATTTCTTCCTGCTTAGTTAACCGACTCCAATACGTGAGCATACCAGAACTCAGTTCTGGAGTAGCCACACAAACCAAATCTGAATCTAAATTGGTCAATATAGGAGTTCCACAAGGGTCAATACTGGGGCCAATTCTATTTCTGTTGTACACCAACGATCTTGATAAGCACTTAACAGAGACCCATATAACGATGTTTGCTGATGATACCTCTTCAATAGTATCGGATAAGGATGAAATAAAAACACAACAGATAAGTGAACAAGTCTTGAACTCTGTATATGAATAGTGCAGCTTAAATTTTCTATATCTCAATGTCTCTAAAACACAAATAGTGAAATTCCATAACAGGCAAAAAGACTGTCTACCAATAACTATCTGCGTCAATGACGTATCAATTGACAATACAAATGAAACTAAATTCCTGGGTCTGGTCATTGATGAAAATATCAACTGGAAAAATCATTGTATATGCCTGAACAAGAGGTTGAATTCTTTATGTTATTTGTTCAGGAATCTCAAACAAGTTTTGGAGGAGCCCCAGCTACTATCCTTGTACCACTCTCAGGTAGCGTCCCGAATTAGGTATGGTATATGTTTGTGGGGTAACTCCACTTCCGTTAATGACGTGTTTACTTTGCAAAAAAGAATAATTAGAATAGTTGCAGGCGTTCCTTCAACCTACTCTTGTAGGGGATTGTTTGTCAAACTTGATATAATGACACTTTATTCTATGTACATCTATGAAATATGCACCTTTATTTTCACGAGCAAAACTAAGTTTACTCTGAATAAAAACTTGCATAAGGTAAATACACGACAAAAGAATAATTTCCATATTCCATTTTATAAATATAGAGATTCGCAAAACTCACTTTCCTATTTGGGTTGACCATTTATAACAGATTGCCGCATGAAATAAAAAATACTAATGAAAGTAGGAATTTTATCGCAGCGCTGAAAAAATTCCTAATTAAAAATTGTTTTTATTCTTCGGACGAATATTTTAACATGTGATGTTTCAACAAGTGACTATGTTGTTCTGTTCCGTTTTGCCTAATGTTTCTCTCTGTGTGACTATTCCTATACATATGTACTTGTGTCTTACTGGGAAATAAATATTATTATTATTATTATTATTATTATAGGCAACAAAACATACACGAATTCAAATATTATTCAAATTACAAATCATATTACCTTCGCGCTGTCAAATTCAAGTTATTTTAAATCCAAATATTGTAAGTCTCCTCCTAGTGTAAGCAAATGGATATCGAAAATTTCACGTTAATCCCAAGAACGAGGTCGACAGAAATTTTTCGTAATCAACTCGTATATTAAAATTGCGAATAATGATCTCGAAATATATCGATCATTAATCGCTACCATCAATAAATACAATAGTCGATTAAATAACTATTCCTATTTTCTGAAAGGTTCGAGACCTGATTACAGCAAATTTTAAATTCAGTTGTGGTAAGGTCTGATAACCGGAACCACCATTGATGGTTTGATTCAATTTTTTTGTGGGAATTCCATGATTTTATGTAGTCCTAGTCAATGTACTTATTTTTTTTCCTATTTTCTGGATGTTTCGCGACATGATCATAGTAAATTGCCCGAAACATCCAGAAAATAGGAAAACATTGGCATACATCGACTAGGAGTTAACAACATCATGGGATTCTTACAAAATATCAAATTGAACTACGTCTCCTGAAGATGATCATAAAAGTCAAAACGTTGGTGGAATATAAATAGTGGATTTAGATATTAGACCTTATGCCAACAATATTCCCAATTCACTGCCTCTTTAACTTGGAGACTGTCTGTTCAACCAGTAATATCTCCCGAACACATATATGCAGCCGAAATAACAATATTGGTGGGCCGATCTCTTGCGAAATATTCAGATCTATATGAGAGCAAAAAAAATCGAAAATCATTTGCCGGAACATTTAAAAGTTTAAAAATTCTTAAAAATATCAAAATCAAGATATGCAGGGATATTATAATGAAATATTTCAAGACACATTATGTGTATATATATATATATATATATATTTTTTTATTTATATTTATTAATTTTAATTCTTATCTTCCAATTAAAAATATTGTATTTTTTAATTTTAATTTTATATATATTCAATCTTTATACTCTTACCCAAAATTGTAATAACCGATTAATATTCCATTTTATTTATAATTGTAGTAAATGTCCTAAAATATTGTATAAAGTGTCCTAAAATATGAAATAAATATTATTATTATATTTTATGAAAATACTGTAGTTCATTCACATTGTTTTTTGGAGTTTATAACATTATTGTATTCACTTCATTCAAATAGATTATGTGCTTAGTTTCTACTGTATTTGGGCCAAATTGAATCCAAAATTTTTTGTGTCGATGATTCAAATTCTATACATATAATATATAGTGCTTTTATTTCATATTGAATTCAAATAGTCTATAACTAATTTTATTGTATATGACTCTAATGTATATTTGATTACTATCGTTTCGGACGTCCATCGTCTTAATGGATTTAAAAAGGTTTTCACGACGTTTCGAATGCTTGTATCTGCAATCGTCTTCAGGTGAATACTGACAAGTTTAGGTGCTACTTACCAATTTATATGACTGTCGGTGCAATGATGCGTGTAATTCCGCCATGTGTAGTGGTGCGTGTAATTTCGCGCGGTGTTGTGGTGCGTGAAGTTTCGCGCCTCTGCAGCCCGCCAGAAAGAGCAATCAGTGGTTTCCATACGTTCTTGATCTCAACGCTTGGTTGACTGAAGGCGTTATTGGCTTCGATGTAGGCGGCTTCTCTATGAAGAACACTTGTATCGTCCCATAGAACTCGATGGTGCTCAGTCCAGGCGTGGTCAGCGATTCCCGATAATGATGTTTCTCCACGTTGAGTCCATTTCTTGTGCTCATCCAATCGTACCAATAACGGTCTCTTTGTCTCTCCAATGTAGGAATCCCCGCATTCACATGGAACTTCATAAATGCAATTCTTACTGATTTCATCTTTGTTGTCAGGTTTGGTCTTGGTCAGGAAACTCCGTAAAGTACTGCCGGATTGGAAGCAGCTCTTGATGTTGAACTTGTTTCCGATCCTTCTGATCTTCTCGGAGACACCTCTGATGTACGGAAGGCAGATCACTGTGCTTTGTTGTTGCTCTTCAGACGTGTTCGTTCTCCGGAGTTGTTTCAATACTTCTTCTAGGAGTTTCTTGGGATATCCACTGATTGCTCTTTCTGGCGGGCTGCAGAGGCGCGAAACTTCTCGCACCACAACACCGCGCGAAATTACACGCACCACTGCACATGGCGGAATTACACGCATCATTGCACCGACAGTCATATAAATTGGTAAGTAGCACCTAAACTTGTCAGTATTCACCTGAAGACGATTGCAGATACAAGCATTCGAAACGTCATGAAAACCTTTTGAATCCATTGAGACGATGGACGTCCGGAACGATCGTCTACAACCTTCAATGTATATGATTCGATTGTATTTTTTTTGCGAAACAAGTAAAAAAATACTTATCGCCAACCTTCTTTATTCATTCTAAATATTATCCTTGTAAACCCATCTTTTTCTTGAATAAAGTTATATTATTATTATATATATATATATATATATATATATATATATCCATATATATATATATAGATAAATGTATATTCCGGGTCAGTCCTGGAAGTTTGGGTTTTTTATATAATACGCATAGTTCAGGGACGTCCCGGAAGTTTTTTATGTTTAATGAATACTTCCAGGACATGAATTGAGATTTCATGTTTTATAACTAAAAAACATACAGGAGATGTTTTCAAAAGTTGGCGCAATACCCTACGATAATGGAGTAGAAAATTATTTCTGAGATGAGTGCCATTTTTTACAATCTTTCGTTTTACTTGCCTTGTTACGGCTTTTATTGAACCCACACTGTTTATTCATCTGTCTGAATCAAATCTTGTAATTGAATTTTGACCCACTTCTAGTCGTCCGATTAACTTGAAATTTGACAGAGGTTCATAATATGAAAACAAAATGGCGACTTCATGAATTTTTTGTCGAAGTTGAAAAATTCAAGATAGCAGCTCAATATAGCGGACGAGTTTCGTGATTCTATTAAAAATTGGTTTTTAGGGATTTAAGGTAACGGCTCCAAAATGATGAACGAGTTTTGTGATTATGATTCGATTCCGTAATAATTCGAGATAAATTTGTTTTTAAAACCCGATAATTCAAGATGACAATGGACAAAAAAAGGAATGCTTTTATTGAAATGCATTAAAAAGGAATTTTGTTTTTCCAAATGTGTCGCCTACAACATATCCAAAAACGCAAGAATACCAAACCAAACTGAAAACGCGGCAAGTTTTTGAATCTGCTCCTGATATGTCTACAGTTTTTTTTTCATTTCAATGCATTTTAATGGAAGCTCACCTTTAGAAAACGCTTAATAAATTTTTATCCATATCTGAACCATTTAGCGGAAAATAGTAGGTATACTTCATTTTGATTTGAACACTCATAAACTTGATATTTATAGGAAACGTGTTATCTGGTATGAATAATTGTCAGTTTTTGGTAACAAACTGACAGATTGTATACATATTGGAAACACGAACGTCTAAAATTTCAAAATCCAAATAGTTTTTCGGAGAACTGAGAACACACTTCTGACTGACAAACTGCTCCAGGAATTCATTGAAATAGTTGAGTAAATAACGTTTTCCTGCGACCTCGTATTGAAGAGTCTGTTTAATCTACACGAAATCGATCGTTAATGACTTTTATTAACCTTCAATTTCACTTTTAATGCATTATTGTGATATATGCAATCTAACATACACCAAAATCGACCATTAATAATCAGCAAATGGTAGATTTGGTCCATTAATGTATAATTGTGGTATAGGCAACTAAACATAAACGAATTCGAATAATATCCAAATGTTGATGAAAAAACTCGTATATTGAAACGGCGATTGATGATCTCGAACATTAACGCGCTCGCTTCGCTCTCGCGTTGAAATATCTCGATCATTAATCGCCACCATTAATATACTAGTTGATTAAATAACTATTTCCGGCGACCTCGTATTAACTAGTCTGTTTAATCTACACGTAATCGATCGTTAATGACTCCTATTAACCTTCAATTTCTCTTTTAATGCAAAATTGTGGTATATGTAATTATACATACACCGAAATCGACCATTAAAAACCTTTAAATGGTCGATTTGGTCTATTAATGTATAACTGTGGTATAGGAAACTAAACATACACCAATTCGAATATTATTCAAATGTCAAATCATATTACCTTCGCACTGTCAAATTTATGTATTTTAAAATCGAAATATTGTAAGTTTCCCCCTAGTTGAAGGGAATTAATATCGAAAATTTCACGATGACCCCAGGAACGAGGTCGACGGATATGTTTTGTAATCAACTCGTATATTAAAATGGCGATTAATGATCTCGACCAATAATTCGCTCGCTTCGCTCTCGCGTTAAAAAACATCGATCATTAATCGCCACAATTAATACACTAATTGATTGAATAACTATTTTACCGTTTTACTTGTGAGGTAGCATTTTTTCACACATGCTTCTGAAAATACTTGGACAGCTACTGTCATCTCAATAGTATAGAGTTAGAACTGTATGAAATCATCATTTTCAATCGGTGAAAAAAAGAAATAACAATGTCGCAACACATACCAAATATATATTTGTAAATTGATTAGTTCCGGGACATTTTATTGGGTTTAATGTATGATTCCGGGAAAATTGTATAGTTCCAGATCAGTGTAGATATATTTTTAAGTTAGTGAATACGCGGTACGGTACCAGAAAATTTGGTACATATATAGATGATAGGTATTAGTTGTTTTGCCATTGTAATAATCTATGTATTACATGTATATTCAATACCGATCTTTTCTGTTCAATCATTCAAGACAAACTGTCTCTTTCCACTTCAGTGTATGGTACAATGTAATATCTATCAAGATTCACTGAAGTCTCATTCATTAAGGTTTCAGAATACCCGCGATTTTTCTTTTTCTGAACCGCAAGGCGTTGACGGTCTTGGTAACAAATGGCCGTCCTGTAGAAATTAAAGACTTTTTTCTCATTAAATGCATTTTAATAAAAGCTTACCGTTCGAAAATGTTTAATTCTTTTTAATGAACACTCATATGAAACTTATGGGAAACGTTATTTGGTATGTAGACTTCTCAGTTATTGGTAAAATACCCACAGATTTTATACATATTGGAAAAACGAACGTGTATAATTTTAACTTCCAAATAGTTTTTCGAGAAACTGATAACACACTTCTGATTGACAAACTGACATACGAAGGGGCAATGGTGAGTGTTTGAAAGGCATGACCAACAAGTGAATTTACTACAGGAATTCATAGAAATAGTTGAGTAAATAAGGTGTTTACCGTTTTACTTGTGAGGTGGCATTTTTTTCACACATGCTTGTGAAAATGCTTGGACAGCTACTGTCATCTCAATACAGTTATATGAAATCAGCTATATGAAATCACCATTTAAGATCGGTGAAAAAGAGAAATACTTATTCATTATAGAACAGAAATTATCAATGTCGCAACCCATACCAGATATATATATTTATAAATTGATTAGTTCTGGAACATTTTCTTGTATTTGATGTATGATTCCGGCACAGGGTGGAAAGATTTTTATGCTAGTGAATACGCGGTACGGTACCAGAAAATGTAGCGTATTTGGTAGATATATAGATGATAGGTATTAGTTGTTTTGCCATCGTAATAATCTATATATTACATGTATATTCAATACCGATTTTTACTGTTCAATCGTCCAAGAAAAACTGTCTCTTTCCACTTTAGTGAATGATACAATGTGCGATATCTATCAAGATTCACTGAAGTCGCATTCATTAAGGTTTCAGTATACCCGCGATTATTCTGTTTCTGAACCGCAAGGCGTTGACGGTCTTGGATACAAATGCGGCCGTCCTGTGGAAATTGAAGTTTTTTTTTTATTCAATGCATTTTAATAAAAGCTTACCTTTCGAAAATGTTTAATTCATTTTTATTCATATCTAAACCATTTGGCGGAAAATAATATACTTCATTTTGATTTGAACACTCATAAACTTGATACTTATGGGAAATGTTATCGGGTATGTATACTTATCAGTTTTTGGTGAAATACTGACAGATTTTATAAATATTGAAAAAACGAACATGTATAATTTTAATTTTCGAATGGTTTTTCGAAACACTGAAAACACACTTCTGATTGACAAACTGACATACGAAGGGGCAATAGTGAGTATTTGAAATACAAGACCAACAAGTGAAATTGCTCCAGGAATTCATTGGAATAGTTTACGTATTCCGGCGACCCCGTATCAACGAGTCTGTATAATCTACACGAAATCAATCGTTAATGACTCCTATCAACCTTCGAAGTATCTTTCAATGCATAATTGTGATATATGCAACCAAACTTACACCAAAATCGACCACGAATAATCTGTAAATGGTCATTTGGTCCATTAATGTGTTATAGGCAACTAAACATACTCGAATTTGAATATTATTCAAATGTCGATGAAAAATTTTTGTAATCAACTCATATTTTGAAACAGCGAATAATAATCTCGAACATTAACGCGCTCGATTCGTTCTCGCGTTAAAATATCTCGATCATTAATCGCCACCATATAAATTAGTTGATGAAATAACTATTTTACCATTTCACTTGTGAGGTAGCATTTTTTCACACATGCTTCTAAAAATGCTTGGACAGCAACTGTCATCTCAATAGTATAGAGCTACAGCTATATGAAATCATCATTCACAATCGGTGAAAAAGATAAATACTTATTCATTATAGAACAGAAAATAACAATGTCGCAACACATACCAGATATATATTTGTAAATTAATTAGTTCTGGGACCTTTTCTTGGGTTTAATGTATGATTCCGGGACAATTGTATAGTTCCAGATCAGTGTAGATATATTTTCGAGTTAGTGAATACGCGGTACGGTACCAGAAAATTTAGCGTATTTGGTAGATATATAGATGATAGGTATTTGCCATTGTTGTTTTGCCATTGTAATAATCTATGTATTACATGTATATTCAATACCGATCTCTTCTGTTCAATCGTCCAAGACAAACTGTCCCTTTCCACTTCAGTGTATGGTACAATGTGATATCTATCAAGATTCACTGAAGTCTCATTCATTAAGGTTTCAGAATACCCGCGATTATTCTGTTTCTGAACTGCAAGGCGTTGACGGTCTTGGATACAAATGGCCGTCCTGTAGAAATTAAAGACTTTTTTCTTATTTAATGCATTTTAATGAAAGCTTACCTTTCGAAAATGTTTAATTCATTTTTATTCATATCTAAACCATTTAGCTAAAAATAATATACTTCATTTTGATTTGAACACTCATAAACTTGATACGTTATATGGTATGTATGTATACTGTATACGAAGGTATGGTGAGTATTTGCAATACAAGATCAACAAGTGAAATTGATCCAGGAATTCATTGCAAATGTTTAGTAAATAACGTTTTTTCCGTTTCACTTGTAAGGTAGCATTTTTCCACACATTCTTTTAAAAATGCTTGGACAGCTAGTCTCATCTCAATAGTATAGATCAATAGCTATATGAAATCATCTTTTACAATCGGTGAAAAAAATAAATACATATTCATTGTTGAACAGAAAATAACAATCTCGGAACATATAACAGATATATATTTGTAAATTGATTAGTTCTGGGACATTTTCTTGGGTTTAATGTATGATTCCGGGACAATTGTATAGTTCCAGATCAGTGTTGACAGATTTTTATATTAGTGAATACGCGGTATGGTACCAGAAAATGTAGAGTATTTGGTAGATATATAGATGACTGATATTAATTGTTTTGCCATTGTAATAATCTATGTTTTACCTATATATTCAATACCGATCTTTACTGTTCAATTGTCGAAGACAAACTGTCTCTTTCCACTTCATTTGATGGTACAATGTGATTTCTATTAAGATTCACTGTAGTCTCATTCATTATGGTTTCAGTATACCCGCAATTATTCTGTTTCGGAACCGCAAGGCGTTGACGGTCTTGGATACAAATGGCCGCCCTGTAGAAATTAAATATTTTGTTTCTATTTAATGCATTTCAATGAAAGCTTCCGTTTTGAAAATGTTGAATTCATTTTTATTCATATCTAAACCATTTAGCGAAAAATAGTATACTTAATTTTGATTTGAACACTCATAAACTTGAAACTTATGGGAAACGTTATGTATGTATACTGTATACGAAGGTATGGTGTGTATGGTGAGTATTCGCAATACAAGACCAATAAGTGAAATTGCTCCAGGAATTCATTGCAATTGTTTAGTAAATAACGTTTCTACCGTTTCACTTATAAGGTAGCATTTTTTCACACATTCTTTCAGAAATGCTTGAACAGCTAGTCTCATCTCAATAGTATAGAGTTATACCTATATGAAATCGTCATTTACAATCGGTGAAAGAAATAAATATATATTCATTATAGAACAGAAAATAACAATCTCGCAACATATACCAGATATATATTTGTAAATTGATTAGTTCTGGGACATTTTCTTGGGTTTAATGTATGATCCCGGGACAATTGTATAGTTCCAGATCAGTGTAGACAGATTCTTATATTAGGGAATACGCGGTACGGTACCAGAAAATGTAGCGTATTTGGTAGATATATAGATGATAGATATTAATTGTTTTGCCATTGTAATAATCTATGTTTATTCAATACCGATCTTACTGTTCAATCGTCCAAGACAAACTGTCCCTCTCCACTTCATTGGATGGTACAATGTGATATCTATCAAGATTCACCGAAGTCCCATTCATTAGGGTTTCAGAATACCCGCGATTATTCTGTTTATGAAACGGAAGACAGTTGACGGATTTCCTCAACGGTTCACAGCAGCTACCTCGTGTTTGGGGTAATATGTACATATATAATAACATGTCCTGACTAACTGACTCACTGATTGACTGATATACGATCAACGCCCAGACCAAACCGCTGGTCCTAAGAACTAAAATTTTGACAGCATATTTTTTTGATATTCTATTCCTGAAGGGGTGAAAAGGTGGATGAGACAGGGGGTGAAAGTGAAAGTACAGTTGGTTTTGAGATTAGAGTCATGGAAATTAGTATTTGGGCTCTTCTTCACAAATAAAGGTGAATGTGTTTCAGGGTTTTTGAAAATTCAACCCTAAAGTTGAAAGTCTGTATAGTAAGGTTGGAAGATAGGATCGTGAAAATTGGTGTTTGGGTGTCTTTGTTACAAATAAAGAATACGTGTTTCCGTGTTTTTGGAAATTCAACCCCTTATGGGGTGAAATGAGGGTTAAATTGGGATTGGAAGTTTGTATAGGAATTCCGTTAGTTTTCAAGTTGTGTTCATAAAATTGGTATTTCAGTGTTTTCAGATATTCAATCCCTGAGGGTTGACAGGTAGGGTGAAAGTTTGTATGAGGATTCCGTTAGTTCACAAGTTTGGGTCATAAAAATTGGTATTTGAGGTCTTTGTAAGAGTTGTTTTCATAAATGCAACCCCAAAGGGGTGAAAGTTCTATAAAGAAATACGTGTTTCAGTATTTTTCGAAATTCTGTCTCTGAAGGGGTAAGTTATAGTATATAGCAATTGATAGTTGAAGTAAGGTGGGTAAGTAAGTATTTTGAGAGTATTCCAAATTGAGTAATTACTAGATTTCAGCCATAAAAAATAAAAAAATTAAAACTTGTTACCAAAAAATTAAACCTACGAAAAAAGAAACTGGAGATCAAAAAAATAAAATAACCTTCTTTAGCATCAATAACTAAGTTCCAGAACTAATTTAAGTAACTTATTTTGAGTCGTTGCCAAACAAACAATCAACGAAGAACATAGAATTACTTTAAAGAAATGATCAAAACAAAATAACATACAAATGCAACGTGAAATGTCCAGCGATAAACAATTATAATCCAAAAATGCACTCTCCGCATGACCACTCGCAACGACGTGTGCCCTCACGTGTGAGCCCATTCGAGTAGCAGCTCTGATGGGAGTATCGAGTTCACCAAATGAGAAACACTGTTTAAGGAAGATAAAAATGCAGGTAAGGTGAGTGATGATGCCAAACGAATACCCAATCCCCCCATTTTCACAGGAAGAGTTGCTTGAAGCCAATTCTCGTTACGAAATTGATTATTTGTTATCGATTCGAGAGTACTTTTTATCAATTCATCGAATTTCTCTAACTCTATGCCATGTTGGAGAACATCTAAGTATATACATAAGTTTGGGTAATGCCAAACAGTTTTTTAGTAGGAAAAAAGCAGCATGAGCTGGAATTTCTTTGAGCCGTGAAGGTATTAGTGAGAGAGAGTCTGTTTTATCTTCGATTCATGTAGAAAGAGCCTCATGAGTAACAGGTGCACCAAGAAGTACAAAATCAGATTCTATTAATAATTTCAAAGCAGGAATGAAATAGACGAACTCATCGAAAACTTTTTGATTTGGAGCATCAAGAAAGAAGATTTCACATTTATTGGTATTCAATTCGATACCAATTTCGCTCAAATTGGAAATTTCTCTCCTCCTATGGAACCATCATCGAGATACCAACCGTTGAACTCGCTCTTGATCGACTTGCGTCAAATCATCGATTGCAAGACAGAAAAGAGCTGGACCTACGAGAACGCACCCTGCTGCCATAATTTTATGCTTTACGTAATTTATTTGCTTGTTTGTTTGGCGCCGACTCAAAATTAGTATTATTGCGAGTTCGTCTACTCTTTCATTCCCTCCACTCCGGTGTCCCGGAACCCATATTAACCGTATTATTCTTGTTCAGTTCGTTTAGTATTTCTTAGCAATCCCCGTCAATCACTCGGCTGATTATATGGGAATTCAGCGTATTGATGTCTGCTGACTCTACATGATAATGATTTTTCTGTTGATATTTTTTTCTATATTGAACTAGAGGTATTTTCCAATAGCCTGAATTTCCGCTAGAAAGATATTCGAGGATTTGCCTAAGCTTTCAAAGTACTTGGTTTCAGGCCCATATACACATATTCTAGTTACTAAGGTAGTTCTGGAACCACTTGGGTACCACTTAATGCATATCCATCAATTCTTGGCATGATGTTTTGTCCCATTTCCTTTTGCGACTTGGCTTTGTACTTAGTTCTTCCACAAAGCTATACTTTCTGGTCAACTCATCTTGGGGCATGTCCCAGGTTTGGTGATTCCCTTGAGTGTAATTGTTTTTATGGAGAGTATAATAAATATTAGAAATCTCCACATCCAATAGGATTTTTCAATATTTTCAATCGCAATTTCCGAAAAATGCAGAAATAATTAGCAAAAAATATATGTTGTCCTTATTCTATTCAAATTGAGGAAATAGGAGTTAGGGGTTTTTGGGGTCGGAGGTGTTTTTTTAATTTATGAATTCAAGATGGCGGACGAGTTCTGAAATGTATGATCCGATTCTATTCGAAATTGGTATCTTGGGATTTTTCGGATTGGAGATTATGAATTTTCTGTCGAAATTGCAAGACGTAAGAGAAAATTGCATGTGAGTGCTAGTAGAAGGCGTCATGGGTCAGACTGTGTGCGAGTGAGAACGCTCGATCAGTGATTCGTTTGCTGAGAGGACCACGTGACTTATAGTACAGGTTTTGAGTGCTGATGTGGTAGATGTCTAGTATTTTGGCAGGTTTTTCTCATTCTCTTATAATTTTGCATGAAATTTCGATAACAAAGCAGAATATCAAATTATAATTGAAATAGCAAATGAACCTATCCATATTGCTTCATCTACCTCGTCAGCATCCGAGACTACTAGGAGTCACGCGAAAGGACTTTATCTTTCAGTCGCAGATGATTCCACATCTGATTTTATGAACATCCTGTTTATATTTTCAACAAATCAATCTATCATACCCCATGATAGGTTTTAATGTCAGAAAACACTAATTTCTAAGTGTCTCTCCAAAAGAAATGATTCTAACTTTTTCCATCTTTGCAAAGTGAGATTGCTTCTTGAAAATGTGTTTCCCATTTCTTCCGGTCTTCCTGATGATCGTGGAAGCGTGAAATAGATTTTCGTCGACAAAATTGTATTGAAGACCTAGTGAATGCGATGTCTCTCCTGCTTCAATGTTACGAATGATTTCTGGTGAGTACTCTCTTTTGGAAAAATTCTTCTTTGCCTCATTCATCTTCATGAGTTCTAATCAAGACTGGAATAGAAAATAAAATAACTATCTGAATGAAAATGCAAATTCTCAATTTCAGATTTTTTCTTTTGAGTTAGGGCCTTTTCAGAATATCTATCAGATGTAGTTCAATGTCCAGCGTGGCTTTAGCCGGGGAAGTAGTTGTTTTCTGTTAGACATTCACAAAAAATTTTAATCGTGGATTTTTCAATTCACAGAAAAATCTTTCTATCAATATTCAATTAAGAATGTTTCCCCTTTACTTTTAAATGTTTTCAATACCTAATGAAAACTTCCAGTGACCAAGAAAAATCACTTTGGTAATCCCAATTGAATAGATTTGTAACGAATTCATAATTTTCCCTTTTTTCAATATCCTCGGAAACTTCAAGTGGCATACCTATGACCAAAAAAACATGAATAGTTACATGTGTCAATCAAAGTGTCCTGGAAGTATACTATTTTCATCAATATTATTTGTTAAATGAAAATGCTCTCATATATCTTGAATTTTCAAATACATAAAGATAATCTTAATTGATATATGACTGAAATATCATATATACATGGGTGAATTACTTACCGATTTGAATCAATGAAAACCGGTTTCTTCCAAAAACATTTGTCAAATCCAAACGAATTCAAATATTTTTATTATTTTATAACCCCCGAATACACTGAGTGATATATAACAGAAATAACCTATATACTTCAGATAATCACTTTACTGATTCCTAATCCAATGGAATGTCCTGGAAGTATACTGTTTTTCCCAAAACTGCTTTAGAATCAGAACGGCTGTACATATTTTCATTTTTCGGATATCAATGGGAACCCCATCTTATATATGATCGAATTAACCTATATACGTCGATATACAAAATGTGTCCCTGAACTAATCAAATTACAAACATATATATATATATATATATATATATATATATATATATATATATATTTCTTTATAGACTTTCAAGGATAAAATACTGCATTATTCTATTCCCCGCCGGGTATTGTGGTATTGGTCCTCAAAAGGTCCGATTTTATAACGTTTCGTACTTGAACTCAACGAGATATCACCTGAAGATGGCAAATGTGATTTTACCGAAGCGTCATGTAATCGAACCTTCTGAGAACCAATACATTTCCTACTCAAAATCCCTGAATTAATTGTTCTTCAGATAACTCATTTGCCATTTGGTGTTTGAGAAACAGGAGTTGTCTTTGTTTTTCAAATGTATATAGCTACATTCACAAAAAAAATACTATAAAGAGATGCTGTAATCCTATTCCTTCTTCTTCTTTCATAAACATTCCATCCACGCATTAAAATCAAATAAAAGTAATCTGCAAAATGAAGCAACTGCGACTGTGGTCGACCTTTACTTAGATGTTGTTATGAGGTAAGATCCTCTCAAATTATTACCCAACATAACAACTTGCAATTTTGAAATATAATGTGGATAAGTGTACTCTCACAAATCTGTGAAGAAACCAACCATATTCAGAATGAATTAAATTAGGACGGCGCATTTTGCAATTAGAGAATGGATGCTAGTTTATTTCAAGTGCATTGAAGTGGAAAAAATTAAAATCGTCGAGATGGTACTTTCCATAATGATGGTGCAATTAACTGTCCATGATAATTCGAGATTTCTTTGTCTGTTTTTTACCCAAGAGAGCTCGTGAACCCAAAAATCAATGAAAATATTATTTAATGAAGATTCATTGCGTTTTCGGGTAAATTGTATTTTTACTTCCACGAAAATTGGAAGAATTGAGAGTTTAGAATATTCATAGATCTATACATAAAAATTAGAGTTTGAAAAAACTAAAAAAACAAGCATATATGGCAATAAGGACTAATAAGTTGAAAATAATAAGAACAAATTTTCTTTAATGTAAAAAAGCGTTAGATGCTTGATATCAGTTATCTTAATCCCATTAAGCAAAGTGATTGAGGAGCACCCCACGCCCAACTAACATTATAGAAAAATTATACCAAGCAGAGGGGTAAAATGGCTTGAAGAAGTCCGAATTTACCTATTTTCGAGGGGACACCACCTGTTACTTCAGCAGAGCTTCTCTCTGTGGTAGTCTGTGGTAGATGGCGCCGTCCAAAAATGGTTGTTTTTATTATCGCTTAATGTCAGAACTTGATTTCTGATATCTGCAGCATCTCATATGAAATTATTTTCAGTCTTTTATCGGTATTTATGCGTTTTCCATCTCTTTGATTTGAAATCTTGCTTAGCTTATAGTTTGTTCTTTAAAAAATCACTCGTTTATCAGTTCATTAGTGCGCGAGGAATTGTTTATTTTCAGGTAATGTAGTGTGTAAGGATACTTTTTGTAGAATGGACCACATTTGTATTTTGTGTGGACAGTATAATGCCGCAGATTCGAATATACACCTGTATTCAGTACCAAAAGCAAGTACAAATCTTGACGAATTGACTAATATTTTCATAGTTCATCATATTTTATGCATTTAATTTTATATTTTCTGCAATTAAATGACAATTTCATTTCCAATTCTCCGTCTGTCAAAATGCAGTTAACCTCAAATTCAAATGGTACAAAATACGAAAAACAACACGACAGTGCTTTTTTGTGCAATGTTCGGGGGCTTCTAATTCCAGCTTTGCTCTTGGTGGAGTTTGACAGATGTTTGTTCAACCAATAGCATCTGACACGCTGGTAATCTTTATTTTCAAGTAGACCAAGTGTCGCCAAGTCGATCCCAAACTTCCACAGGTATAAGTGCAAGCACCATGGTTTTTAGACATCTTAGACCACAGCCTGTGGCGCAAGAACAAGGCGCTAGAATTTTAATGGGTTGGGAAACTGGAAACTGGTGGGGGGTATTGTGTTACGTCACCGGTCGCCTCGCTAGGTCTCTCGTTGCAGTCATCGCTGTGTCAATGTTCAATAGGTTAGGTGTATTAGGTAAGGGGGCAAATTTATCTCATCGGGGTCGTGGGGCCCCTTGTGGTCAATTTATGAGGGCCCACCGGGAAGCTCGCGGTGGGCCAGCACACGCCTGTTTCTAGGAACAAATTTGATAAATTTTACACAGCTCACTACACGGGCACCCTTACAATCGAATTGTTTTTCTGTTGCAATCCAATGTTGCCAAACCCCACAAAAATATTGGAGTCGCTGAAAGACGTTGATTTGAAGAATTCATGGTTGTGGACCTAAGTGATTTAGGACAGAAGAAATAAAAATATGAATTGCTGAATCCATATGTGAAAAAGTATACAAAAGTAATGATGAAATGAAATGATTTCAGAAGAAAAATAAAAACATAATAAAATTCACTATTCCAGTTTTTTATTTCCATTTCATGGAAAATGACAAATAATTTAAGATTTTTCTTGAACATTGAACTCGAAGTTGTATTTTTGATATTGTGTGGTATTGTATAGCTTGACCACAAAGAAGTATATTTGAATGATAGACTTCTTCACGATCATTGGGTTGGTAAGTAAGTAGCGTGCGATGAAGTGTGTTGTATTGATGGTTGCTAGATTTCGCTTTATTTTCTCTTATCTGGTATTTCATGTTCGTATAAAAATATTGTAATTATCCAAGGTCCATTATTCGACATTTTTATATAAACTATCTCAAGAAATATATGGGTATTTTGAGACAATTGGGATCATGCATCATATGATTCGTCAGTCTTATACCCTGCCATCTTCACATTCATTATATAATTATATCAAAGGATATTGTTCTCTTGCAGAATCTCAAATCAATCAAAGATGAGAAAGTAAGTGGAACTAAATTTTGCAATTTTTTCGACACAAACTTTCAGGTGAAGCTAATTCAAACTTGTTTGTAATAGTATGTCTCCGAATGACTGATACTCGTAATCAACAATTTCGAAATCAAATTATACTGAACAATGTATTCAGTGTGAACAAGCCTCTTTATGAAGAATCTCACGACACCTGAAGAATATCTCATAATTGAACAGACTCGTTCTCTGTGAAAACAGAAAACTGATGCCATCGTAAATCTCTTTGTTTTGTTTCGGTGTTTGAATGGCACGATATCGAGGATCTGAGAATCCACTTCATTTTATTTCTCATAGTAGTGATTACCCGTTTTTGCATTTCAAAGTAGTATTTCGCTAATAGCTTATTAATTTCGTTGCTCAATAGACAATGGCAATATACTGTGTTGGTACACTTTTTCTTTCGATATTTTTCTCTTTCCCATAAATTGCTCCGTGATTGCGGGTAGTCATGACTCTTCTGATGATGATATATTACGCAGAAGATTGTGCAAAATGAGGCCAACCAACAGATGCAGAGATGCAACCGAAACAGCGATTTCCTTCGTAAATATTACTTACTTTGCCAATCAAGATGATGACGTTAATATTTTTTGTATTGAACTTCTTTGTGAAACTTTGATATGTATATATATATATATATATATATATATATATATATATACATATATATATATATATGAAAAGCATCAAATTATAAATAGTCACACCTATAATCTGTGTGTTGAAGCTTAGGACCTGTTGTCGTGGAATTTTAATGGCACGAAATTTCGTGCACATCAATAGATTACCAACAGATGTCAGCATAGGCCAATCCACGACACCAATATTCGTACTCCTAGTGCGTTCTGAGTAATCAACCAGCCTCCCTATCAGATTGCTCACGTTTGATTTTAATAAGATAGAAAAAGAACAACAACAAAGTCTCGCGTTTTACTTATACACGATGAAGAGGAGAAAAAAAATTACATAATTATGGAAAATAAATCATCTGCTGCTTTTAAACTTTCCTTTTTTCAAAATATTGGTCCAGCTAATTATTGTTAGGTAAGTCCATTTCATCATTAATATTGTATCTTTGTATCAACGAAAAATATATTTGTAGTTCCTGAAGAAGACCGTGGACACGGTCGAAACGTCGAAAACAATGATGTTTATCTCCTAAAAGAAGACTGCCATTCGCAAAAAGAACCAAAACCCCAAGAAACTCCAACTCCATTATATATATATATATATATATATATATATATATATATATATATATATATTGTTATGATGCGTTGATTGTGGTTCGTTTTTATTTTATTTTATATTTGTTTATTTTCGTCTTCAACCAGACATCATAACAAAATATATATAATTTTTTTGTTTTACTAATATTTTTGTTTTTTACCAATTTTTTTACTATTTTCAAAATCTTCAAACTAGTTGTCCTTTGAATTTAATTTAATATATATTGACAAATGAATACCCATGTAAACATTTCATATCTCCTGCTATGCATTTTACCTTCTTTCCATCTACTCTTTTACCTTATTTCTTTCACCTCACCTAACTCAATCGGTTCGCCTATGGTATCTCAGAAGTCGGTTCTACTGTTATACCAAAACAAATATGAATTTATGAAAGTCAGATCCACGAACCTAAAACCCAAGAAAAACAAGCCAAATATGTAAATATATATATATATATATATATATATATATATATATATATATATATATATATATATAATATATATATATATAATATATATATATATTGTTATGATATAAATATATTTAACTATTAATAGAAATAAATTTATAAAATGATACTTCTACATCACATGAATACCTGCATGGTGGTTTTACAATTTTTCTGTGCACTTTGCTTTTCTGAAACCTTTTACCATCTTATGTTCAACGCAGCTCATCAAAGAGTACACACAATCTTAGAATTCAAACAGATAAAAATTATATATGAACAAGAATATCATGTATGCTAACTTATAAATTCAAGGGAACATGACAGGGATATGTCAAATAATTTCTCATGAAAAAATGATAAAATATGAAATCTGAGAACAGAAAATGGTTGAATAAGAATTTTTAACCATTTTGTATAAATAATATTAAGTATAGAAATATAAGCTGTAAAATCAGCAAATTTTGAAGCTACTAATATTGACGCTCTTTGTGACCTAAATTACCGAGCAGCCAATATTACGCAATCGGGTTGATTGTGATATTAAACGACAATGTTGCCAAGTTTCTTAAACTATAAATATCAGAGCTAAAACACTATTCGCAATGTCAAGATTTGAAAATATGGCAACGTTGCAAAATTGATTGAAGCTATCATCTGTGAGATTGGTTAATCGAGTGATTACGTCACAACATTTTGCAATGGAGAAGCCATTTGAATTTTGCCGCCTTTAAATATATTTTTTTAGGTTTTAGAAAATAAAAAAAAAAAAGAAAATTATTAACAGAGTTTTCACAAGCTGTAAAATTCATTAAAAATATTTTGAAAATTGTATCCTCGCCCATTTTAAATGCAAAAAATTAGGAATATTTCTTTAGAGAGTCAATGGAAAGAAAATATTATTAAGTATGAAATTTAAAAACTGTCGATTTTTACAGTTCCGAAGAGAATTTTTTCAATCATATTTTGCCTTTCATTGAAATCGATAATACAAACAGATGTCCTCAATTGGGAATGGTGAATCAATGTCGATTCGAACACTCTTTTGATTAATTGCGGAGAATTCCCAATGAAATACATCTGATTAGATCAAATACTTGAAGCAAAAGATAAAATTATATTGAAAAATCATTTTGTGACTGAATTAATTCACTGTCATTCCCAGGTCGAAGAAGGCCAATTTTTGTTCTTTCTGATTATGGTCGATAGTTGACTTTCGCTCTCCAACAGCAACGAATTTAATGACTGGACTACTGGCGAATGTGTTTTGATTGTCTAGAGAGAAAGTGATGACCCAAGGACGCGTGAAAGTTGCCTTCGTCCTCTACACTAATTATTATTAGCGATGTTCGTCATTTTCATATCTTATATCAATTATGTGATAGAATTTTATCAGAAAAACTACAATTATTTCATTATCTTAGAACACTATATCTACTTAGGATATCTACATATGGGAAACATTTTTATTATTAGTTTCTCTTTATAGAAAGTAATAACATGATAATTTATTTTCCAAAATACAAAAAATATAGTAATAAATATTTCAAGCAAATAATTGAAACAAAAATACATATGCATTAACTTTTCCCTCGATGTCTAATTGCCTCGACATTAACCTTACCTTTCCATGCTTTTCCCGTTCTTGGAAACAATTCTCGTAATACATATCTGATCACCTTGGAAGATAAGTCCACTATTACCTTCTCCACACAATAAACATTGCGAATTGACCTTTGCAGGTATACTTCATGTTCCAAGTAGCCCTATGCAAAATTATCGAGAGAGCTCAGAACCGGAGGCTTAGTGGGCCAGATATGATCCGAATTTGTGTCACATACTCTCGGAAAAAATGTAATGGATGTAGGTAGCCCTCGAAGAGAAGTGTTAAACGTAGACACGTGTTTCGGGCTCTCGGCCCTCATCAGTACGGTGAAGAAGTGCAAGGATGAACAACACTTGGTAAAAAACGACAAATCAACGGAGTCAACAAACAGAAGCCAGCCGCACATTTGTGGTTTCGGTTACAGACCCTGCATTCCAGGGAAACAACCAACGTCACCAGGTAGCTATAGCTGCCTCCGTGATGACGTTGGTTGTTTCCCTAGAATGCAGGGTCTGCCAAGATTTCGACAAGCAAGCTAACTTTTTAATGTTGCTACATTATTATCCTTCACATTTGCAAATTTTAATTTGGCTCCTAGAACGTTGTCTTCTGTAAAAAACATTTTTTTATGTTTATTTTCACATGTATTTCAATGTGAGTTAGGTAATGTTTGTCCCTACCCGACTACTAGCGCTGCTAGTGGGGAAATTTTTCGTACTTGAGGAAAAAGGCTCATTTCATTAATGATTCTGAAATCAATTGATTCATCAGTCAAGTTGACATCATAGGACATTGGAAAACAAAATCAGCATTTCCATGTTATGTAAACCTTGAAATCTGCGTTGTAGGTTTCAAATCTTCCTAAACCTATAGGCCAGTAAACGGATAGAGAAAAGTCTATACTTTTTTAAACTCAATGCAGCGTTGGAGTCAATCAAAAATATTAAATTATGCAACTCGGTTTGGCAACAGTATTAAAACTGCAAAAAATGCCTCAAGGGATTGGCCGAAGATAAAAATTTTAACAAAGCTGCAAATTTGATACAACTCTTATTCCAACATTCAGAATTCAAAGCAATATTTGCAGTCACTGCTGACATCGGCAAAGTAATTAATTGTTTTTAATTAACATTATTTGAGTTTATTTTGCGACCAAAATATTAACATTTTCCCAAAATTATTGGGCATTTGCTAAAATTGTCCTAGATGACTCTCTCGTATGACAGCATGATATATTGTTTATAATTTGCAATAATATTACTCTTCAATTAGCTGAAAAATGTTCGCCAAAATTGTAACATATGTATATCCGTAATCTTGCAACGGCTCATGACGTCAGACGTCGGCACTTAGATGAAATCTGCAATAATCAATAATTTGTAATTTTCCACCATCATAGTAATATTAACGTTTTGTAAATTATACAGTGCGGTCCATAGATATGGAATAAATTCATTTTTAGCGTTATTATGTATTTGTTTGAAAAACCTGAAACAGGTGATTTCTATTACAGTATGAAAATATTATCCCCTCTGAATTATGAACATCCCCTCAAAAATTTTAAATGAGAAGGATGTTCGTATATTGTTTGAAAGGGATTTTCATTCTCTGTTCAGCAATATTGAGTTTTTTAAATTTGGTGCAATCATAACTGAGAAAATTTATTTTGAAAATGTGAAATTTTCATAGTTTACGTTTATGGGTGCGATGTCCAGTAACAATAAGGAGTACACGGCAAGCTTCTTGGAATCACAATTGATGACACTCTCAGCTGGTACTATCATACTCAAAAACTGATCAGCGAGCTTTCTAGTGCAATATTCCTCATAAGAAGATTGAGAAATGTTGTAGGTACTGAATTATTGAGGCAAATATATCTTGGTCTGTTTCATTCTCGAATTAGTTATGGAACCATTTCATGGGGAAATTCCAGCAATACGTAAACATCTTCAGATCCCAGAAGGAGGCTATTCGCCTTCTAGCTGGTGTTCATTGATTTGAAAATAATGACACTACCATGCATTTATATTTATCAAACCCTCTGTGAAATACCCTCAAACTAAGGGAGGGTTACTTTTTCGTCTGATATTCACAAATACGAAACCAAAAAGCTCTTCAACGCTTCAGGCTCACTAAGTCGAATTCAAATTCTCTGAATTTGAAACTTTATAACAAGTTGAGCTTAGAAGTACGCGCCTTGAATGAAAAAAAAATTGAAGGTTAGGTTCTGAATGCATGAAAAATGTGTACTCAACTTTTACCATTTATTTATTTATTTATGTTTTCTTACAACAAAATATTTTTAAATGTTATTTTCAAATACATGTATATGTCGATGAAATAATGTTTTTACATATTATCTTATTTTATATATTTCACTATTATCTTCCATAGATAAATTTCTGTACAAACTGACGTGCTATAAACCGATGTGTAAAATAGCCAAATAAAGTCTATTCTATTATATTCTAAACAGCACAAAATAAAATTATCTATAAAAAACCTTTTTAATGTCAAGCTTTTATACAAATGCCTAAAAAGTAAAAAATAATTGTTTTGATGTGTAACGTAGGTTATTCCGTGAATTATAGATTCAAAAGCTTGTTACTTTTGTATTCGAATTGAAAACATTGCCTTGAATCTCTAACTCACGGAATAACATACGTCACACATCCAAAGCATTCGTTTTCTACTTTTTAGCGAATTTGTAAGAAAGCTTATCTCTACATGGGTTTTTTTATTAATTATTTTATTCATTTACTACAGTTGGTAGGAAAACACATTTAACAATTACAATAATGTATGAGTTTAGACTGGGGATTGAATTAATTTCAAATTCAACGTTGATATTCTTCAAATTTATATATATATATAAAGTCTGAGAAATTCTTTGGGACAGCAGCAAACGCAAATGTACTCTTATAACATTATATTTCCAATATTTCGACAATGAATATTGTCATCATCAGGGAGCTACAAAGGTGAAATTACTATAGTATGTTGATAAATATAAAAATAACCTTACTTACAATGTTAGTGAGAATGGTCGTTTTTCGGTGAAATACAAAAAGATGTAAAAGACAGCATTAAAACATGTGAAAACATGGAAATTCTTTGGTTATGAATGTGAAAAGTGAGGTAAATAAACAAAAATATTTAAAAAACATTATGGTAAATTTACTAAAAGCGAAAATTGTGGTGACATTCTTTGGTATAATTGAAAAGTGAGGGAAAATCACAACATAGAGGTTGGAATTTAACATAACCTAAAATGTCAACGTCAAAATTGTACAATTTTTAAGAAGAAGAAGAGACATTTGGTCTAAGCTGTCCAAATAAAAGTGGAAAACATCAATTGCAATCACTACTGAAGACGAGATTTTCTAATGGTAAAATTGGATAAATAAATTTTATTATGTTATTATATTTGTAAAAACTTTCATGTTGGTTTGTATCAAATAGAAAAGGAAGATGAATTATTATTGAGAGCATTCGGGTTCTTGTCTAAGAATAATAAATAAGAATATATCTCACTTAAATGATTGATATCTGTTCTTTTGTTTAAACAATTGTTGGATTGAGAAATAAATGCTATTTCCAAAAAGATTCGTTTCGAAGCATTCTTTTCTTTTACTAAAATTTTTGTGGAATTATAATCCATATTGTGATCTTTTTTATTCACATGTTCACTGAGAGCACATCTTTCAGGGTGAAGTCTACAATCACTTTTGTGGGCACTTATACGGTCTTTTAGTAACCTAGCTGTTACAACTTGCACAAGGAATGCAATAAACTAGTTTTGTTTGTGAGAATAACGGAGTTTTATCCTTGACCACAGAAAATAAAGAATTCATGGTTAAAACCGTTCTTTGGGCTATTTTTATATTGCCAAAATTGTTAAATTTAGGTATAATGTCATTTGAGAATGGATTATAACGGTGTGCTAAAAAATATTAATAAGGATGAAGGATATTAATTTTGTTTGAATAACTTGTGGAGAATTTTCAAATTTTTGTGGTGAAATGAAGAGTCAGAAATTCGTAGAACACGTTGTTTCATCTGCTTGACAAAGTTTATTTTTAACGATTGTTTGTGGTAAGACCAGTAGTTCATATATCTTCCAGAACTGATCGGTTTTCTATACCAGTCAACTAGTAAGGTCTTATTGGAAGTACGGATGAGCTTAGTGTCCAGGGAAGGAACACTACCTTCATCATCTTCATTTTCGATGGTAAATTGTATAAACGGGTCATAGCTGTTGAAAATATCTACAATTTCTGTAATCTCTGATCGAGGAAGTGCTAGGATTATGTCATCAACATATTTTTTGATGAAGAAAACTTTGTAAGGAAGGACATTCAAGACTATATCTAGCAAATCGTCCATAACATAATTTGCTAAAATGGGACTTATCTTTGCCCCCATGGGTGTGCCAAAAGTTTGTCTATAAACCTGGTTATTAAATGAAACGTATGTATTATTAAAGAGAAAAGTTGACATATTGATGAAGTCATCTTCACAAAATTGTTGTGGATTGCTCTTATGCATGAATCCAAATGAACGTTACTGAAAAGTGAAATCACATCTAAGCTAGTATAACGTAATTTTCAGGAAGTTGCATTTTATTGAAATTTGCAGACAGGTCAAAGGAGCCCTTATGTAATATGGATTTTCATAATCATAGGCCTTTGTCAAAACATCTGTCGAAAAGGAGGCTAGTGATTCTGAGGGATTATTGATCGATGATATAATGGGTCTGACTGATAACGTAGGTTTATGGATTTTAGGAAGTGCATAAAATTTCGGAATGACCCCTGTATATGTAGTAAGTTTCTTCCTTGTAATTTCATCAATTTGATTTGAATTTTGGAGGGTTTTAATTAATGAATTACATTTATTTTGAATTTTAAGAGTTGGACCCTTTGTATCAATTCATAAGAATTAGAATTAATGATCAAATCTGAAGACAAATTGAAATATTGATCTTTATTCATAATCACAGTGACATTCCCTTTGTCAGATTTTGAGACAATCAGATTAGGATTCTGTTTGAGAAATTGTTTTGTTTTAGAGTATAGGTTTTGAAAAATTGAGGAAGAATGCTTGGAAGCTTGTACATAATTGGTGATGACATTTGTCGAACGGGCAAAAGTAGCGAATTTTTAACAATTTTGGCAATATAAAAATAGCCCAAAGAACGGTATTAACCATAAATTCTTTATTTTCTGTGGTCAAGGATAAAACTGCGTTATTCTCACAAACAAAACTAGTTTATTGCATTCCTTGTGCAAGTTGTAACCATGAATATATAGGTCAAACAGCTAGGTTACTAAAAGACTGTATAAGTGCCCACAAAAGTGATTGTAGACTTCACCTTGAAAGATGTGCTCTCAGTGAACATGTGAATAAAGAAGATCACAATATGGATTATAATTCCACAAAAATTTTAGTAAAAGAAAAGAATGCTTCGAAACGAATCTTTTTGGAAATGCATTTATTTCTCAATCCAACAATTGTTTAATCAAAAGAACAGATCTCAATCATTTAAGTGAGATCTATTCTTATTTATTATCTTAGACAAGAACCCGAATGCTCTCAATAATAATTCATCTTCCTTTTCTATTTAATACAAACCAACATGAAAGTTTTTACAAATATAATAACATAATAAAATTTATTTATCCAATTTTACCATTAGAAAATCTCATCTTCAGTAGTGATTGCAATTGATGTTTTCCACTTTCATTGGACAGCTTAGACCAAATGCCTCTTCTTCTTCTTAAAAATTGTACAATTTTGACGTTGACATTTTAGGTTATGTTAAATTCCAACCTCTATGTTGTGATTTTCCCTCACTTTTCACATTCATAACCAAAGAATGTTCACCACAATTGTTCTTGGCTTTTAGTGAATTTACCAGTAATGTTTTTGTTACAAATATTATTCCTTATAAATCTAAGTGTTGCTCCATGTTTTTACATGTTTTATTGCTGTCTTTTACATTTTTTGTATTTCACCGAAAAACAACCATTCTCACTAACATTGTAAGTAAGATTATTTTTATATTTATCAACATACTATGGTAATTTCACCTTTGTAGCTCCCTGATGATGACAATATTCATTGTCGAAATATTGGAAATATAATGTTATAAGAGTACATTTGCGTTTGCTGCTGTCCCAAAGAATTTCTCAGACTTTTTCCTAACTAGTCAGCAAAGACTACCTCTCCTCTTTCTATATATATATATATATAAATACACTAATAACTTTCAATTTCGATTAAATATTATGAAATTCACTAATGACTTTCAATTTCGATTAAATATTCATGCACATACATGCTTCAAGCCGACACATGGAAGATTCCGCTATTATTCCAGAAGCAGAAAGTGTGAAGAGTTATGTAGTCTGAAAATGATAAATCATGGAAGTATTTTAATGCTAGCAAATTAGATGTTTATTATTTGATGAGCTAGAAAACATATAACGGAATATTATGGGTAAATCAATTAGGGCACACGTTTTTGAATACTTTGATATATACAAAATATTTAAGTCACGAAAAGTGCTTAATACTAAGCAAACGATGAAAAAGTTTTATCTTTGTGGTTTAAAATTGAATTTCATGATTAGTGATGAATGATTTATCGGTACACAACTGAATGAGTATGATTAGAAATTTAGCGACAAACAAAAAAAAACAAACATATTGGCATTGCTCCTTGATTCAATGCCTCAATCTTATCACTTATAATCTCCCTAGAGCATGAATTATTGCCTGAATTTTTTGAGTACATGAATTTTTTGAAAATTTTCTTTAAAAATTCATGTACGAGACAAATTTCCCGCAATTAATTCAAGCACGTGGGCAATTCGGTAAGAAAATTAATTAAATAGAAAACATTAAGTAAATATTTATTTTGACGTTATTCACAAATAAATAGAAGGCTGTGTGTAATGAGAATTTTGGGGGAGATTTTTTTCTGATTTTCTCCGTTCCCTAGTAAAATAAAATATAAAATATCAGAAAAACTATTATGTGAAATTAATTGATTTCATACAATTTTCTTACTAGGTTTCAGGAAAATTTTAACATTGACTAAAAAGGGATTTTTATTTTCCGTGTCCTAGTAAATAAAATATAAATATCAGAACTATTATGTAAAATTAATTGATTTATACAATTTTCACTAGGTTTAGGAAATGTAATATTGATTAAAGAATGATCCGTTCGTATTGGGGATGATTTTTTTTATTTTCCCGTGCCCTAGTAAAATAAAATATAATATCAGATACATTTTATATAAAATTGATTGTTTTCATACAATTTTCTCACTGGTTTAGAGGAATGTCAATATTGATTAAAATTAAAGTGGATGTTGTATTCGATATTTTTATTTTTCGTGCCTAGTAAAATGAAATTTATAATATCGATATATTATTATATAAAATAATTGATTTCTATAATTTCTACAGGTTTCAGGAGATGTAATATGACTACAATCAAAGGTGAAAAAATATATAACTATACCTATACATATTTACTTGAATATTTTTCATATTCTTTCAGGTTTAATTCTAGGAAAAATTAATATTAGCGGTAATGATTTGTTTTTCAAATAATTCAGGAAATCGGGATATTTTATTCTTTATTCTAAATAGAATGTTGTTGGCGTATGTTGCCGGTTAAAAAAATATTTTGTAAAGTTAGCCATGGATTTGACACTACTCCTGTCAATCAATATTTTATTTGTGGCATTATAAGTTCCTCATAACATTGTATACAATCATAAGTTAGTAAAAAAGTGATAATAAAATGAACTTTCAATCGTATGAATTGTGTTGCTTGCAAAGAATCACAGCACATTAAAATGTACCATAAAAATGTAAAATATCTAACATACCTAGTGGATGAATCTGGATTAAATCCTGAGCAAGAAAACATATTTAAAGAGATTGGCAACATTCTGCGTGATATTGTACCTTCTTTTGGACACAAATCTAATACTCAAAGAAATAAACTGGTGTCTCAGTATTATTTTTATTTTATGAAACACAGGCAAATTGGTAAAAAAAAACAACGGTTCTGTGTTTTATTCGCCACTTAGGAAAGAGGAGGTAGAAGTGGATTTTTCGAAGAATTTAAAATTTATTAATGACATTATAGAATGTACAACTTAATAAATTGTTGTAATATTTCCAACTTATAAAGTAAGTGAATAAAAAATATTGTCAATATTATTTCAATATAATTTTTGTCTAATTATATGATAGCTCTCATGTGCCGGGAAATTTCACTTTTAATTTCACGTCTACAAGGAAAAACACTGGTTACCATAGTAACAATGTCGAATAAAGCATCTGATTGGTTGAAAATGACTGTTATAAAATTTTCAGAATAATAATTGACAATTCGTATCGACAATTTGAATTTTCACTACAAACTGAGGGTACAAGTATATTTTTGCATATTCAGGGCCCTTTTCAGGACTTGAAACATGCATGAAATTCTAACTATCTCTGCTATGGCCGTAATTGATTATTTTTCATTTCCACAAGAGAAACTGCGGATCGTTTAATTACCCCAATAATCAATGTAACGGGATGGCCTAACATAGATATCGTCGATTCGCCTTTTGAGGGACTCATAATCGGTTTCAAAATGAAAATAATAATTTAATAATCAAGGAATTAATCGATTCGATACAGAAAGATTGGAAAATAAGTTAATGAGTATGATCATACCATAGAAAACCACATTTTGGTATAATTTTGAGATATTCAGGGTGTTTGGTGTAGGTACTACAGAACAAAATTTTTTTTTTTGATAGAACACCCTATATATATCATCACATATTCATTCTGTTCACACTACTTTGCGTTTCCGTTGCTATTTCCCTGGTGCTCAAGTGAGGATTTTCCTGTAGCATCAATAAAATTTTCTTTTTTGTATAAGACATACTACCATTGAGTCCAAACCGATCTCTTGATGTTGGAATAAAGACCCGTGGAGTTCTTGCCTCTGCATATTTTTTTATGGATTTCTGTCAGCTTCGCCAATACAGTAGACCATATTCCTCGCGAGTAAAATTCATTATTAAAAAAAATATTAAAAAAAACATTTTTAAAGGCAAGCTTTTTTACAAATGCACTAGAAAGGAACAAATTATTTCTTTCATTGTTGATCTAGGTGATTCTGCGAGTAATAGATTCAAAATCTTGCCGCACAAGATTACCTATTTTGTATCTGCGGCAAGCTTTTGAATCCTGTTATGGTGAGACCAGACATCTAAGAAGGTCGTAAATCACCAACCACTTGAATTATCAGCAGGCGGTGGATTCTACGCAGAGTTGTACCTGCTCTAGCCATTAAATTTTGTTTTATAGGTAGGTATGATGATATTGGGTTAAGATAATTATTGAGAATAATCCCTTGAATATAATTGAGAATTGTTTATTCATATATAATATATGATAATAATATATATATATATATATTTATATATATATATATATATATCTATATATATATACATATAATTATATTATATTATATAATAATATATGATATACCTGATTAATGTGAAATGTCAAACTTTATACTTTATAAAAAGTTCAGTTTCTCGATAAAAGGTATTTATAAACAAAATTACTCACGGAGATCAGTTTCACTTTCACTGTCGTCATCCAAATTGATAATAAACTTTTCTTTGGGAATTTTTCATATATCCATATATGACTTTTCCACCTTTTTAATATGGGAAACACACTTGGCCCAGCTGCTATCAGGAATGTTTGCAGTTTCTGTTTGAATAAGAGCTACCACAGGTTGGAGAAGTATTATTTCTTCGAACTGCCGACTTGAGCTGATGCCATATATGTTCAATTGGGTTAAACATACAGTGATAAGGAGGAAGTCTGAGCACCGTATGTCCCATGCTTTCAGCCAATGAATCACAAAAATATTTCTTTTTTATCGAATAACTGCGTAAAACTTCTAGTAAATGTTTTTTGTGTACTTCTCCTCATAGTACATATCATTATTCAACATATATTCTTGTATAGTGGCTTTGGTATCATTTGTAGCTAGCATTATCCATGACGATAATACTGTTGGGTGGAATATTTGGTATGAGTTTATTTTGTTTGGAACCAGTCTTCAAATAATTCGGCTGTAGTATCATCATGATAATCGACTAAAGAGTCCCTTAATATTCTTTGTCGATAAAGACAACGCATTTGGTATAAAACCATTTTCGGTTCCTGCGTGAATTATCGTAATGCGTTTTCCTTTATTAGACAGCGCATTAGTTTGGCACAAGTCAGATGAGTCTACCCAACTTTTGTTTGGAATATCGTGTGTATCAAACCAAGTTTCATCCAAATACACTACTGTTCCACCATATTCTCTAAATTCGTTTATTGCCAATAAATATTCAAATCTCCATTTCTCAAGGCGCACAGATTCCTTAAGATTTTTGTGCTACTAGTGAGTTCTTTAAATTTAAATCCGTTTTGTGAAAGAGACTTCCTTAAAGTCTCTTTGCAACACTGGATACCAGTGTCTTTCTTTTCAAGCCGTTGCATTAAAATATCTAATGTAAGTACAATTTGCTCTTTATACAAGGCATATATTGTTCTTCGAATTATATCTACGTCACACCCATCTAGTTTCCTTGAACCGCCAGAGTCTTTTTGTTTCTTCCTTTTTAAAATAGGGTTACTTACTATTTTAAACACTGTGGAATACGGTGTTTTTGTTAAAGAAGCACTTTCTTGCACAGCTTGATCCTTGGACATTCCACGTTCCAGAAGGGAAGTATAAACATATATGATTTAAACGAAGGTAGAAGTCCATTCTGCCCAAAGTGGAGTGGTTGTATGAAGAAATGATGTACTCTAATTCATCTCCACGAAATTTATTATAAAAAAAGACATGTTTCGGAGCTTTAAAGTTCTATCTTCAGCTGATACTTATATAAATCTGGAAAGAGGGGAGGAATAAGCTTGACTATAGGTTCAACAATTCTCATTAGGATGGAAGTTTAGTTGTGAATCTTACATCATGGGGAGAAACACAACTTAAAAATTTGGTAATTTATAAAGGTAAACAAAGCATTATAGCTTTGAAATAACTTGAACCGTAATTGGGATAAAACCATTCCACTCCATATAGAAGGGGCATGGTAATCGTTTGTAAAACATTGTTGGCAATTCGAATGAGTTCGACATTTTTTATATTTTTAACCGACGAAACCAAAACGGAGGAGGTTCTCTATTCGACCTGTATATTTTATGTTTTTCCATCATATTTTTTTATGTATGATCACGCATAACTTTTTACTGAGGCGTCCGATTCCGATAATTCTTGTTTCAGTGGATAGGGTGTACTTCGAATTTGGTCCCATTTGAATTTTAAAGATGAAATCCACCCCTAAGGGTAGCGAAATGAAGGATATTGATCACTCACCCTCTGAATTCTGGTCCGTTAACCGATTCTATCAGGCATACCTTTGTACTGGGTTCTTCGATTTGGATGATTCTTTTTTTAATAGATAGGGTATACCTTATATTTGGATTTCGAAAGGAATTAGCCACTCTTACGGGTGGAAAAATAGGGGATAATTGATTTTTCACTAGTGAACATTAGCACACACATACGTAGTTGACAATGACAGATCGCTACTGACATTATTCTTGTTTCGTCAAAATCAGTATATTTCATGAGAGGATGGAATACAATACAAAGTAATGAAATAAACTAACCAGAACAACGAAAATAATTTATATTACAACAAATAGTAAAAGTAGATAATCAGATTATTTAACTGGTAATAGTTGAAGTAAGGTGGGTAAGTAAGTATTTTGGAAGTAATCAAAAAACAAGTAGGTAGTAATTGGTAGATTCTAGCCACAAAAAATTGAAAAATAAAAACTTTTGAACAAAAAATTAAACCGACGAAATACGGAACTGAAAAGTAAAAAATAAAAACTTTTTAACAAAAAATTAAACCGACAAAAAATCAACTGAAAAGCAAAAATAAAATAAACCTTCTTAGTCTAAATGATAATTGAGCTCCTAAACTAATGTAAGTAACTAATTTTGAGTCGGCGCCAAACAAACTAGCAATTGAATTAGGTGAAGCGTAAAATGATGGCAGCGAGATGCACGGCTGCGTATTGATGACTTCTTTCATAGATAATGATCTTCGATAATTTTTTGTTTGGCGCCGACTCAAAATCAGTTACTTACATTAGTTTAAGAGCTCAATTATCATTTAGACTAAGAAGGTTTATTTTATTTTTTGCTTTTCAGTTAATTTTTTCGTCGGTTTATTTTTTTTTTATAATGTCTAAATGATGACTGACCATTGGCAGAAGGGAACAGAGGAGAAAAGTAAGCGTTCTTAGGTATAGCACGCTCATCTAGTGTAAAATTGTTGAACCTCTAGAAAGTGAATAACATGAGAGGGTGACATCTATTATGGGCTGAAACTAAGATATAGGGTGGAACAATTTGTTTCCCATGAGGGTGTAACATTTGTTGACTAGTGGTACTACGACCACCAGTTGAAGTACTAGCTTCAGGATGAGCCTATTGACGCCACATTTTTCACGACACAAAAATCGAATATTAGACGGTAATGACTAAATACGGAATATCAGGTAGGTATTGCCTAAATGTTATTTAACTTTCCCCTTTTTATTTCTGAAATTGGAAAGCGGTCAGTTCTCGAAACAGTCTTGTTTTCCAAATCTGGTATGTAATTTATTTTGTAACCGTAAATAGACCATTATCGCTATAATCTCGTTAATAGCCCATTAGTACTGAAAGTCTGGTGGCCAGGCGACTAAATTTTATTATTTACACACATTCAAACATATCCTTACCAAGGGTTCTAAATCAACCTCACGAGATTTTTCATTATCAAATAAATTTAAATACAAAACTGTCAACAAAAGCCAAAAATAATGGAGAGCCCACTATTATTAAAATGCCAAACTATTTCATGAGATATTTCAATCCGGACCTGGGAATCTTATAGGGGACACACACTTTTATTGCTTATCTATATTTCGAACAATAGGTAATAATGAGGGTCGTCGGCTAATATTGATTTACGACCTTCTTTGATTTCTGGTTCTACTTTACTTATTATTTTTCGTTCCGTTCCTTCGCATATACGCTCGTATTAGCGAAGTGAGTTTTTGATTTGCACCCTATAGAAACAGCTTCTGCAATCGAGAATGGTTAAACTAGTCAAACCATTAACAATTGCAGAAGCATTAAAAACAAGTTTCCTAGTTCTGAAGCGGAATTCTTTGAGCAGCAGAGGCGTAGATAACTAACTTTATTTAGATATTTAAATATTTTAAAAATACGTTAAAATAAAAGCAATGCCATAAGCGAGAAAGTATGTATTAATAGGCAATCGGATCACCATAATTTCATTTTCCTATGGTCGAAAGAAGCCTATTTTACAACAAAAACAACAAAACTAAAAAATATTTCAAATCTTTTTGATCCCAGACCAGAGACGCTACTTCTCTCATTACTCGACCTCCTGAACTGGTTTTTATTGGTCTCAACGTATAGACACACCTACAAGGATTATCATTGGCTTGCGGTCACTCAAACAGCTGTCACTCAAACCCACGTTGACTATCGGCTCTTTTGATCTTCTTTTCATTTTCGGTTCGCCGCCGGAGAATGTTTACGAGTAGTACACATTACTTTTTCGTTCCGTTTCTTCGCATATACACTCGTGTTAGCGAAGTGAGTTTTTGATTTCCTCCCTATAGAAACAATTTCTGCAATATAAATGGTTAAACTATACAATAATATTTTTGGTAGCACGATTACCTCCGCCGTACTCGATTCCTAATTTTTTCGAAAAAAAAACATCAAAATTTCTTATTTTGCAGCAAATCTCGCAAACTTTACAAAGTAGACCCCACAAACCCTATAGCGAGAAAAAGCTCTTCTAAAATGCCATACAGTTATTGCCATTTGCAATTTGTCATTTTCAAAAAATTGTAGTAGGCGATGGAACATCTACTGCGAGTTTGCTTCATCTCAAAACATGCACTAAAGCCTAATGAATCGACTGGAAAAGAGTTTCTTAAGTTATCTTGAATGGTTCTGATGTTATGAATTTTTCTGTGGGTCTATTCACGACGCTATTTTGACACATACATTCACGTAAGTCAAAAAGTTTTGCTGAAAGTCTATCGTTATATCGACAATTTATTGCCGAATCCAGAAATGTTACAATAATGGGGGATTGCAGTTAAAAAAAACAGAACTCAGTTGTATATATTGATTTGGGACATCTTGTATGTAAATCGAAATATTTTCAGAATGTGCCTCATTGTCGGACCTATCGTTTAAAAAAATTCGATAGCATGGATAGAAAAAAAAGTTATGGAGGTTGCACGCACCCCTGGGTCACCCTGTATGAATTCCATAAAATTTCAAATTTTCAATCTGTTGTGGTTCTTCGAATTCTTCTAGCTAACGGCTGCCAATAATGATCCTGTGAAGTGTATTCACATTTTACTACATCCACATCACAAATTAAAGTTTCTGCTAATGGAATTTCACAAAATATTCGATCAAGAATCATATTTAGTTTCCTGCAATCTGGTTACACTGCCAGAAAACCTGTCTTTTCGTAATTTCACATATCACCATTCTAGTTTCGAAAACCGACATTCCATGATTTCAAATACCTCACCTGAAACACTTTCTTGGGGTGACACACTTCTTTCCCAATTCTTCTCACGATTAAAACCATAATTGTGGTTATCAATACTGGTGAGAATATCGGAAGAAGGCTGATGATGCGGGTATTAGAATCAGTTTTATGCGACTCAGTTTTGAAAATTGATGTCACGTTACTGGGCTACTGTTAATAATCATGAGGAGTAAGAAATTTGTTCATAATATTTGCCGCTAGAACTTTAATAGTCAAAATAATATCCGATTTTTTATGTTTGATTATATTTGTCTTCTGCTATTTATTGAATGTAATCATACAAAACGTTTTTACAGTGTTGCTTCCATCTTTGCTATTTTTTTCTCGGCCCAAAATAACATTTTCATCATTGCTCTCTTTCATCTCTTCTTGCTGGATATTTATTTGTATAAACTTTGAGTTCATTTATAATTCAGAAATGTCATTTGTCCATTACAGAATAAGAAAACAGAACAGACGCTTTCTGTCTAATCTAATCATGTTACACAATAGGAAAACAGAAGTGATACTTAAGAATAAACGCTTTCAGTAAAGATATGTATTGTTCGATAAGAAAGAGTTATGTGAATAGGTTTTTGGAACACATCTAAATATTAACAGAAAATTATAAAAAAATTGAGAAATGAGGTATTGGTATTTGTTGGGAAAGAAGGAAGTTGGAATTCTCCCATTCCTGTACCTGGCTTCAGTGAATGAACTCGTGAGTGGTGATAGATAATTTTCCTATACCATCTCAATACAAAGAAGAAGAATAGCTTTGCCAAGAGGTGAATATAAATTCAAACTATCTAAGAGAATACATTAAAATTATATTTTGGTAAACTTTGTCAGACATGTTTACAGAGATATTTTTCTGTTTTTGGTGCTATAGTTCTGCCTGGTCTTTTAACTCATTCGATCTTTCATACAGATGAGATCATACATAAAAATAAAAACATCACGAGTTGTCATATTGTATTGTCAGTCTTCTCAAAAGATATTATGAGACCACTAGGAAAGCTACCTCTAGAAGCTATTGATAAACAAGATAGAGTGGCGGAATTAAGTGTCCTATGGACTTTGGGCATCTTTGTAAGTGTGCGGTGGCGAAATCAGGCAAATCACTACAGACAGCGCAAAATATCCGTATTCGCCCCTTTGATAAATAGAGTGTTTTCAAAGTGCAACAGTTCAAATGTGTTTGTTACAAACGTGAAAACTGCGGTTGCGATGTGATTCGGCATGTATAACCGTTGAGTTAAATTGAGCCCTGATATCGGAAATTGACCTAGTAATGGATGAAATGCAGATTGAGACGAGTAGTTTGCGAACCGCATTTAAACGACTGAACACGTGCACTGCGAATACGTAATTCGCCTGTCATCGGAGTGTTTACATGTAATTTATTGTCAAGTTGAGAAGTGTTTTATATTTGTTATGGATCAAGTGATTGCAACCGTGTTTTTACCCATTTCAAGCTACATCCTTTTCGAAAATCAGTCTGTGAAAAAAGGAGCAGCATTGGTTCAATCGGGTCATGTGTGTCATGTGCAGAAAATTAATAATAATAATAATTCCAGCATACATGCAAAATTGATTAGCCAAACAGCAGCGGCAACAAATCAAACGATTGATTGATAAAATTTGATCAAAACGTGGATGACTGATGTAGGAGTAAATTACACGAATTAAAATATATCAAAGGAATATTAATTAATATGGAAGGAATATGATAACAAATGAAAAACCTTTTCAAAGACAAGCTTTTATTCAAGCCGTATACTGAAACATATAAAATAAGTTTAAGTCATCGCTGACAATGATTTCATTATTTTTTGTTGAATTATTTGAAAGCTTGTCGCGCGAAGTGTTCATAAAAGTAGGTATAGTTACTCTAATCCCAATTGGAACGACAATAAAAATAAGAGCACTACGAGGAGTGTTCATATGCACTGCCCGGCAAATGGAAAATTTATATACTGCCAGTGTTTTTACTTTCAAAGCGTTCCTGGTACTATCATAAAAAAGTTTTGTCGTGTGGAAGAGAATTCCTTCTCGAAACTTTTTCTGTCGGTCCAATTGGGATAAGAAATACTATACCAATTAATTTGATTGGGCAGTGATTGGTTGGTAGGTAAGAACTCAAAGTATTAAATTTTTACAAAGTATTTATGAGAGTAGGTACCAACTTATTTCATCAAACAATGATTGGTTGGTAAGTAACAACTTGCCGTAGTTTTAATTTTATGACAATTCGGCCGAGAAGCTTTTTAAAACCAAATAATTCAACAAAAAATAATTAAATAATTGTCAGCGATGACTCAAACTTATTTAATACGTTTCAGTACACGGCTTACATGAAAGCTTATATTTAAAAAGGTTTTTTATGAGTTATTTTATTTTTTCCTCTTTAGTTAGTTCGCCTAAATCTGTTCTTCTCAAGTAGAGCATCGTTATTACAAGGTCTCTTTCCTGTGAGTTTTGAGCACAGAGAAATCATGTTCTCTGACCCCAAAAACTCCCACACACCAATTTAATAGAATCTGACCATCCTGAAGTCGCCATCTTGAATTCATAGATTTTGAAAAAATTCATAATCTCGACCGAAAACCCCCCATACCAATTTTGAATGAAATCTGACCATAATCACAAAACGCGTCCTTCCATCTTGAGCCGCCATTTGAATTTATAAATTTCGACAAAAACTTCATAATCTCCGACCCCAAAAACTCCCACATACCAATTTTGAATCGAATTGGACCATAATCACAAGACTCGTCCGCCATCTTAAATTTATGAATTTTGACAGAAAATTCCTAATGCCCGACCCCCGTCCCCAAAATCCCTCACATAGCAATTTTGAATCGAATCGGACCATAATCACAAAACTCGTGCGCCATTTGGGAGCCACAATCTTGAATTGATAAATTTGGATAAAAAATTCATAATTTCCGAGTCCGAAAACTCCCACATTCCAATTTTGAATCGAATCGGACCATAATTACAAATCCCGTTCGCCATCTTAGAGCCACTAAAAAAATTTCATAATGCATTGTTACCGGAATTAGGAACATCTGCAAAATTTCAAATTAATCGTACGGCTAGAAGTTGGTCAAAATTCACTTGCAAGATTTGACCCTAACTAACAAACTGACAAGTGAAACTAAATAAAAGCTTGTAAAAAAATATATTGAAAATATTGTTTTCTTTTCTACATACATACATTTTCACATATTTTTCATATTGTTCGTTTACTGTCAGAATTTGACTAAAAAAATAATTTCGAATGTTTATACATGTTTTTTAGATTACTGTAATTATTAGTATGAAAAAATTGAATTGTTTATTTCAATGTGAAGATTGAACTTGCAAAATGTGTCAATTGACCTTTTTTCCTTTCGTAGATTGATTGTAACAGAGAAGATACAAAAACTTCCTGCACTTGCATAGCGAATGCTTGTGGCGAATGTAAACACGTCTACGCAGTATTTTCATACTCGAATGCTCACCGAGGGACGTCCAAACATTTGATTTGAGGTTATTTGCGGCCGAATCGTTCATTGTCGTTAATTTATTATACGCGCACTTTCGACACTGGGCCTCTCTTTGATACGAAGCTTTTACCAGCCAAATCACAATACAAATGCCGTTTTGACGTTTCCGACCAAACAATTTTAACTATGGCACTTTGTAGACACCCCATGTTTATCACAGCGGTAAACGGGGATAAGTGATACTGTATGGACCGGTTTTTCCGATTCCGACACTGCAGCGCTGCACGTTAAACTCCCGCCTCATGCTCCAAGTCCAGAGGAGGAAAGAGAATCGGAAAATATAGATAATCTACTATTGGATTGAACCCGTTATTATTTATTGGGTTACCAAGGAAGATCCTTCACGAGACTTTGTGAACGGACCGTATAGCAACGGAAACATGTGAGTTTCAATGCATTTAATCGAATATTCGAACATGAAAAGCAATATATGTTATTGAAATTTATTTGGTACCCATTTACAATAGTCACTGAAGTTCAGTGATAACACCATAATAAGTATTGATTGTGAAGGTGAATATTTTTTTTTCTCTGGTATATAATTGATGAAATTTGTTTATTTTTTGGGCCAGGAATTAAACTTTTATTTTAAAGGTTCAGATTTTATTTGTGCTTTGGAAAATGTTTCTTGTACAGTGTTAGTTTATCTACAGAAATTGGTAAAGAATAAGTTGGGGCATAAATTTTAATTGAAGATTCCAACTTTATAAAACCAACTTCATTCTCTGGGGTTTTTTTTTTGAAATTCTCACGTTATTAATTGAACCACAACTCTTGCCTCCTTATAACAGTTACCCACTTGCACCTTTTTAGGAAGGTTAATTTTGTAACTTGAAAAACTAATAACAACTTTTCAGACTACCCTCGTATACTCGATCAATTTTGGCTACAGTGAGGCGTTCGATATTATGTATCACCGATTCATTCCTTCCGTATTACACTATAATGGTTCAACTAATACCTCAGTTAAATTCTTCGTGGAAATTTCTTATGTATGCCGATGACACACAGTTGTATTATTCATTCAAATATGATGAAATGCACCATACTGTGGGTGTTATAAATGAGGAACTGAACTATTTAGTGAAAGTATCGAACAAGCAAGCACTCCACATAAACATTGCCAAGTGCTCAGTCATCAGAATTGAAAGACAGGGTAGTAGGTTGAAAGTTGGTGATTTGGGAATTAAAATAGGTGATCTTCCTGTCAAGAATCAAGTTCGAATTCAAGAAACATATTGCATTGTTGATGCAGAGGGCATGTAGAAAAATTGAATTGTTATATTCCCACATCTTGAACATCAACAATAAATTGCTACTTTGTTATTTTCTAATTCTGTGCAGTTTCAACCATATATATATATATATATATATATATATATATATATATTGTTGTTAGGAAGGACCAGTAATATTTTTTTAAGACGAAAATAGAAATAATTTCTTAAAACAACCACAAAAATAAAAAATATTTAATAGTTAGTAGTTCAAGAGAAATTGTTTTGCATTTTTTTGAGATTCTGTTTCTTTTATGAAGCCTCTGTATAATATTGATAGGTAAAAATATGCAAATACCATAATGCAATCATTTTCATACATTGTCAAAATGATTACAACCTATAATTGTTTGAAATACAACAAAAAAGTCTAGATTTACAAAATCATTCTGAATTAAATGTGATCAACAAAATTATAAGCTTGAAACATACAGTATATGAAATTGTATCTAACTAAAATAGCCAATGGGAGAACAAGAAACTTCTTGATCACAATAGCCAATCAGGGAACAGGATGGTCAGATAAAATATTTGAAATTGTGGAAAAGGAGAACAGAGAAATGTCAAAAATAATTATCATCAAATATTGTATTTAGTTTATAAGAAATGTAAAATATGACAAAAAAAAATGGTATTAAAAAAAACCAAAAAAATTCAAGAAAGTGGGATTTTGAAAATTCAAATAAAAATGACAAAACAGAAATGGTATCCAGGTGAAGAAAAAACAAATCCAGGAGGAGATTGAAAAAAATTTGAGAACGAAGCCAGGTACAAAATTTGAGAAAGAAGGAAATTGAATATTTTCACGAATGACAAAGTAGTTTGCCAAAAATAACAAACCAATTCAACTTCTGAATAATTTCGACACAAAATAAATAGCATAAAAGAAGATTACCTTTTTGTACTCCACATACAAACTTGTCCAAGCTGATTTCGGGGATTTTGGATGGTTATTTGCAAATTTTTTTTGTGCACATCACAAACTGAATCACTTTACAACGTAACTTGTATATCTGAAGGACTCTATTTTATTTTGGTAATGAACTATAAAATAATTCTTCCAATCCAAAAGAAAAAAGTGAGGTTATATACAATATCCAACACTGTTTTTCATTATTTTCTATGAAAATTCGTCAATTGACCATAGTTTTAAGTTATCTATCGCAGGCCAGGTTAATATAAGTTTTCCTGAATAAAGGAAATAATTGTTTTTTGATAATTTCTGGTTTATTTTCCACAATGATATGATCATATGATAAACACTGAACTGAACTAGTTCGAATGTCATCAAGACAAGGCAGTGGCTCTATTGCCAATACCGACTCCTGAGGCGAAGGCGTACCAACTGAGTTAGTCGTGGTAAGAAAGGGTAATAACAATTGACAGCAACGCGGCGAGAAAACAGTGACGTTAGCTAGCAATTATTATTTAATAACAATTTGGCAAAATTCAGTAATTAATATTTCATAACAATAAGGGTTCTCAACGTGGAGCTGAATAGCCAAAATAAGAATCAGAAATAAACCAATATTGAAAACAAAAAAATATTTTCAAAGTCAAATAATATTATACAGGAAAATAAAAGTTGACAACATTAGAAATATTTTTACATTATCGTTACATTACAATTGATCCCCAAAGTAAGGGCAAAAATAACAGCAATTCATATATACATAACAAAATGCCCCAACGGAGCTAAAATAATTATCATAACAATAATAATAATTAAACTATTCTTACCAACAACAATATATATATATATATATATATATATATATATATATATATATATTTAAATATTAATAAATAGCAGATTATACAATTTCATAATCTCTTGGAAAAGCAAAAGGGTTGAAAATGTCTGACGGCCTTCTCTTGATACTGCAGTTTTGTTTTAGAAAATAATTCATTCAAACACCTTTATACTTATACAACAAAACACATAGTCTAGAACCGATGTGCATCACGTGAACATAAAATATAAAAGAATTTGTATTGTTAGATACTCCACCGAGAAATTCAAACGATTTTCTACTAGTTACAAAATGACTTTCCACTGTCCCACCAATCAAAATTCGTTGCGTGCTTTAAACAAAACCTATTAACAAGAACTAATGTTAAGGTTGAAGAATTCTTCAAATAAAATATATTGAATAATTCTCTTCTGCAAATATGTTGTGCTTGTCCATTATTATTAGTGATAAGTATTTTCCACATGTTTTTCAATTTTTAACCGACGAAATCAAAAAGGAGGAGGTTCTCTAGTCGACGCGTATATTTTTTTTATGTATGACCACGCATAACTTTTTACAGAATAGTGAATAAGAGTTAGTCATATTTGAATTTGGAAAGGAACAATTCACCTCTAAGGTTAGAAAAGTAGGGGATGATTGATTTTTCATCTGTGAACCGATTATGTTGAAACTTGGCATATATATGAAGTTGTGATGACACTAATACATAATTGATACCTGGAGTCAGTTGCTTGGGTAGTAATTCCCTGTCACCTGTCATTATAAGTCAACGCATTCAATTCATAAATTATATATAATTCAATACCTGTAAGGAAACAGGAATTGCAAAATGGATTAAATAAGGGATTTTGGGCTCACTGCATACAGTGATTTGATATTGGAATTCAAATATATACATTTTTCAGACTGTTAAATGAGCCAAGTAAGGCTGTGAATCATATAACTCCCATATTCTCATACAATCAAAGGGTTTTGTGGTGTAGGGAGTAGGTAACCAGGCTATCAAGCGGAGCTAGAAATATTTCATGAAGAACGGTAAAACCACTAACAACTTCATAAAAATCTCAAAATGCACAAATCACACAAAACTCAATTGTATATCATAAAGTCAACAGGCATTCAAAATTATACTCATACAACAAGCCAAGATGCCTAGTTAGCTAAGGACAGGCCACAAAAAAGCGACCGGGGTTCGAATCCGACCATCCGCCAAAAAAACTTTTTTATTAATTTTCCGAAAATAAATTTCAATAAAAATCACAGTACAGATTCTGCAAACGATGCACTCACAAGGTAAATGCATCGAGAAATCTTTGAAACTGGTTTTTTACTTGATTTTTCCAGTAAATAGATATATCTCCTTATGATAGCCTCTACTAACCTCAATTCTCGCGTAAAAACAGAAGCTTAGCAGGAAACGAGCCAACCCTATCCCATTTTCCTCAAAATAATATCCTGATTAAAAACACTACCCTCAACGGAGGAAACATTTCACTCATTCATCATCAACAACCAATATTTCGTATTATCATTTCGATTTATCAACTATCACTCAAAGTGCAGAGCGAAATAGTAAAACTAATTTCGAAAGTTTGTTCCATCCACAAATTAAGTTGCATTTATCAGATTTCAAAGAGAAGAGACTCATAAGTTACGTGAGATGGAGAAAGATGCGTTGTCTTTCAAATGCTACATGCTACATAAACCAACAAACCTTACGACTACTGCAGGGACAGTTGGAACTGATTCTGTTTCGCTCTTATTTTCGTTACTCTACATTTAACATTTCTTTCTTATCGTCTCAAGCTACTGCATGGGGTATATTAATAACGACAAATTCAATTGAATAAATTAATTGCTATGAATGAATACCGATACACATTTTCTCAAATTAATAGTGAAATCATTCACAATCTTCGTTTCAGGGGGGAAGTACTTGACGTAACGATAGCTTCCACGTATGTGAATAATTTTGTCACAGAATGGAATGTGTCTGAAAAAAAGGATTGCTCCGACCACAGCCATACAAACTTTAGAATGAAGAGTTATATCTACACAGAAACTCTATACAAATTACTAGAAGAAAGCTCACCGGAACATTGGAGGAAATATCAAGAAAAATTCCCGTCAATCCAAGGACTTCAGAATTTTGAAAGAGGACCAGACAAATACATGCACTACGAAAACGTAAAACTGGAAGACAAGGATGAGGGCAGTAAATTCAGCACAAACAGTGGCACGTATACCCCCTCAGCTCCCCCAGCCAGAAATAAAGCAGACAATAACGCAGGAGATGTAACACCCAGCGAATACTCAGTAAAAGAGATAGAAGACATACAGCATAGAATAATGCTTCTATCTACCATGAAGTGAAATTCAGCTCAATGATAGGAGATGAAATCACATCACCCTTAAATCTATTAAAAATTGTTTGGAAGAGACACTTCTAGAAGCACGAGAAGGAGTTCATATATAGTGAAGGAATGGACATAGATGCATACGCCCAAAAAAAATACTCTTCTGAGGAGGAAAGACATAGCAGAAATAAAAAAGTGAAATGAAGTCGAGAAACCAAGGAAAAGATAATAGAAAGCAAACAAGACGTAGCATCTAACCTTCCAGGATTGCAAATGATGATGACTACAAGCAGGTATCTAACTGGCATTACAACAATTCAATGATAGTAATATCTGCAAAAAAAATCAACAGCGCCAAAAGAGGTGGGACTGGAAGGAAAAAGAAATAATAATAATTGTTATGGCATATCTGAATGATCGAACAACGAACTACTCAAATATTTAGAGTATATAGAAATATAAGATACAAATATAATAAATAGACTGGAAAATGTTCCTTGCGGTACTCCAAAAATAACTAAATAACTTTTGATGACATTATTAATTTCCTCTCAACCCATTCGAGTGATTTGTTTTCAGGAGATTTTCATGACATGGAGTGATAAATGCCTCCGAATATTTTCATATACAAATTCAGTGTATTTTCAGTAGTAATACCACTAGTGGCTGAATTTTCGCGATAAGTCTGTCGATTTATTTCTAAACGAAACTGAGTTGCTTGAAAATTCCACGAGTCCGCAGGACGAGTGGTGTTTTCTTCAAGCAACTCAGTTGAGTTTAGAAATAAAAGACAGAATTATAAGATAAGCTCAATCACGAGTGGTATTTTATCAGACTATTTCACGAACAAAGTGAATAGTCAAAAAATTTTGATTACTATCGTTTTGGACGTCCATCGTCTCGATGTATTTAAAAGGTTTTCACGACGTTTCGAATGCTTGTATCTGCAATCGTCTTCAGGTGAATACTGACAAGTTTAGGTGCTACTCACCAATTTATATGACTGTCGGCGCAATGATGCGTGCAATTCCGCCATGTGCAGCGGTGCGTGTAATTTCGCGCGGTGTGGTGGTGCGTGAAGTTTCGCGCCTCTGCAGCCCGCCAGAAAGAGCAATCAGGGGTTTCCATACGTTCTTGATCTCAACGCTTGGTTGACTAAAGGCGTTATTGGCCTCGATGTAGGCGGCCTCTTTGAACTTTCGTTTGAACCAATGCTCATATCTATGTAGAACACTTGCATCGTCCCATAGAACTCGATGGTGCTCAGTCCAGGCGTGGTCAGCGATTCCCGATTTTGATGTTTCTCCACGTTGGGTCCATTTCTTGTGCTCATCCAATCTTACCGATAACGGTCTCTTTGTCTCTCCAATGTAGGAATCTCCGCATTCACATGGAACTTCATAAATGCAATTCTTACTGATTTCATTTTTGTTGTCAGGTTTGGTCTTGGTCAGGAAACTCCGTAAAGTACTGTCGGATTGGAAGCAGCTCTTGATGTTGAACTTGTTTCCGATCCTTATGATCTTCTCGGAGACACCTCTGATGTACGGAAGGCAGATTACTGTGCTTTGTTGTTGCTCTTCAGATGTCTTCGTTCTCCGGAGTTGTTTCAATACTTCTTCTAGGAGTTTCTTGGGATATCCATTCCGGTGGAGGTCCTCTCTGATGTGGTTTAATTCGGCAAGTGACTCCACGTCGTTGCAAAAATTTAAACTCGGCAGAATGAGAGGAAGAAATTTAATAATAATAAATAATTCAAATTTAATTATAATCATGAAATATTTATTTTAACTATAAACAATTTGTTTGAATTATTATTTGTTACCTATAACAATAAATAATTGTTTATGAACACGAACATAATACTATAATTATTATAAATGGTGCAATTGTAAAAATTTTGAATAGTATGACCGTTAGTAGGTGGATACAATGTATTGTTGGTATTATTACTTGATGTACTTGGAGTACTCCTAAAAGTTTTCATTATATTCTGATGATAAGATGAGATGGTAAGATGTGAATACGGTTTCATCGAATTCGAACTTCCTGTCCAGTAATTTTCATGGCCTGTTGTTCACTAACGCCGGATTGTAATAACTGACTAACTACAGTGGCATGATTAGATTGATTTGTTATTTTTAGTTTTTTAGTGTATAATCCTATCTTTTATGCAGAGAGTTTTGTCCATTTTATATTGTATTAATACCAATAGGGCAATTCTTATACCAATTATTATTATTATATTTATTCCACTTGCCATTCACTGTCAGAAAAAGTCTGTCATCGGTAATAATTCCCCTTTTCGATATAAGTTTCCGGTATAATCTCACAGGACACATTTCAGGATTTTCAAATTTTGAGTAAGCCATTTAGTATCTGCACAGTTTTTGGCGGGTTTTGGAGAATATCGGGTTGTATGCAATTCTGTTTGTTAAACAGCCTTTGTTGTCAGTTTCTTCCTTAAAAAAATGTAACATGGAAAAAGTTGCTTCGTTACCTCTCCAAGCTAGTTCTAGTGCAGCTATGTGAAAAAACTTCTTTTGGAGTCCCTCTGGCGTGTCTTCTTCCCATTGTAAGCACATATTTCTATATTCGTCTGAAGTCATAGCGACAGAACTCATTTTCTTTTTTTCGGGTACAGCTTGCAACAATTTTCTCTTACTATCTCGAGCCGCTCTCGCCTCTTTGAACATTATATCTTTGAAGGGATCAATATATCTCTGATACTCACAAAAATATTTTTCTTGTACTAATTTTGCAGTAGTGTTCCATATGGTTTCAATAACACTCTCCTTGTAATCACTACCATCAATTTTTCGCATATTGAATGCGCAGTCTTTTAGAATGAATGCTAATCTTTCGTTGCTATTTTCTGCATCTAATTTGTGAATGCGTTCCGCACAGAACGTCATAAATTGTCTCCATATATAAGATTTTGATTTTTTTGTGTTACTGGGTATATTTTCTTCAATATTTTAGTTTATTACTTCGTTTGAAGTATCACCGAAGCGACTCATTTTGTTTGCAGCTACAATTATTTTTGGTCAAACTGTCAAACTTCGCATTGCGATCCGTATCCATGGTTACGTCGTTGAAAACACGATGCTGATAGACTAATCACATAGAGAAACTAGAAATAAAGAGAGTTGTCAAACCTGCAGAAAAAGTTGGCACCACGTTTAGACAGTGGCGACATATCTCGCAACTGGCCGAACTAATTTAGTACAGTTGGTAAAACAGATTTCTCTTCAGTTATCGATTGAGATAAGGCGGGTTTTTTAAATGTATTACTTTAATATGGTGGGGGGATTGGCGCGGTGGGTTAGCGTCCGACTCATGATCGAAAGGTCGTGAGTTCGATCCTCGGCCAGGGCAGAAATTTTTCTATTTAATTAGAGAGAATTAAATGTTAAATTTCGTAGCCGGGCCGAGGATGGTCTTTGACGTGTTTTAATAAATATTCAACTTGTGTCTGGCCGAATGACGAAATGTCCAAGCCAAAAAAAAAAAAAAAAAAAACTTTAATATGGTTGATATGGTATATATTTTATAAGTGATCGATTTGATTTCCTGTAATTCATATGAATGGTTGTATCATATGAAATACATGAATGGCAAATCGATCACTAATAAAATATATACAGTAATCGATTCGTAGAATCTGTTATTTCGTTCGTGGTTAAAATAAAGTTTCAAAATAAAATAAATCTTCGTTTCATGATATCAAGGAACAAAACTAAAGTTCTTATAAAATAAGAATAATAAGTTAAACACCATAAAAACACATTTTATTTCATCTACGACAAAACAATAATGAAACTCTGAAAAACAACAAAATCAAAAATATTCTTCAGTCTTATCATGAAATCAACCGAAATGGAAACAAATTACATTTACAACATACCTTCAATAATTTTGTTAATTTATTGACACAAAGGAGAACGAGTATGTATAACAAATACTCCAGTTTGATGATAATCATTAAGTAGACCATGTACTTCGTACTTCCTCAAATGGTGATAGGAAATGGAAACTTCTGGATGGAAATAAGTACCAATTTGTGGAAAAAATGCTGCAACTGATGGATGGAAATAAGTATCAGTTTGTGAAAAGCAGCTTATATTTTACCTTGTAAAATAATCTTTCCAGGAATTTCAGTGTCAACTCGAATAACAAGACATTCTATTTTCGACGTTGGGTTCCGAATTTCTATCATTAATTTTTCGATGACAATAACAGTAGAATTATTCTGAAATTATTACGTGGTTTGTCATTTTCTGACAAACGTCGAAATTGGAAAATTATCATGTCTTCATTCGTCTGTCGATTGCGGGCAGCGCCTCCATGCGCGACTGGTCGTACCAATAACTTGGTGGTCAACATAGACAAATTAAAAATAAAGAGACTGTTTGAAACATTGGCGATCTTGACCACCAAGTTTTTGGTACGGCCAGTTGCGCATGGAGGCGCTGCTCGCAATCAACAGACGACTGGCGACATGATAATTTTCCAATTTCGACATTTGTCGAAAATGACAAACCACTTTAATTTCAGAATAATTCTACTGTTAATTATCATCGAAAATTAATTATAGAAATTATACCATGGACTTTATTTATGAACCCAACGTCGAAAATGGAATGTTATTCGAGTTGACGCTGAAATTCCTCGAAATATTCTTTCACAAGGTAAAATATAAGCTGTTTTCAAAGCTGATGTTATTTCCATCCATCAGTTCGAAATTTCAAACTGGTACTTATTTCCATCCATCAGTTTCCATTTCCTATCATATTTGAAAGTACGAATACATGCTCCTTTGCTAATAAATTAACAAAATATTGAAGGTTTGTTTAAATGTAATATGTTTTATTTTGGTTGATTTGATGATAAGCGACTGAAGAATATTTTTAATTTTGTTGTTTTCGAGTTTATTATTGTTTTGTCTTAGTTGTACATTGGCCTAGATACAATAAAATGTGTTTTATAGTGTTCAACTTATTATTCTTGTTTTATAAGATGTTTAATTTTGTTCTTGATATCATGAAATAAAGATTTACTTTGGAACTTTATGTTAACCACGAACGAACTAACAGATTCTACGAATCGATTACTGTATATATTTTATTAGTGATCGATTTGCCATACCAATATTTATATGATACAACCATTCATATGGAATACAAGAATGGCAAATCGATCACTTATAAAATATATACCATATCAATCATATAAAAGTAACACATTTGAAAAACCCGCCTTATCTCAATCGGTGTTACCAACTGTACTTAGTTCGGCCAGTTGCGAGACACGTCGCCACTGTCTAAACGTGGTGCCAACTTTTACTGCAGGTTTGACAACTCTCTTTATTTTTAGTTTCTCTATGGTGGTCAAGATCGCCAATGTTTCAAACAGTCTCTTTATTTTTAATTTGTCTATGACTGATCAGAATTGGAAGACTGCTGGTGTTTTCGCGATAATACAAGCTGTCTTTGATTTTTGATTGGTCAGATTTTGTGAAAATTCCAAGGTGCGTGGAATAGTCATTAATGTAAGTTAAATTCGGATTATTAATACTTAGTGGTAAATTATATTGTTGGAGAATCTATCTCTGGAAAAAAGAAACAACCATTCTTTTATTTACAGGCTGGGGGCTATACATTTAATTGATTGAAGAGCTCAACTGCATTAATACCAATAATACCAATAACATGTTAGACTTATCAAGCATATAAAAACGTCACCCTACATCAATTATCAATGAAATATAATTACAATAATGAATACATTCATTAGTTACAAATCCCCGTCACTGGAAATTTGTCTGATTAACTGATTATGTGATTAGATTAACATATGGAACAGGAAAATACTTTTCCTCTTGACAATGATAATTAATTATTTCTCTCCCCACAGTGGAACTTGGTGTTCATAGACGAAAATGTGAATATGTATTTGTTTCCAATGGTGATACACGGTTTTTTTGCTGGGGTGCTCTTTGTGTTGGCTTCTACTTCAATAAGATCTCCGGTGGAGGATTATGCGGTTAGTTTGATTGCTTAAAAAATGACATTTCCTAATATATATATATATATATATATATATATATATATATATAAATAGGGTGTCAACGAATCTATTAGACAAGTCATAACTTCTAGAATATTAGGGGTATCAAAATGAGTTTCAACGGAAATGGCTCCGGTTTTGATTCTTTAAATGGAACACCCTGTATATTGTAACATTTTTGGATTTCTGAAACAATTCTGGATCAGAATGTGACATGTTAAAGAGTTTTTATGCCTACTTAATTTTTTTAGAGTCATTTTTAATATTGCATCTAGGTGGCCATGATCGGACGTAAACTAGACCTCAGGTGATGTCAGAAAATTACAATCGCAAAGTTTTAGTGACTAGTATGATAGATAGGAATAATACAAGTTGGAAAATTACAATTTCGTGTTTAACCATTATTTTTCAAATAACGACCATTTTTCGACAAGCATTTTCCGAAAAAAAGGATTTTTTGACGAATCTAACGATACTAATTTATTTGCGATTGGAATAAAAATAAGAACATAAATTAAATTACTGGGAAAATGGAATAATCTATTTACTTCTGTCAAGTCTTCTTTGTAAGCAGGCAAAATTTTCCTGATTTCCGTTAAATTTCAGTTTGATTTTTCTTCAAAATAATGTACTCAAAGTGAAAAATGGATATTTTAATAATATTTGGAGAATGTCATAGAAATTCCAAAAATGCTGCTGAGTTGTATGCTCAGAGATATCCCAATCGGCAACATCCAGGCCATCAGTATTTTCCGTATGTTGAGAATCGTTTTAGGCAAGAAGGACATCGAGAGGCGGAACAGAGGTTTATCATAAATGAAGAGACTGAGATTAACGTTCTTGCTATGGTTGAGGTTCATAGAACGATTTCTTCAAGAGAAATTAGTCAAGAAATGCAGATAAGTCACGAATCAGCAAGAAAAATACTGAAAAAGCACGGACATCGAGCATTTGAATATCAGTTACATCAACATTTGTATGCTGACGATGGCGATAGACGGGTAGTGTTTTGTGATTGGCTGTTTCAAAATCATAGAGTCAACCCAATTTTTATCAACTCTATTCTATTTTTCGTCGAATCACGATTTACAAATAATGGTATGTTCAATAAGCAAAATACTCGGTACTGGGCCCAACAAAATCAACATGTAATGAGAGAGGGCAATTTTCAAGAAAGGTTTGGCGTTAATGTCTGGGCTAGTATCATTGGAAACAGAATAATTGGGCCAATATTGTTTCAAGGTCAGTTAACAGGGGTTAGGCACTTAGGTTTTCTTCAAAATGAAATCTAGAATAATCTAAATGATCTAGCTTCAGCAGTTTTACGGCGAATTCACTTGCAACAAGAAGGACCATCTCCTCATTCTACCAGAGAAGTTCTTAATTACTTAATAGAGCATTTTAATTATCAAGTTATTGCAACCAATGGTCCAGCCTGCCCGCTCATCGGATCTAACTGTGCTCGATTTCTTTATGTGGGGATATATTAAAGAAAAGGTTTACTATGCAACAGCCCCATCCACTTTCGAAGTCTCAGATGAAAGGATTCTACGGGCATTTAGAAGTATAACGCCTCGAATGTTACGAAACGTGTTACTGAAATGTGTCTTGAACAAGGAGGAATGCACTTTGAAAATTTACTACAGTGAAAGTAAATGAATTATTATCAATGGCACACTTGACAGAAGTAAATAAATTATTATTCAGTATTTTCCTTAGTAATATTAAATTATTGTTCTTATTTTTAATCCAATCGCAAATAAATTATCGTTAGATTCGTCAAAAAAGTGTTGTTAAAAAATGGTCGCCATTTGAAAAATAATAGTTAGACACGAAAATGTAATTTTGCCAACTTGTCTTATTCCTATCTATCATACTAGTCACTGAAGCTTTGCGATTGTAATTTTCTAACATCACCTGAGGTCCTCAGATTAGTTTACGTCCAATAATGGCCACCTAGATGTAATATTAAAAGTGTCTCTAAAAAAATTAAGTGGGCGTAAAAACTTTTTAAATGATCCAGAATTGTCTCAGAAATCCAAAAAATGTTCCATTAAATTCAACATTGTTAATACCAACACGTGAGTGGTGTGTTAACAAATCTTTTCACACGAACTATTATTTCACCATGAAGAAGGGAATAAATTTCAAAATTATGGCCTAGCTAATTTTTCCATGTATTTCTAAACTTTTTTAACAAAATTGCGGTCGCAATCGAAACGTCAGAAAAATAAAATGTACTAATTTTGAAGAATCCCATCATTGAATGAACCTAACTCCCAAGAATCAACAATTCTCATATATATATATATATATATATATATATATATATATATATATATATATATAGCCTATTAGAAGTTTCTGGAGAACGGGACACAGGATTATTTTGAAAATTTCATTTCTTGGTTAATTAGTTTTGCTCTATCGATCTAAACTATTTTCAGCGCTGCGGCGTAGCCGCTTATATTGAAAAGTAGCAACAACTTCGATATTTCAAATGAGATACCCTGTATATTACTGCATTTTTCGCTTCGCTATTGCTTTACAATCATTTTTGTATGATATTTCCCTTTACTTATCTCGAACAGTTTTCGAGAAATTCGTTGATTTCGTTGATTGCCACCAAAATGGGACCAACTTGAATTTAGACACCTCCTTATCTGTTACCCACACAGGACTCAAATTCAACTTCCACACAGAAAATATTGGGTAATTTCAATAACATCGCATGATTTAATCATATTTCATACAGGGTGTCTGAAAAACATAGTCTTGTAGGTGATTAGAAAGCACGGCCTTAAGGCATTTTATTTGAATGGGACACCATGTATATTACGCCATATTCGGATTCTATTGAAAAATAGCAATAACTTTCATCAAGCATGTCCTAAACCTATCTTTGACCGTTTCTTAATAGTAATCGTTATATTTTTCTATCGACTATCGAAATGAGTACAAATCAATATGAAATATTTTCACAGGACTCAAATTTGATAAATAGTTGATTCATATGGAAGAGTAAAAAAAAATCAAGTTTCAGCTGTATCTCCAAAAGTATGAACATTTTGAAGCGAATTATTCCAGATTGATGTGAATTTTTATTCAGATCATTTCAATTGGGTAATATTACCTATTTCAATTTGTTATACTCGAAAATGAAAATGGTAGTAGTGTGCCGTGACCAGAAAAGAGCAAGAGAATCTTTTAGTTCATGATGTCTCTATCAAAATGGATAATAATACATATTCAAATGCAGATATTTATTTTTTTTATAGAAACTTGCTTTTATTTCGGAAACCAGACTATTTAGGTATAGGAACATGATACATTATTTGAAAAGAATTTTAATTGTCTTTCAGGATATTTATTCATATACAGGGTACTCCTTTTAAAAAAAATTACTTTTCACCATGTTTGTATCTATCGGAAAATTCACACATTTTGAACGACCCTGTATAATGAAGAACGAATTCACTTACACATAACTAAACACATTGGTAATCTACAACCCAGATTTCAGCTTTGTACGAGTCCAAATACCGCAGTAATAAACATTTATTTGAAGCTATGTTTGGCACAAAAAATAAGGAACTCAATGAATTTCTCAAAAACTCCTATAAAGATAGTTAGAGGGAAGTATCATATGAAAATGATCTCAAAGTAATAGCAAAGCAAAAAATGCAATAATATCAAAGTTGTTGCTACTTTTCAATATAAGCGGCAACGCCGCAGCACTGAAAATATTTTAGATCGATAGAACAGAACTAATAAACGAAAAGAAACAAATTTGAAAAAAATTCCTGTGTCCCGTTCTCCAGAAACGTCTAATAGGCCATCGAGTTTGGGACACCCTGTATATATTTATATATATATATATATATGAATTTGTTGCTTATTTAAAAAATATTGTGGTATATACAGAGTGTTCCTTCGGAGCGGGGCAATACAAATCATCATTTTTTTAAATGAACCCCCCTGTAAATTTTCTCGACGTTGAACTGAGCAAAATGTTTTACATAAGGAGGTATTTCCTTTTTTCGAAAATTTTGCGGCGTTGTCAAGTTATTGCTGAAAGTAATAAAATCTTCGGAAAAACAGACCACCACAAATGCCATCATAAAAAAATTATGGATGAAATTTAAGCAGAATTATTTGGGACATGCAACACTAAGAGTGAGATGAAATGTTGGTATGGACTGAAAATTACATTTCTCAAACAGGACATTTTATACAGAGGCAATAATTCGACAAACTTCGAATATCAAAAACTTGATTTTTTTTAATGAAACACCCAGTATGTTATGTCACCATTTTGAAGGACTACTTTATTCCTACAATTTTTGTTGATATGACTCACTAAAATTGACAGATTTTGTGAAATTTGCAATTCAATTTTCAATGTGTAAAAAATTCTCTTTCTATTTACGTAAGGCCAGGTAAGGATTTTGACACTTAGTTACTGTTACTGGAATTTAACATAATTGCAATGTTAAACTTAAAACTGAAAAACGGTTGGGAAAAGTCTGGAAAACATGTTTTCGTTGAAGTATTTAGGACCAGGTAGCCGTGTTGTTAGAAGCATCGCTTCTCAATCATTCTATCTGCCAGTCGTGTGGGTTCAAAGCCTAGCGACTGCAGAATCTTTTTTCTGAGAGAAAGTGCTAGGAATCGCACGTTAAAACGTAAGACCTCGTTAATCCTGGGCTCGCACAAGTTCCGACTTCTGAGGGCTGCCCGTTCATAAGGGGAGGACAGCTGGTAAACGGCAAAAACTTTTTATGATTTTATTTATTTATGAGAGTAAATAATTCAAACGATAACAAAAAAAAATATTAGAAATTTATAACAACTGCTCAAAGTGCCCACCGGCTACTTCCGAACAATAATGTATTCGGTTTTGAAATTCTTCATTAACTCGCCTCAACATGCTGACTGGAATATTTTGGAATACGTCCCCAATTCTATTTTTCATATCCTCCTTTGTAGATGGGGGTGTTCTATAAACTTGATCTTTAACGTAGCCCCACATAAAAAAACCATTTTTGTCAAATCTGGTGAGCGAGGTGACCACTTGAAAGGACCTCCTCTACCTATCCATCTTCTGGGAAATGCAGTGTCTAAATGATTATTAACAGGAACAGTGTGGTGAACAGGTGCTCCGTCGTGTAAATACCACATTCTTCGTTTGATTCGAATGGGTAAATTATTACTTAATTGTGGTAACTGGTTTTCCAAAAAATCGAGGTAAATCAAGCCATTAACTCTTTCCTCAAAGAAATATGGCCCAACGATGAAATTTCCAATTATGCCACCCCATACATTCAGGGACCACTTTGTCTGACTGGTGGTTCGAAAGAAATGGGGGTTATCTGTTGAATAATAATGGAAATGATGTCTATTTACAAACCCATTTTTATGAAATGTTGCTTTATCGAAAAATAAAACATAATTAAAAAAATCTCTGTCTTTTAAAAAATTATTTGTATGACAGTCCGGCTTATGTCAGTTTGTTTGGATATTTCTCTATGCGAGATATGAGGATCTTCTGTAACTTTCAAGAGGACAGTCATTTCAGTTTCTTCAGTTAATGCAGTTTTGGTTCTTTCTATTTTTTCATATGCGACATTTCCTGTTCGAGTAAATCGAAGAAGCAACTTTTCAAACGCTTCTTTTCTGGATTGTCGCCTGTCTGGATGTCGTTCATTATAAATTATGGTCGCTAATAAACAGTTTTTATCACTTGCCCCAGTACAAAAATCATATCGGTCAATTCATCGGTGGAGAAATTCATTTCAAATGCTTCTTATTATGAAGCGATAGATACAAAATTGTCTGACAGTAATTTTTGTTTAATGTCAAAACTTATCGATCATTGAATGTCAAATTCATAGCCCACTTCCATAACAGTTTCATTGCGCATGGCGCACACGAGAACCACCACTTGCCTTACTGAGAAGTGCATGACGCATTTATTTACGCACCATGAACCAGTTTACAAGCAACCCGTTAGTATTATTTTACACTGTAGATATTGTCTGTGGTTAAGTGAGCATTTTGTACGGAGCATAACTTATGGAAAACTGTTAGTTCTTAAATTTTGTAAATATTAAAGTGATAAACACGCAGTTTTAGTCGAAATAAAATGAAATTGCAAATTTCACAAAATCTGTCAATTTTAGGGGCTAAGTCATATCGACAAAAATTGTAGGAATGAAGTAGTTCTTCAAAATGGTGACATAACATACTGGGTGTTTTATTTAAAAAAATCAAGTTTTTGATATTCGAAGTTTGTCAAGTTAATGCCTCTGTATAAAATGTCCTGTTCGAGAAATGTAATTTTCAGTCCATACCGACATTTCATCTCACTCTTGGTGTTGCATGTCTCAAATAATTCTGCTTAAATTTCATCCATACATTTTTTATGATGGCATTTGTGGTGGTCTGTTTTTCCGAAAATTTTCTTAATTTCAGCAATACCTTGACAACGCCGCAAAATTTTCGAAAAAAGGAAATACCTCCTTATGTAAAACATTTCGCTCAGTTTAACGGCGAAAAAAATTACAGGGGGGTCCATTTAAAAAAATTATGATTTGTATTGCTCCGCTTCGAAGGAACACTCTGTATATTCCACAATATTTTTTAAATAAGCAACATAGTAAACCATTTAACTTTTATCTGAAACATTTCATCATACTCCTCAATATAGGCAAGATACTGTACTTCCTCACACTAATGGGCCACCCGGTATATATATATATATATATATATATATATATATATATATAAAATGTAAATATTTTGTGGGGATGCAGCTATGTTTTAATCAAACTCTGTTTTTACTTTTGTGAAAGCTTTCGAAATAAGTTTATTTCTTCTTCAGTCACTCTGAAAAATATGCTACAACTGATGATGGACATATTTAAAGGAATAAAATATTACTTACAGTATCTGACTATAAGATGAAATCAAAATTCAGAAAAATGGTATGATCTTCAGACAGTAAAATGAAAAGTCAAATGAATTTTAAAAAAGGGAAAAAATTTTTTAAGGTTGATTCAAGTTACTGATGAATTATTGAATATAAGGTTTTTTTTATTCAATTTTGATTCAATATCTAAGATATTGGAATAAATTATGTTCAAACTTTGGAAGTCAGTTTTTTTATTCATTGAATTTTTTTCATTTTTTATGTAAACCATTTCTAAAAAACATCTTTTGAATAAATTATTTTCTTTAGTTAAGATTGAAATATTTGAGAAATCAATTGAATGTCCTGTACTATTTACATGTTGTGATAAACGCGATTTACTGGTATTTTTATAAAAATTCAGCTTAAATGACATTTTTCGTCGATCCCGTTGGAATTACAAACTCGACGCAATGGGCTTCTTTGTAGGAAATTATACCTATAACAAGAATTCATGAGTCAAAATACCCAAAAAAAAAATTTTCCTGTTGAGCGGAAGGAAAAACGGATAAAAAATCATTTTTTAATGTTATTTTATTGGATAAAATTCAAAATTCTCTAGCAATGGGTTAAAATTCGAATTGAGGGTTCGCAATATGCTCAAAAATTTTATTTTTCTATAAATTACAAGATTTTCAGGCGGGACTTGAAGAAAAAAAATGTTGCCCAAAAATTAAGCACCCTAATATATATATATATATATATATATATATATATATATATATATATATATAAATATATCAGATAACACGCTGTACAGAAGAAACCATTCCTTGTGATAAAAAATATGTTTATAAATCTTAATAAACATAATAAAGAGGCTGATAATCAAATACGACGAAATTCGTTCAGACACTCTGGTTAATAACCTCCAAAGTTGAAACTCTGTTTTGGGCAAACATCAAACGTGAAAAGTGTTATCATCGCGGTATTGTGTCAACTGTTGGAAATTTTTCGAGATTCATCTTGAACTCAAGTTGGTTTCTTCGATATATGTATTGAGCACGTAAGAAAGCACCGTTTTCAGAGACACCCTGTATAGAGATCCCGAATACCAAAGCCATAGTAACGCATCAAAGCAAATTGAATATTTTTCTCTTCGTGGAAGGATTGTCAACATTAAATTCTTCCATGGGGAGAGATCCCCAAAAATGGAAAGGAATGAAATAACTATAGACCAGGGTCGTTAATTTTTGAAAAGATCTACAACTTTGGTTCCCACACTTTTTTCACATAAACCCAAAATTTATGTGAAAAATTCAAATAACCAAGTTTTTGGTTTTTTATTTTTATCTTATACAAAAAAAAAAATCACGAAATTTGGTGAAAACTTACCTTTTTATATCCCAAACACACTGTAATTTTTTTGATATAAAATATTTATTTTTCCACCTTATTTTGACTTAATATCGAAAAAGCACCCTCATTTTCAATCAGAAATTCTCCCGTCAAAATATCAGGTTTTTTAAAAAAGTCGGTGAGCTTTTTGTTCGTTGAAATCTCTACTTTCTGATAGTGTATAAAAAATATACATTACTATGGTAAATGTTCTCAGAAAATGCAAAGAAATAACAGATAGTAAGGCCCAGACCCTCCTAGCCCCTTCCCCACTTCTCTATGAAATACCTTTTGATGGGCTAAAATTTTCCGTAGGTCACTCAGGTATATAAGTTATTTTAAAATAGCAATAAATAGGCATCTACGCATATAAATTTAAAGAAGATTCTACAACTTTCTCAAAATATTGTAGATGTCTTATTAAATTCGGATTCGAGTTTTTTGGTTCTTTGCATTTTCTGTCATAGTAATGTACTTTTTTTTCAATACCATCAGAAAGTAGAGATTTCAACGAATAAAAAGCCCCCGACTTTTTTAAAAAAGCTGATATTTTGACGGGAGAATTTTCGATTGAAAATTAGGGTGCTCTTTCGATATTAAGTCAAAATAAGGTGAAAAAATAAATATTTTAAATAAAATAAATTACAGTGTGTTTGGAACATAAAAATGGAGGTTTTAACTGAATTTCGTGAAAAAAATTTTTTTTTGTAGAAGAAAAAATAAAAAACAAAAAACTTGGTTATTTGAATTTTTCACATAAATTTTGAGGTTATGTGAAAAAAGTGTAGAAACAAAAGTTGTAGATCTTTTTATAACCTACAACTCTGCCATCCATAGGAGTTGTAGTTTTACCGGAAATCGAGATAAACCGTTTTTTACCCTTAAAACTCTCCCCCTTCCACTTCCCGACCTCAGATCGCCCGTAAATTGTTTTTCCTTTCATTTTTGTTATATGCTCTTGTAACGAATTTTTCGTTACTTCCTTATACATAATCAATTTCTCATAACTATTCCGGTTATCTTACGGTGGAACGGGTCATTAGTCACGGCCGATCGTGAACTATGGGACAGCGCCATCATCATGAGTTCGTATTCTGTCAAGTTGGACGAGTTTTGTTATCGTGACAGTTGTATTCATGTCGTCAAGCTGTGTTTTTTCCAAGTGTTTTTCAATAGAGAAAAACCAAGAACAGTTTTGAAAACCCAGGTAGAATTGGTGATTTGTTCGAACCGAAGGAATAATTCCACCGCTGGAGTTTAATGAGTAATATTATTCTCTTTATCATAAGTTGAATAAGTTTCACGCTGGAGTTTAATGAGTAATATTATTCTCTTTATCTTTCAATTAATGTTGTAGCTGATTAGCATTTTCTTCTTTTTCCTTAGGCTTGTAATATTAGAATTCTTGGATATACCGCATGGTAATTTTTGAAGGTTAAATATAGATATTTCGGCCATTTTGACAAATCATTCATACTACATATTGTGGCTAACGTAACATCTGTTCCGAATATTGGGAACTGATTTTTTTCATTGGAAATCAGTTCTACGCTTTTGCATTTTTTTAGGTACCAGTTAATTGGTAATTTGAATGGACTAGAGCTTATTTACCTCACACAACCAGTGGATTGTTCCAAGGATTCCAATTGAAGCGAAGGGCGTATTTGATTGTTCTGGGACAGTGACTAATAGGACGGCTCTCTGGTAAGCAATTTTCTTTATTTCATAACTATATGTTTATGAGAGTAATTTTCTTTTCTCTTGAGAAAGAATTGCTTACAGAGAGAGTTGTACCTCTGGCCTAACGGTCTCAGAACACTCGATTCGATTCAATATATGCCTCAAGCGTAAAGTTGATTTCCGTTTAATAAATTTATTTTATCTATTACTCCATTCAATTCCCAGTGTAGCTTATTTGATTTTTGATCGTTGCAGAGTCAATTCACTTCAGTTACTACCTTGTCGCCAAGAGCAGGGAGATTCATTCTAATTTTTGAGAATTACCTGTTTATCGATTTGAAAAGGGAATTGCCGCCCTATTTCAAAATTATCTTTATCTAAGAGAGTTGTGCCCACTGAAAGACGTGAGGTCTCCCTCTTCAGTTATCTTTAAAAATTCTTCAATTAAAAGAATTATTTAACATTATCTTTATCTAAGAGAGTCGTGCCCACTGAAAGACGTGTGGTCTCCCTCTTCGGTTTATCTCTGGAAATTCTTCTATAAAAAGAATTATTTCACTTTATCTTTTTCTAAGAGAGTCGTGCTCACTGAAAGACGTGTGTCTCTCTCTTCTTATCTTGGCTGAAGAGTATACTTTTACTCTGACTATTATCTTGGTTCAGAAACCCTATATTTTTTGTAGCTTACTAGAGTATTTTGGTTATAACGCTATATTTTCCTTTGGCACTTGCTTTAAAATAGTATATTTTTGCACTGGCAACCTTTAAATATTTTGCTTTAAAATAGTGGATTTTTCTCTGGCAATTTTATAGTATTTTGCTTTAAAATACTATATTTGTTCTCTGGTAAAATTTGAAGGAAATTTTTATATTTCTTTTGGAATATCTTTCCTCATTAATTTTTTTTACCCTTCTGGTACATAGAATCACCTTATCAAAACTTACCTGTTTCAAAATTTAACTGAATTTGAACATCACGTTTTGGGTGAGGTTTGTTTTGTTTGGTTTTAAATTTTGTTCATTTTTAATATTTTTTTTAATTATTAAAATTAACTTATAAATTTAACTCCAGAATAGCAGATTGGATTGCTATTTATTATCTTTGTTCTTTCACTGTAACTTTCCAGTCTTTCATATAGACTGAGATTTTTATTGTATGCTATCATTTGCATCTATCTTTTGACTCTCGATTAAAATTTGAAACATAAAACTTGAGGTTCAAAGGATATCCTTCGTTCTCCCCTTTTTGTACATATATTGATTCCTATCATCTTCTTCGCATGATATATACCACGGAGGGAACCCATCTACGGAGACGGAAGGACTAGTAGCCTGGGAGGTCTTACAGCACATCAATATCAGCACTGGTCCATGAAGATCAACTAAATTCACGCCGATAAGGGGTCTGAAATCAACTATCGAACCACCCAAGACCATCTTCATCGTAACCGCTGAAACCAATTTCCTCCTAGAACCGCTGAGACCAGCTTCAAGAAACTAGCCTTCATCTATCTCGCTCAAGATCTCCGAAGGTATATTCGTGACCAACAACTGGAGGAATCATAGGTGTAAATGTTCGAATTTTGATCAGAGTCAAAATTACTGGTTTCTTTTTATGTAATTTTTCCATTCTTTTAAGAGAAGTTCAATACTCTTCTAGTATTTGTTAATTTTTTTTATCTTGTTCAAAATTCCAATTGGAATAAATTTGTTAAGTTGATTTATTGCATATTCATTTGCCTTCCCATACAAGCTAGGTAACATTTATTTAATTTTATTTATCTTTGACTTTTGTCTTTAGCAAGTCTGGCGCCCAACTCTTGAACTAGTCAAGTTAATTAATGTATAATTTTTTTAGTGGCCAAATTTGATTAACTAGGAAAAGTCATTAATTGAACCTTACTCACGGCCTAACCGTATCCATCTGAGCAGCCTATCGGCAAAGTGATTTCACCTTTTTAAATTTGAATCATATAATTTAAAATCTGGGGTTCAGAAGTAAGGGGTGTTGCACTCTTCCTTATCCGATGGGTTTCATCCTACTATTATTTTTTTTCACTTTTTACCATTTTCAAACGCTTCAGCACTGGTCTACTAGCTGATTCGCATCAGCAAAATAACCTAATGGTGACCAATCGTAGTCTTCCAAGTGGTTCACAAATTCGCAAAGTAATAGTAAGTGTTTATCACCCTTAGATACCGACGACAGTTACTACTACAACAACCAGTATGGAACCATTTTCCAAGGATTGTCCCGAAGAGGTAACAGAACAAGTAAAATGGCCACGCACTCGGAAGTATTCCTGCACCATCTCAGAACCACCGTGCATCTCTGACAAAATGGATCTCTTGCAAAGATGTTGCAGCGAAAACGAAACATGGGATCCCGCACCTGACTGTTTTCTCATTCAAGAAACGATAAACAATCCTTGTCCTCACGTGCAGAAGTCCGCAACAACAGCTGTATTTTCGTCATCAGAAACACAACGTACCCTCCTAAATGCCCGTATGAGGAAAATCTACCCTATGATAGTTATATTGATCGGGTAGATTCAGATGTTTTGCCGATTTGGGTGCCGGTAATCAGGGAAGTAGGAGTTTATGGATTAGGTGAGTGTATAAACAGACTAATTTGTAATATTAAAGTATTCGAGGATGTACCGTAAACGTGGGCTACTTTGGTCCACTTCTTGAATTTTTTTTAATCATGTCCTAATAAATCTGTGTATTTTCCTACTTCTAAGCCTCTGCTAATTTTTGTGCACAACTAGACTAGTCTTAATGAAATGTATAAGGCCTTTTTGTGTTTTTCAAAAGGGGTATTACCTTTTTTATTGATTTTTCTACTTGGGCTAAGGTTACCCTTGGGTTGGGGTTACTTTGGCTCAGGATGATTTCACCTACTTTCAAGCGTGGTATGAATAGCTAGGACCAAAGAAAGACTTGGGGTCATTGAAGAGTCCATTTACATGAAAGGAAAATATATTTCAAATCAGTTAAACTCGTTAATTTTTATAAAAATGTACGAATATACATATTTACTCTATGTCGCGGATGGAAAAGAGTTCTCTTTCCATAAGTTTTGGAGGGTGGATTATTTTCCTAATATCGATGTGAACAGCAATTCCGGGGAACTGTAGCCCATTCCATTCAACAATTACAAAATTTCCGTCTTGAAGATTTTTCTTTAAGTTTTTTTCTTGAGGATTGATGGCGTCAAAGTATTAAACTGAGTGTTACAGAAGTTCTTACTGAACTTGTAAAAGATGTAGAACAGCTCTGACAGGTGAAAGTTTGAGAGGTTAAAATAACACGTTTTAACAAGAAGAAAACCAAGCCACAAGTGGTGGTACTAGCGGGAACTAGGGAACTACTCGATACACATTAGTCGCTGCATGGTGCTGCGCCCTCGTAGAAAAAACCGGAACTATTTCGAAAACTTCTTCCGAAAGGTAATTAGAGTATGTTTTATTTTGTTTTTACTTTGGACCAAAGGAGGACCCCAGGGCCAAAGTAGCCCTCGATTACGATAGTGATTATTCTGAAAAATAAATAACAGTTTGAAAAAACTAAAAAACACGCTTTTATAGAAAACTCGACTTGAAAAATAGTCAGCTGTCTTGAAACATAAAACATTTTTCATTTTTAGTGAAATTATGGCTGGCTATCAAGAATGTTACAGATTTCTGTCTCTTATTGCAGATAAAAACATTAAAAAATAAAATAAAAAGCGTGGAGTGCATGGTATCACCTTGGCCAACAATTACCTGTGATCTGAGACATTTCTCACTTTACTGCCCTAGGTAAAGTACTATATAATTATTAATACCATGCACCCCACGCTTTTTTTTAAATATAATACATGTTTTCCTTATTTTATTTTTTTTAATGTTTTTATCTGCGATAAGAGACAATAACATTCTTGATAGCCAGCCATAATTTCACTAAAAATGAAAAATGTTTTATTCTTCAAGACAGCTGACTATTTTTTTAGTCTGGTTTCCTATAAAAGCGTGTTTTTTAGTTTTTTTAAACTATTATTTCTTTCCTACTTTTCAGTGTGTTTTTTTATAAAAGCGTGTTTTTTAGTGTTTTTTTAAACTATTATATTAATAATTTTTTTGCGAATTAAAAAATGGAATAATCTTATCAAATTAGGTAATCATAATCTCCGACCCGAAAAACCTCCACATACCAATTTTGAATAGAATCAGACCATAATCACAAAACTCGGCCGCCATTTTAAAGCCGCCATCTTGAATTTTTCAATTTACAAAGAATCATAATTCGACCCCAAAAACCCCCACATACCAATTTTGAATAGAATCAGACCATAATCACAAAACTCGGCCGCCATTTTAAAGCCGCCATTTGAATTTTTTCAATTTTCACAAAAGAATCATAATATTCGACCCCAAAAACCCCCACATACCAATTTTGAATAGAATCAGACCATAATCACAAAACTCGTCCGCCATTTTAAAGCCGCCATCTTGAATTTTTCAATTTCTACAAAAGAATCATGATACTCGACCCCAAAAACCCTCGCATACCAATTTTGAATAGAATCAGACCATAATCACAAAACTCGTCCACCATTTTTGGTGCAGCCAAATCGGATTTTTCAATTTACAAAAAATATAATCCCCCAACCAAAAAAATTTTGTTTTTTTTTTCACACAAAAATTTCTCAATGCATTGTCACCGGAATTATGTACACCTGCCAAATTTCAGATCATTCGGAAGTCTGGAAGTTGGTCAAAATCGCGCCCAAAGGAGTCGGTTACAAACAAACAAACAAACATACAAGTGAAGCTAATATAAAGCGTGTAAAAACAGATCATAAAAAATATTTTAATCCTTATATTGAAAAATTATTAATTGAAAAAAATGTTACTCAATTGGGTCAAAACTACCCCTATTATAAAACAGGTTGTCATAAACATTATCAAAGAGGTTAATTGGATTTTGCATGAGGGTTACATTGCAGGAGTAGGTTGTACCAAGAAAATATTCAACAAAATGTGAATCCTGAGGGGTTACAAACCACCTCTGGATATTTCGATAATTTCTGTTTTTGATTTGATGAAAATATAAACAGGATGTTCATATAATCAGATGTGGAATCATCTGCGACTGAAAGATAAACTTTAGTCACTATCTTCCATCGTCAAGATAACCTCTTGTGGGGTATTCATGTCGAAGAGGGAAACATTCTCTTGAATATTGATAGAAATATTTTTCTGTGAATTGAAAAATCCACGATTAAAATGAAGTTATTTTTTGTGAATGTCTAACAGAAAATAGCTACTTCCCCGGCTAAAGCCACGCTGGACATTGAACTACATCTGATAGATATTCTGAAAAGGCCCTAATTCAAAGGAAAAAATCTGAAATTGAAAATTTGCATTTTTATTCAGATAGTTATTTGATTTTCTATTCCAGTCTTAATTAATAACTCCTAAAGATGAATGAGACAAAGAAGAATGTTTTCCAAAAGAGGGTACTCACCAGAAATAATTTGTAACATTGAACCAAGAAAGGCATCGCATTCACTAGGTCTTCAATACATTTTTGTCGACGAAAATCTATTTCACGCTTCCACGATCATCAGGAAGACCGGAAGAAATGGGAAACACATTTTCAAGAAGCAATCTCACTTTGCAAAGATGGAAAAAGATAGAATCATTTCTTTTGGAGAGACACTTTGAAATTAGTGTTTTTTGACATTAAAATCTGTCATGGGGTATGATAGATTGATTTGATGAAAATATAAACAGGACGTTCATACAATCAGATGTGGAATCATCTGCGACTGAAAGATAAACTTTAGTCACTATCTTCCATCGCCAAGATAACCTCTTGTGGGGTATTCATGTTGAAGAGGAAAACATTCTCTTGAATATTGATGGAAAGATTTTTCTGTGAATTAAAAAATCCACTATTAAAATGAAGTTATTTTTTGTGAATGTCTAGCAGAAAACAACTACTTCCCCGGCTAAAGCCACGCTGGATATTGAACTACATCTGATAGATATTCTGAAAAGGCCCTAACTCAAAGGAAAAAATCTGAAATTGAAAATTTGCTTTTTTATTCAGATAGTTATTTGATTTTCTATTCCAGTCTTAATTAATAACTCCTAAAGATGAATGAGGCAAAGAAGAATGTTTTCCAAAATAGGGTACTCACCAGAAATAATTTGTAACATTGAACCAAGAGAGGCATCGCATTCACTAGGTCTTCAATACATTTTTGTCGACGAAAATCTATTTCACGCTTCCACGATCATCAGGAAGACCGGAAGAAATGGGAAACACATTTTCAAGAAGCAATCTCACTTTGCAAAGATGGAAAAAGTTAGAATCATTTCTTTTGGAGAGACACTTTGAAATTAGTGTTTTTTTACATTAAAACCTGTCATGGGGTTTGATAGATTGTTTTGATGAAAATATAAACAGGATGTTGATATAATCAGATGTGGAATCATCTGCGACTGAAAGATAAACTTCAGTCACTTCATTTTAATCGTGGATTTTTCAATTCACAGAAAAATCTTTCTATCAATATTCAAGAGAATGTTTCCCTTTCTGTCTTTGAATCTGTAATTTTTTCAAATCGGCAAGATTTGACAATTCTATTAGATTTTTCCCTATGATTAAACTTACCATTGTCTGGATTTTACATATCAAGCGGTTAAAACTACATCTACTATACAAAAGGTTATAATCGAAGAGTACCAGCAATAGAAATATGGAATTTTGTAACCGTGAATATAGAGCCATTTGAAAAAAAAATAAGGTAATATGGTGCAAATGATTTTCAATCTGCTTCTCAGGTGGAGTCACTTAGGTTTCGTATTGAGAAAATATTCCAAGCTAGATCATTCGTGGAGCACTGTAGATGATCTGAAAACCGCCAAATTGTTTCAGTAAACGCGATTATACCCAAGTGATTCTCTAAAGTGGCTCACCCCTATAACTTTTTTATTATGGAAGGTAGAAAAACGAAATCTGGGGGTTGTGTATTATAGTTCAAGTTACATTTTTTGACATATTTACTTGCATTGCCGTACTTCCGGTTTGACCGGAAATGACCCCAACTTTCGATTTTTAAATGGGACATCCTATATATTTTTACTTATTTCGATCGAAAATGACATTCTGAATCCAACAACACCTCACTTGTCAATATTTGCCAGATAAAGTCATTTTTATTCCAATTGTTATTTTTCGATCTAGGATGCCATGGATCGTGTAAATCGCTTCATTCTTGATCAAGTAACATGGGAAAAATACGACTTTGAGGCTTATGACTCCACAGTCCTTCTAAGAATTATTTAAGAGTCGCAAATATGAATTTTTTCAGTTAACTTGAGTTTTTCAAATGGAAAGGAGGTGGCTCGTCGGCTTTTTGTGAAAGATCATTTTCTTACGAATAATTTGATACTACATAGGCTTTCACTTTATTATTCACCAATTTTCTGAATAATTGCAAGAAGCGATCCTACCTAATAACAAATAATCCTTATTTGGTATACTTAAGCTCTTAAGTCCTGTTATTCTAGTTATCCGTGCCAAACAATTGAAGCTGTTGCTAGGACTACCTAAACAAATAGGCTAATTGATATGCTGTCACTTTTAAAAATTTATTTGTTGCGTAGTTTATAATTTGATATGGAAAATTATACTAGAAACGAGAAAATTGACATGTTAATTTACGGAGAAGCAAAAAAGAATGCAACTGATGCAGCTCGAATTTATGTTCAGAGATTCCCTAATCGTCGCCATCCCACTCGGCATTATTTCCCAAAACTGGAAAGGAAAATGCGAAATGAACCAGAAGAAAATGCCAATAACTAAGAAAAAGAAGTAGACGTATTGGCCTATGTTGAAGTGAATTGTACAGCGTCAATTCGCCAAATTATTTCTGAGTGTGGTATAAGTTATGCGTCCGTTTGGAGAATTCTTCACAAATATAATTATAGGTCATTCAAGTACACCAACATCTTTACGATAACGACCACAACCGAAGATTAACTTATTGCAACTGGTTTTTGACTAAATACAGAGAAGATTTACGTTTTCCATTTAAAATCATTTATTCAGATGAAACTCGATTCACCAACTCGGGTCTGTTCAATCGGAATAATAAAAGGTACTGGTCTCAAACAAATTTACAACTGATGCAAGAAGGAAATTTTCAAGAGCGATTTGGTTTCAATTGCTGGATGGGTATTATCGGAGGAAATATTTTGGGGCTAATAATTTTTGACAGACAACTTACTGCGGAAAGATATCTACAGTTCCTTAGGAATCAAATTAATGACATTTCATTGAAGATTTGCCACTGGCTAACCAAGTTGATATCTATTTTCAACAAGATGAAGCGCCATCTCAGAATATTCGTGAGTCGTAAGAGAACAGAAAATTTCCAGAAAATTGGATAGGCCTATTCAGTGGCCTGCGAGGTTCATTCATAAGTTGTCATATTTTTTCATATTATATTATATCTCTTTCATATTCTAGATCACCAGATCTTACTCCGCTAGATTTTTTTCTCTGGGGAACAATGAAAAATCAGGTGTATAACACAGCATCAGCTACTCGTGAAGAACTGGAGTATAAGGTAATGGTGGCATTCCAGAACATCACTGCGGGACAGCTAATCAATGTGGTGCGCGCAACAATTGAAAAAGTTGAACTTTGACGTGATCAAGGAGGAGGTCATTCGGAAAATATAGAACCTTAATGGACTAATTTGCAACTTTTAAATAATTCTTGAAACGACTGTAAAGTCATAAGCCTCAAAGTCGTATTTTTCCCATATTACTTGATCAAGAACGAAGTGATTTACACGATCCAAGGCATTCTAGATCGAAAAATAAAAATTGGAATGAAAATGACTTTATTTTTCAAATATTGACAAGTGAGGTGTTGTTGGATTCAGAATGTCAGTGAAGTAAGTAAAAATATATAGGATGTCCTATTTAAAAATCGAAAGTTGGGGTCATTTTCGGTCAAACCGGAAGTACAGCAAAGCAAGTAAATATGTCAAAAAATGTAAATTGAACTATAATACAAAATCTCCAAAATTTGTTTTTCTATCTTCAATAATAACAAAGTTATGGGGGTGAGCCACCTTGGAGAATCCAAGCACTTTTGGATCCTCGGTTCTCCCAAAGAAGTAGTCGAATTGAGACCTAGTCTAGTTCATAGACAAGAGTTCTATACTGATATAGACCGCAAACTCAATGTCAAAATTTCCCGACTGATTTCAGTGCCACCTACGTGGTTGGAGTCATGAACTAATCAATAGGCGGCAATTTTCGAATTCGACTCTTGAAAATAAATTACGAGACCTTCGTACTCAGCCAAGGAAACCTTTCTGCCCAGAACCCCCGACCACCGTTCTTTATGTGGTATTGAGGATTCCTCAACACAAAGGATTTCTCAGCATAGTGTGATGCAAACAGGCAATATTCAATCAAAATGACAAACTCAGCTATCACCGTGTTGAAAACTCAAATCAGCGACTAATGAATTTTTCTCTGAAGAAAGAATATTGAACATGATAAGCTGAAAAACCCTCCTCATTATATGCGGTGTGCTTGGTAATGAACATATTTTGAAAAATTGTTTGAAAAAGATAGCATCTGTATGAAAATTGTGGATATGATCACTTTATCGTACGCTTATCACTAACACCCCTAAATGCACCATTTGATGATAAGTTACCATCATCAATGTGTGAACTACATTAATGTATTATTACATATAATTAGTGCAGCACCCATCGAAATGTTAGTTCAGGAGTGATAGTGAAATACATACTTGTGTACAATTAACAGGAAAGCGATGCATATTGACATTATTTCCATTGTTATCACAGGAAGCCACGCAACATTAAAATACCATTTTGATTGAATACTTCTTCGAACACCGAAAGCAAACAGAAAAATCCTAAGTTGTTTATGTTCCACACGTGGAAGATGACAAATCGTGAATGACAGTAAGGACACCCCCCTACCCCGCGATTGCGTGTTGGTCATTTCAGTCGATCTCAGCACCCCTATACGGTTTGTAGTCAACACTAACATCGAGTATGACCTTGATCATATGAGATGATACACCGTCAGTGGTAGAAGCGTTCGTCTCTGAAGATTTTCAAGCTCCAAAAAAGACCATATGCGCAGTGGTTCAGAATGTACCACAAACTTTAGGAGCTATCATTTCATTATTGGCGTGTTTTTGGTGGAAAAGGCGTCTGCCGTGGCCTGTTTTCGGTATCACCTCTGTTTTTTTTTATGGAAAAGTTGAAGATAAATATTTTTTTGTTTATATTTTTCGCCTATTTCAGGAAAAATAGTACTTATTTAGTTGTTGCCCACATAGATGCAGTTTCATGTTTTCAGAGATGCCCCTGAAAGAGTTAACTCGTTCAAGTCTCATTAAAACTTTTGAAGTTTGGTATGACAATTAAGAGAGCGATTGATAAAACACTTTAAATACCTTTTTTTAAATAGTGTTGAAACCCGGGGAGTAATGAGATTGTAATCTGATTAACAAGTTAAAAAACGGGTTAGTTCTTGTTTCCGGTCCTAAAAATATGTGCGATAGCTCATTCGATCCAGAATGACGCCTAGAAAAATGTATCTCGAGCATTTATTAGCACATAAAAAATTGCAATTGTTATTAACAAAATTAGATGAAAAAAAAAATATATTCAGTTTTTCGTTACTAACTCGAAAACTATTGATATATTGGGAATTTTTGAAAAAAGAACCTTAAAGAGGAGGAAATTTCCAATAAAAAAGTAAACACTCCCGGAATTCTATCTCCATTATTTATAATTTTTATTCAACGCCGAAAATAGGCATGAGCGCAACACCGCTGGAGACAGTATATCACACAAAATAATTTTTTTATTGTATTAAATATTAATTTAAAAATTGAAAAACTTAGGGTATCATCAGAACACTTGAAGCAATAAAGCCCTGTTGAAAAAAATAATGTCGATTTTTCAAAAAGTTATACGATTGTTAATTAACAAATTTTTCTACAAAAGTCGACATAAAAGTTTGAATAATTGACCAATACATTTTTTGATTCTTGGAGCCCTTCTTATATGCATACTCAACAAGTTTTATATTTTGATTGTTATAATTTTTTTAAATGATAAAAAAATAAATTTAAAAAATTTAAATTTTTTTAAAAAATTTTTTTTTAAAACATAACTGAAAAAAATTTTACTTCATTTGTTAAGAAATTGTTTATAAACAAATAGACAAATATAATATATTTTTTTAATTATATTTCACCATTTTATTCTAAGCAAAATGATCATTTAAAAAAAAACTTTAAATACTTTTTTTTATGGTTTATAATCGTTTTTTTTCTTATTTCGTTTGTTTAAATAATTAATTAAAAATAAATTTTCTCTTTAAAAATCATAATTGGCATTTCTCTATGGGTTCACAAAAAAAACTTTTTTGTCAATAATTTCTTTCTATATTAAGTTAACAATTTGTTATTAACAATTTGTGACCCTCGGTTTATTTTTTTCCTGGAAGTAAAAAAAACGATACCAAAATCAAAGTGGCCTCTTACTTTTTCAAGCCACAAATAGATATAACTTTTAAATTATAAGAAATACGATAATAGACATTTTTGTAAAGGATTAATCAATCTTTGAAATGGATGAAAATCCAAGTTTGGTACTATAATTTGTTCATAAAAATTCGACTTTTTTTTCACTTTTCCGTAGTTTTTTTTGACATATAACTTGTTAAAAAATGAGCATACAGCTGTGAACCAGACAATTTTGTTTAGTGATAAAATATCTGCCAAATAACCTTTACATCATACTCATACCTCTTGAAGTAAAGATATTGCTAAATATAAATGAGGACTGTAATATAAAACGAAATATCGTATATAACGGAACACGAGTTGGATAAATATTAATTAAAATACGTTTATAATTCAAACTATTTTTTTAATTAATTATTCAAACAAACAAAATATGAAGAAAAGATTATAAACAATAAAAAAATATATTCAAGTTTTTTTTAATCATCATTTTGTCTTGACAATGGATGAAAATCCAAGTTTGTAACTATAATTTGCTTATAAAAATTTGTTTTTTTTTATTTTTCCGTACTTTTTTTGACATATAACTTGTTAAAAAATGAGAATACAGCTGTGAACCAGATAATTTTGTTCAGTGATAAAATATCTGCCAAATAACCTTCACATATACCCAACCTCTTAAAGTAAAATATTCTAAATATAAATAAGGATGTAATATAAAATGAAATATCGTATATAACGAAAGATTAATAAAAAAAAAAATTAAAAAAATATTTATTTATTTATTTATACGGGATAAACCCCATTACATCGAAAAATTTCACAAAATATGTATAAATGATATAAATATAATATAGAGAATATATGTGTAAGAATATACAAAGAATATGTTCTCAATAAAAGAGGAACCTATTGCTCTTGCAGAAAGCAATATGTACAGCATAAAATAACTAGCTTATAAAGTTAGGTTTACTATATAACATAAATTTAAACAATCACCAACTTATATTATTCAATGATTTCTTGAATTTATCATACGAGACTCCAAAAACACAGATGTCTTTGTCATTCAATAACTTTAGGGTTCTTTCTAAAGGTGTATGTTTGCCATAATTTGTAAGATGGAGGGGTATAGAAAATAAATAGCTGTGCCTGAGGTTTCTGTTCGGAACATGAAAGTTGACACAGATTCAAGTAATTCAGGACAACCCACCAGTCCATTGAGTAGCTTGAATGCATAACAGAGATCTTTGTGAATTCTTCTTGTTTGCAATAGTTTTAGATCCAATTCTTGCAATACAATCGAATAGTCATGGTTTTGTACTTAATGTCCGAATTTGAATGAACAAAATCTTAAAAATTTATTTTGCACTCTTTCTAGAGTAACACAGTGAACATGATGAAACGGAGACCAAATGATACTTGCATATTCTAACTGAGATACCACTAGAGCTAAGTAAACCCTCTTTAATGCTTCCATGGAAAAACCTGAACAATTACGAAAAATAAGACCAAGTGTTTTAGAGGATTTCACACTAATTTTGTTTATGTGGTCAACAAATTTGAGCTGTTCATCAAAAATGACCCCCAAATCTTTAATCGATGAAGTATATTCTAGCTGCTGATTATTTAAGTAGTAAGATGTATCAAATTTCCTACCAACTCTTGAGAAAGTAATATAGTGACATTTGTTCACATTGAGGAACAATTTGTTAGTAACACACCAATCGTACAATTCATCAAGATCAGCCTGAAGACGAATTTGATCATTAGATGATTTTATCGGTCTGAACAGCTTCAGGTCATCAGCAAACATTAGAAGTTCACAGTTTTCAAAACAGCATCCGATATCATTCACAAAAATGTTGAATAACAGAGGTGAACAATGTGACCCTTGTGGTACTCCAGATGTAACTAATATATCGCTTGATTTGCATCCCCCGATTTTAACCTGTTGTGTACGACCAGTCAAAAAACTACCAAACCAGTTAACCAAGTGCTCCGAAAAACCGAAATCCCCAATCTTCACCAATAAAATAGGGTGATTTACTCTATCAAACGCCTTGGAAAAGTCTGTGTATATGGCATCCATTTGACCTCTACCTTCCAAGACATTCAATATTTTTTGTTCATAGATGAGAAGATTGGAGACAGTCGATTTATTTCGAGAGAAACCATGTTGATTATTAATCAATCTTTCTCTGCACGAGAAGTTGAGTTGATCTGAAATTAAACTGTCAAATAATTTTGGAATAGATGACTGGTTGCACACACTTCGATATTTGTAAATATTTGGAATCCCGTCGGGACCTGAGCGGATTATGAAGGGTGTTTCCAACAATTTGGATAAACTGCTTGGTCCAATGAACTTTTGAATAAAGGAAGGGATTTTTGAAATTTTCTGGAAAATCATCATCTCTGATATACTGGGATTAGAAATATACGAATTAATATTTAGATTAGGATGATCATCAGACTCACTAAGGGAATTGTCATAAACTGTAGAGAAATACTCCGCAAAATATTCTGCAATTTGTTCATTATTACTTGCGATTGAATTTTCATAATGCATTGTAGACGGCAGACTATTGAGTGATTTCTTGCTTTTGATATACTGCCAAAAATATTTTGGGTCAGTATTGAGCGTAGAATTAACACCCTGTATATAGTTATCATAACAAATTTTCGATTGATCTTTGCAAGCACGTCTTAACACAGAAAAGACTTGATATTCTTGATTTCTCCTGCTAAGCATAAAATTTTTGTGAGCCAAATTTTTCTGCTTTACTAGAAACCTTAGATCCGCATCAAACCATTTGGGGTAAGTGGATGTTTTGAATTTTTTTATGGGTACAAACATAGCTATTGCCATACTCAATATGTGATGAAATTCAGTAGTTGCATCATTTATATTGGCTAAATTGAGATTCATATTCCAATTTATGGCATTCAAATAGTTATTGAGACCTTGGTAATCTGCATTTCTGAAGTCATAATACAATTCGGTGTAATCTATATTCCGACTTGTTCTTTCACAATTGATTATTTTGAAGGTGTAACTCATATGGTGCATACTATTTGAAAAAAGAGGGTCTAATGGAGTGATTATTTCTAAGTTTTGAACATTTGTGAAAATTAGGTCTAAAAATACGTTTCTTGTGTTCGGGATGAGGTTCCTTTGATAGCAGTTCAGAAAACCATAACTTTGTGCTAGGAGTAACGCTTTAGACCTTTGAGGGCAGTTTACTAGAACTCCAGTATCTTCATTAGTCCAATCAGCCTCGGGTACATTGAAATCACCAAAAATGAAAGACTTACAATGACTGTATTTCTGGATCACTTCCTCAACAACCTGACAGTGTTGTATATAAATTTCCTCTCCAGCTTGAGGTGGGATGTAAACGCCCTGCTATGAAACATTCTTTTCCTCTTGTGCAGTGTATGAACAGCTGCTCAACTGATCTTATTGCTGATTTCACCTTACTTGCCTTTATCGAGTTTTTCACTAAGATCAGTACCCCACCTCCTCTGGTTTTAGAATTTGATTCACAACTACGATCACATCTGAAGACATTGTACGAGGCAATTTTTAATTCAGAATCCAAAATATCTTGAGAAAGCCAGCTTTCCACTAGGATATTATATCATAGCTAGAATATGAATGAATTAATGAATTGATTATTTAAACAAACGAAATATGAAAAAAACGATCATAAACATTGGAAAAAAATATTTAAGGTTTTTTTTTAATCATCATTCTGTCTTGACAATAAAATGGTGGGATTTTTTTTTTTTAAATATTATACTTGTCTATTTGTTTATTTCTTAATACATGACGTAACATTTTTTTTTCCTACGTTAATTGATGCTATTGTTAGATGCAAAAGCAGCTGTATAACATGGTCAACAAAAAAATTTTTAACATTTTTTTAATATTTAATTTTTTGTTCAATTAAAAAAATTATAACAAACAAAATATAGAACTTCAATAAACTTTTATCACGTGATCTTTTGAATATGTATATAAGAGGGCTCCAAGTACCAATAACTGTATAGGACAATTATTTAAACTTTTATGTGGACTTTTTAGAAACAGAGATTGGATAAAAATTAGTTGATTAACAATCGTATAACTTTTTGAAAAATCGTTTTTTTTTCCAACGGGGCTTTATTCTTTCGAACGTTCTGATGACCCCATAATTCTTCCAATTTTTAAATTATTATTTAATACTATAAAAAAATTATTTTGTTTGATATACTTCTCCCGCGGTGTTGTGCTCATGCCGGACCTATTTTCGGCTTTTTCATTGGAAATTTCCTCCTCTTTGAGGAACATTTTCCAGAAGTTCTTAAATATTTAAATTAAATAGTTTTTGAGTTATAAACGAAAAACTGAATATCTTTTTTTTTTTTCATCTTATTTTGTTAAATAACAATTGCAATTTTTTATGTGCTAATAAATGCTCGAGATACATTTTTCTGGACGTCATTCCGAATCGTATGAGCTATCGCACATATTTTTAGGACCGGGAACAAGAATTAACCCGTTTTTTAACTTGTTAATCAGACTATTGGGTCCCCGGCGTTAAGTCATATCTGAGGAGTAGGCAGAGTGAGGCATCAGCTCTCTTTCCTTTCCTATCTATTTACTTTCCTATCTATTTACTTTCCTCTTTTTTCTTGAAAGTGGCATCGAAATCGGAACCGGAAAGTCAGCATTCTCCAATTACTAGACCCGGCTCAAACCGATCTAAAAATTGTAAAACACTTGCTCGTGATCACAAGTAATCTAAAAAATATTATTCAGGTCCATTTCGCTGGGTGGAGCCAACCTCTTCCTTCAAATCAGAGTTTGAACCCAACGAAGAATACTTTTTGGACGATTACCATGACGACAAAAACTGCATGATTAATAACTCATATAATCGCTTTGAAGCAGTACTTTGTAACGAGACGTACAACGCCATTTGTGCCTACGAAAATCTAAGCGATAGAAAAAAGAGCTTTTGTTCCCAAAGCTACGGACCTGAAGAAGTTTGCAAGCAAAGTGATTACTCAACAAGATCAAAATGCTTCTGTTTGGGAGGCCAGGAACACAATGCGGTTGGAGCTGAGCTTTTGCTGCCATACCAGAATCTTGTGTACAAATCTTTCACCAACGATACTTGTTACATGGGTTTGGGAAAGAAGGAAAATTCCTACATATGGTCCAATTCAAGTTTGTCGATAGACTATACCAACTGGGCTAAGGATACAGTTTTTGGGGAAGAGTATATTTACGGAGGTATGTCTGCAGAGGGATGGACTCTGAGGAAGTCTCAAGAAGAACTGAATTGTATTCTATACCAAAAGGAAGCAATTGTTGGAAATGGCGAACTCATACTCAGATATGACAATGATTCGGGATTGTTCACACTTCACTTGAACAACTCCGAAACCTGGGTGCGAACTTTGGAGAATACTCATCCGTTGGTGTTCTGTTTCACGGATACCTCGGCGATCACTATTCTGGAAAGAATTAATATAGGAGATAGTTATGAGGAGGAAACTGGTACATTTTCATTCAAACCCCTGAGTGATGCACCCGGGAATTATTGGTGCCAAGGATTTGTGTATCCTGATGTGGAAGTGAAGGAGTCTAATGAATATTTTTTGAGGTGAGTGGATTATGTATCTTGTTAGAAACAATATTGAAAACAATATGTCCTTGATAATTCGAAATTTTGCGTGAGCATAAGCTTTCGTATATTACGATTTCAATATGAATATTCACATCTTTCGGAAACATATAGTCAATTTTCTCATTACGGCATTGGCATTTCATTTTCCATTCACATTCTCCGAGGAATTCCAGTCACTTCATTACTAATCCGAATACCTACCTTTAGTCGTTTTTGAGTTTTTTTACAAGCTTTATTTAACTTGCTTCGTTCGTATGTCATTCTTTCCGGTTCAAAATTTGGAATGTGCTCATAATTCCGGTGACAATGCATTATGAAATTGTTGTTAGTGCGAATTTACACGATCCAATAAAATTTATCAAAAAATTGAACAATTAAATTGACCAATATGGGTTATATTTACACCTGACAATTTATTGGTCAATTTTGGCAACAGTTTTTACTCAGGAATACCAACATACTGACAAGAAATGGTTCAACTATAGGAACAGTTCCGAATATTATTCAATTGCTTATTGAATTGACTCCATTCTCAAATATCGTTTGAATTGATTAGGATCTGCACTCAGGACTTTTTCTTGAAGTAATGTCAAGTTTCCTTACCCTCTTTTCTCAATGCAAGCTCTAATCCCCCATCTTCTACATCTCTGTCTTTTATAATCAGCAATGCACATTGCTGCGAATGTAATCCAACGTAAATTATGTTTTTTTTTTCGCACAATCATTTTTCTCGCGGTCAGGGTAGGGTATGTGAATTCGCGTAAATAATAACATATAACCTGAAAATCTCTGTTCTAGCAGGCATCCAATTCATGGCCGAAAGTTACTTACTGCAAATTGTCACTAAAAATTGTTGAAAAATTGGAACCGATTCTAAACTTATCAATTTATTGGTCATGTTGAAATTGACGACAATTTTCTGTTTACACCTATCAATAAAATTCAAGGTCACAAAATTGATCAATTTATTGGATCGTGTAAATTCGCACTAGGAGAAAAAAAAAGGCGACTCCAAGATGGCGGACGAGTTTTGTGATTATGGGACGATTCGATTTAAAATTGGTATGTGGGGGTTTTCGGGGTCTGAGATTATGATTTTTTTGTCAAAATTTATAAATTCAAGATGGCGGATGAGTTTTGTAATTATGGCCCGATTCGATTCAAAATTAGTATTTTGGGGTTTTTGGGGTAGGATATTAGGAATACAGTCAAAGATCATTGTTTTTAGTTAAAATTCATGAATTGAAAATGGCAACTCCAGGATGACGGATGAGTTCATCTTAAGATGTCTCCTCATTGAAGGACTCACAGGAAAAAGGCCTCAGAACTTACAGGAAAATCGCCTCATAATAACGTGCTTTAACAAAAATGCATAGATACTCAAGTACTAAAAAGCTTGTCGCTTTTGTATTCGAACTGGAAACTTTGCGCGACAAGCTTTTGAATCTATAACTAACGGAATAACCTACGTCACCCATCCAAAGCAATTAGTTTTCACTTTTTAGTGTATTTGAATGAAAGCTTGTCTTTAAAAAGGTTTTTTATTAATTATTTTATTTATAGTTCTGCTGTTCTGAAACTAATTATAATTCTCCTATACTAACACTTGGAGCAAATTCTACTGAATACCGACTTGATTTTGATTTTTCCAATAGGTTTTCAAAATTTAGTGATTTTAACCAAACTGGTGTTTTTTTCGGGAGTACTATCATAAGTAGATTTGCTTGCTTATAAATATCAGTAATTTTGCATTGCATTGCTTATAAATATCAGTAATTTTCGAGAAAGCTTTTCACCTTCAAACTTTATTGGGTGCGATTTAAACCACGAAAGCGAAGCTCAAGTGGATCAATTTTTGATAATAAGGCCACACAAATTTCCTAGATGCAAATTTCTTGAGGAAAAATTCATAAATATATGCAGTTCAATCCTTTAGTACGATGAAAACTTTTCCGAATCACAATTAAAACTGGAAAAGGAATCGAGAGGTCAATGCCTTCATAAGGAAAATATTTTCAGAGTTCCTAATACTCGGATACCTTTCACATCCCCGGGATCGAATTTGCAAGTCGGTCCCAGAATCCTAACTCAAATCAAATGACTTCCCAAGGATATTTCTAAGCATATTGACATGATCATACTGATTTTCTTTCTCAACATTCTTTATAATGCAGTATATGCATTTTGAATCCATCATTTCTTATATGTCTCATTTGAGAGCAGTTCATTTCACTTTGCGAGTCAAGGCTTAAGGGGACAAAAAATTATGATTCTATAGTCAAAAGAAAATATTTTCAATACATTACATGGATCGGGAAGTCAATGCTCAGATCTTCGTCCACAGCTTGGGCTAAACTCTGTGAAAAAGTCGATAGTGAAAATTAGAAATGCCAATTTTCAAGAACATATATTTTGTTATTAGCAAAATCCCCTAGTAACAGCCGAAAATTCTAAATCAATCTCCGGAAAAAATTATCATTAAGTTTGGCGACCATATTCAAAAGCACAGCGTATATTTCCATTCCAGGGGTTATACAGAAGAGTACGTCATGATCTTGAGCACCAATTACACCAAAGGAACCAATCCTTTGTCGGAAATAAAGCAGGAATATCTTCAAGAAGAATTTTGCCTCAACCTTCAATGGTCATCATCATCACTAGCCGAAAACTTCTTACCAAGAATATTCAAAATCTTTCAGGTGGACAAAGAACATTCCAGTATAGTTATCAACTTCCATCTGACAGCGAGAGAAGATTTTGCACCGCTGACACACTTTGCCGCCTTGAGAGAACTGGGACAAAGAGGTTTTCAAAATTTTTCCTTCGTCAATCTTCTGGTTAGTAGAATTGTATAATATTACAAAATGATTGGAGGGAAATGGTAGATTCAGGATGCATCATCCCATAAAGTACAAAAAGTCCACCAGACATTCGTTGTACATCTATGAAGATGATAGGAACCGGCCCCCCAATACAAAGATGTTATAAATTATGTACCCCGCCAATCTAGTTAAGGATACAATGCAAATAATTGAAGCACCTATAAAAATAAACAAACTATAATAATAAAAATAAATTCTTTATTACAACAAAAACCCACTGTATGGTATGACATTAGAATCAATACAAATTAAGTACTTCCATAGTACTAAATATATGTTCCAAAAATATAATCAAACCTGAATAATAATTGTTTTACAACTAACAGTGGCCCTGTATAAAAGAACTAAGATTTCAAGAATCTAACCATTTCAAAATGTCTTTGAGATGAACTACAATTTGTCCTAAAAATAATAAAAATTTTTTCACACTGTATATAATATCAAATATTTTATTTATTTAACAATCTAAGACAATTAGGAATACTATGGTGGATGGATAAGTATCATTCCAAATCAACTGTGAGAAAGTTTTACAATTTATAAAAGTTAAATGATTCATACATTGTCTGAAACAAAATATATGAAACTCTATTAATTGAGAAAATAAAAAAATGATATTGGTTGAATGAGCAAGTATCATTCCACGGAACTGGATGAAGGATTCATAAAATTTGGTAATTCGTCACACATACTAGATATAAAATCAATTTGATTCAATGATGAACTGTGAAATATTTCTAGGTATAGATTCGCATTACAATAGATCAAAATCTTGCGGAATATATTCTGCCGTGTTAGAAGTCTAGTTTTTATTTATAATACAGATAACTGGAGATTTCATAGAGTAGTTCAAAAGTCAAGGCTAATTCAATTTGTTTTGGAAAAAATAACGAATTGCCATACTCAAATAAGTAAATAAAATTTTCAAATACAAACATTTTCACTTTGGATAGAGATTTCGTGAAAAATCGAATAATGCCATTCAGTTCAATAATGGTTGGAAAAGATCTGATATGCCAGATTAACAAAAAATACAGCTAACAATTTTTTTTGTTACAGTTGCAGGTTCACACAATATCAATTGGATTCTGAATTTTTTATTATCAATTATCAATTTATTTTCTGTCTTCTTAGTTATTATTAAGTAATTATTTTCAGTAATTAATACCGACTGTTCTCTAACGCCCAATTGATTCTAGATAAAACATTTTTCATGTTCCAATAATTTTCCAGCACTGTTGAGTGAACATTTTAATTATTTCTATGTGAACTGAATTTCAATCTAACTGCATACTCAATTGACAGACTGACGTAGGTGACTCAATTTGGATGCGGGAATGGGAGAGAATTAATAAATCTCTGGCATTTTATATGTTTCTTGGTGATGACGCACCACGCTTCATTTACTATTCGTGGTTCCACACGAAGGGTGGGATGACAGTTTCATATTGGTGAGTTATAAGCGGTTAGACTCTCGGACGATTAAAAACATTTTATTAGGTCTTATGATATGTTTATCAGCAGTATATGTAGGGTTAAAACACACATGGCAATCATTATTTGTTACTCAGCTGGGCTTAATTTTCAGTTTTTTTTTATTCGCTAGGTAATTGATCCTCCATTAGCGGAAATTGTCCACATGTTCTTGATTTTTATAGCGTCATAAATTCGAGATTTTATGTCTACATCATCTGAAATAATGACTTTCACACGCAAGCAATTTTCGTAAGTGCTGACAGTTTTGACTGCATAAAAACATAATTCATTAGGTCGGGTGTCATCTTTCGAAACGTTTATTACTTACTGTATTTTTTCCTTGACCACATCTGGTAGCTATCTCCGTCTGTATTTCCGACGTCTTAAAAATGAATTATTCGTTAAAATGATTTTTTTATATTTGAGGTGGCCACTTCTTCGTATATAAATTCGTTATGTCTATATATGAATATTTTTCGGGGCATAACAAAGATACTATCCACCAGAAGTTCAAATGAATCTCTAAAGTTATCCAATTCAATTTCTGGTTATAATCCAGCCAAAATGAACAGCAAAATAGTGGTAGGTTTACAATAATTCGCATAGAGCTGAAAATTCGTACAGGTCTTGGGTACACTAGTGCAAATAAAATATCAAAAATCCTCACTCCAGAAAATGTATCCAAGGTCAAAGGTCAAAAGCATCGGTTTTCTGCACTTTTCTCGTAAACGGTGAGTATTATCATTAAAATAGATTCGACAAACGTTGTGAAACATGCAATTGTCTACAAAAATTGTATCCACACTTTTCTGCCTACGAGTCACGATTCCTGAGATATCACCATTTCAAACATCGAAAATACTAATATGCACGTCTACGTTACCTATATACATGTAATTTATACATACAAACGCATGAGTATTGCTAATACATTTGATGATGAAATTGAAGAATTCTTCGAATATGAATCCATTATCTTTCTTCGATGCAATTGGAAAGCGTAAAACGCATCTACGATTGCTTTCAATCAGTGAACATTGAAATTGACAACACAAATGCTACTTACATCGATGGAAGATATCTATTACACCGCGTTGTATGGGATCGGGAAGAAACAAATAATGTTATTTTTGATAAATACGTTCAGTATGTACATAGACATGTTGGTCATAGAGTAACTATAGTATTTTATTGTTATACTGATTTTGAGAAGAATATCAAAGCTGCAGAACAACGTCGTCGAACTACAAAAACATCTTCATCTTCTGATATAGTTTTTGACCAATTTATGACAGTTCCTACAAACCAACAACCATTTCTCGCTAATACTCATAACAAGTCTCGTTTCAGAATCAGAATATTCTTTATTGACAGAAGAAAAGTAATTATTGTAGACAAAGATAGGGTGTGAAGCAAGTACAACAAACAACATAACTAATATAAAACATGCATAACATATAATAATAATATTTTTACAGCAATATTGAAAGCAAAGATCTGTATATGAATAGGACCAATTATACGGGTTACAATTCAATTCTCAATCATACGGGTTAAAATTTAATTCTATAGGATGATACTAAAAGACCTCACTGAGATATTCCTCCAATTCATAATAAGCTTTTGTGGCAAGTAACTTTTTTAGACTCTTCCTGAATTTTTTGTGGTCTGTAATTTCCTTTATATAAGTAGGTAGGTGGTTGTACATCTCCAATCCGTTATATATGACCGAGTCTTTGATTAAGCTCGGTAATCTCATATGATTTTTTCGTCGAGTTATGTGATCTGATGAATTATTTTTGAATTTGAATCTATTTTTGTGGACTAGACTGACTGATTCGATAATGAAAAGTGACGAGAGAGTGAGAATACCTTGACGTGTAAACAAAGGCCGACAAGGTTCCCTAAATTTTGTTTCTGACAAATATCTAACTGCTTTTTTCTGTATAGTGAAGATTGTTCAGAAAAAGAGTTTTGTTACAGGCTCCCCAGAAGCGATGCCATAACTCAGGTGGGATTCTATAAGAGCATAATATGCTGACCTGGTAGCGGTATATTCCAAATTGTTGGGAATTATTCGAATTGCATAGCATCCCGAGGCCAGTTTTTTTCTAAGATTCAAGATGTGGGTATCGAATTTCAATGAGGCATCAATCTGCAGTCCAAGAAATTTTGTAGTTGCTCTTCTTACTATAGTATGCTCTCCTAGTAACAGTTCAGGCGGATTACCGGGAGGCATAGTACGTTCGTTTTTGATATATTTAGTGATAGCAAGTTCGAGTCAATCCATTCTTTAATGCGTTCAACATCTTCCAAAATGGTTCGAAATAGGTTGGCCTCATTCTTCTCATGCCAATGAATGGAAGTATCGTCGGCAAGTAGAGTGAAACTCCCTGATATATTCAACTTGGTCATGTCATTGATATACAGGGTGTAACTGAATAAGTGTAAAACATTTAAGGAGGTGATTCCTCATCGAAAAAAAGATAGGATCTTTCATATAAAGAAACTTCATTGGAGCATCCCTTGTTAAGATACAGCCCCTTAAAGGGGGTACATAAAATCTGTATAACAATTTTTTTCACAAGCACTGAAAAAGTTACAATATTGAAATTAACCTGACGTTTTGTACTACCAAAAAGACACTTAGCCAGTAATTTATTTGGTTTACACCATGGTTGTAAGGGGTGAAAAACGCAACCCCTAAAATTTATTTCCAATGTAACTTTTTGTCTTATTATTTGTTTACCATTTAAAAATTTATTTCCGATAGCCTGTTTCATTCTAAACAAAAAATGTCTCCTGGGTTTTTTGCCCAAAATAAACCAGTAAGCAGCAAAACATTATTTTACGAACAACTACAGAGATACATCGTCATAAATGCGAACCGGATTTATTGTTATTTTGTAGTTAGTACCTGCATTAAACGATTAAAGGTAATAAACAAAACTAAGTTATTAATAACAAAACACACAACATGTAGAAATCATAGTGAATGTTCAATATGTCTACCTTCAAACATTACGCATGCGTCTAGACGTCGGCGCATTGAGCCACGTATTCGCTCAAATATTCCTGGAGTCTCTCTGATTACCCTGCACGCATCGATGATGCGGTTTCTTAAGTCCTCTACATCGCGAACAGGAGTACGATATACCAAATGCTGTGAATGGCCCCAAATAGAGAAATCGAGAGGATTGAGATCCGGGGATCGAGCGGGCCATTTATGTGGTCCTCCTCGACCTATCCACTGATTTGCATATGTTTCAGTTAAATGCTGACGTGCTACTTGACTAAAATGGGCGGAGCCCCATCATGCATAAAAACATATCCCTTCTGACGCCCAAAGGAACTTCCTCCAGCAGTACTGGATGTACTTCTCTAAAAATTGAACGTATGCCTCACCATTTAATCGAGGAGGTAGAAAATGAGGCCCAATTAAATCATCCCCAATAACTCCGAGCCACACGTTAAGAGAAAACTGTTCTTGATGGCTAGTTTCGACAATAGCGTGAGGGTTTTCATCAGCCCATATGTGGTAATTATGAAAATTAATAATCTTGTCCGAGAAAAACTACATTCGTCTGTGAATTCTATCGTCTTCAGAAAGTCACAATTTCTTCTAATCATTTCCAGCATCCAATTGCAAAATTCAAGACGGTTCGAAAGTCTCGCGGTAACAGTGCCTGTACTCGTTGCAGATGGTAAGGGTATAAGAGTTGTTCCTTTAAAATTCGAAATACCGTCATATGATCAACATTTAGCTGGAAAGCAATCTTTCTAGTACTGGTAGTAGGTTGTTCTTCAATCAAATTAAGTACTGCTTCCTCAAGCTGTGGTGTTCGTATTTCTCGATGGCGACCACAATCCTGCGTTCTTTTGTCGAATGAACCATATTCTCGTAATCGTTGATGAAGTCGAGCAAATATTCTATGTGAAGGATGCTGCCGTTGAGGATACATTTCAGCATATCTTCTAGAAGCTTCTAACCCATTCCCCTGCGACAGACCGTAAACGTAATGCATATCAGCCATTTCCTCATTTGTGTATGCCATTTTATTAACAAGTGAATTATTAAAGTAACAAATTAAGAACAGAACAACAACACACAATTAGTATTAATTCAATTTCGAAAATTCCCAAACTGACAGCGTCATACCAATTTAATTGTCACTATCGCTAATAGCGACCTACTAGATAGATTAGTTTCGTATTTTCGCATTTATGACGATGTATCTCTGTAGTTGTTCGTAAAATAATGTTTTGCTGCTTACTGGTTTATTTTGGGCAAAAAACCCAAGAGACATTTTTTGTTTGGAATGAAACAGGCTATCGGAAATAAATTTTTAAGTGGTAAACAAATCATAAGACAAAAAGTTACATTGGAAATAAATTTTAGGGGTTGCGTTTTTCACCCCTTACAACCATGGGGTAAACCAAATAAATTACTGGCTAAGTGTCTTTTTGGTAGTACAAAACGTCAGGTTAATTTCAATATTGTAACTTTTTCAGTGCTTGTGAAAAAAATTGTTATACAAATTTTATGTACCCCCTTTAAGGGGCTGTATCTTAACAAGGGATGCTCCAATGAAGTTTCTTTATATGAAAGATCCTATCTTTTTTTCGATGAGGAATCACCTCCTTAAATGTTTTACACTTATTCAGTTACACCCTGTATAGTAGGAAAAGCACAGGCCAAGTACCGTATCTTGAGGTACACCACAGCTAATAGGATGAGGTTCTGAGTAATGGTCTGTTCTGACAATTTGATAGCGATTTGACAGGTCTGACTCGGGCCATTTCAGCGTAGTGCCCCTGAAGCCATTAACATCTAAAGAGAATAAACGTTATCTGAGTAGGAGAGTCTATTCCCCATAAGACAATGTGTCATGGGCGTACAGGGTGGACTTATATGAAAAATCACACACTTGTCCACCAATTGTTATGGGTTGCTCCACACTCGAGATGTTAATTAATAAAGTACCTAACCGCCTACCAAATGGGTAGATGGTCGGTGGTTTTAATAATTACCCCAAGTATGTATTGAAAGGGAGATCTTAATCGCCCAGGGAGTTGTTAATCAAAGAGATCTTCGATTAACATAGAAGAAGATCTAAGAGCGGCTTTAGTCTTCCTCTCTGCCCTGAGAGATAGTTGAGCGTGGGTTGTTCATTTATAATTCAGATTTACAGACCTTACTATTATTCGAATTCACAGGAAATAATGCACTGGACAGAGTAAATAAAAATGAATATAATTAATCTAATCTTGAAATACATGCACAATCGTATAACATAACCAATCAAAACAAAATATGCTATTTCGCTATTAAACAATTATAGAAGATGATAGTATGTCAAGTTTTGGTCTACAAAAGGGTAGTCACTAATATCAATATTTCTCTTCATTCTTATCCTTTTTACTTTCGACTAAGGCTTAACCATAACATTAAAATAAAATTTAATTTTTAAAATTTTAAATCTTACATAATTCTCAGGTAATTCACTGCACTTACATTAACAATTGTTAGACGAATAGAAATTATTAATTTTATTCGCGCTTCATTAATTTGAGTTATTATGGTTTTATTATTTACTTTCGTGTCTTGACTTTATTTAGCTACTTTTCCTGGACTATGAATAGAAATTATGAAATTGGCGTTGAAAATATGCAAAGTTTATGGTAGCACTAATAAACAGAGGATGACCCGATAGTTATTGTATTTGTCGAGCCGATTTGACATTTTAGATTTCTCGTTGAACCAAAAACTTAATTCGCACTAAGGTAGAGATTGATGATGCAACCAATTTAGCTTCATTTTGAATTATCTTGAATTTCTCGTATGTGTTACATCACTTATTTCAGACTTGAATTTAATTGTACTTGTAATAAAGATTTCTAATTAAATGCTCGCGTACATGGAGTCAAGTATATCTGATGACTGTCGAATTATAACTCTTTCTATCCTTTTAGATTCCCGTTTCTTTATATATAGTCTCGATTCCTCCCTCTCGGTTGGGTTATTTCAGTAATTTAATGCGTGATTTTTTGTGAACTCATTAATACCAGCGCGTAAGAATACTTCAAATAGACCGCCCATCCAATGATGTATTTATAGCTTTTTATGTGCGGTCGGAAAGTTGAAACATCCGGGCCTAGACAGGTCGGTCCCATTAACAAGTTAATTTATTACAGAACAAGAATGTCTCCTATGATATTCACCGCGGCAAAGAGTTACTCTTCAACCGTAATAGGTCATTAAATGAACAATCTGAGAGAATTATGTCTTCCTTTAAAAATTACTGGTGCAGGTGTTAGAACTTGATAATGGTTATTTCTTTGTCTAAATGATTATGACTAGGCAGGGTCACTACAAATGGTGACACTAACAGAAAGAGATAGAAGATCATCTGTGAGTCATAGTGACGTATATGGACATGTCATAGCCATTCTCTCTGAACAGTGGCGGACTATCGCACTCCGCACTCTGGTAACTGAGAGTTACAGGCTCTTGAATGTATTTCGACCCCTGTGTATGTGGGCCACCTGTACTCATGTCCATGTAGGTCACTATGACAGGTTGATGCTACAAGATTCTGAGTGGCTAGAGCTTATTAGTACCTGCTATTCAGATAACGTTTACTCTTTTGATATACCTCTAGTTTTTGCAGGAGTATTCTGTGTTTGACACAGTCAAATGCCTTTGACAAATCATTTCAATGCCTTTGACAAATCAGTTCAATGTTATGTGAAAAATCACAACTACGTACATTCCACTGAAATAATGACGCTAATGTTCTCATAATTGAAACAGCAATAGAACAATTCAGTACAACCAATACAACTATCGTTATTGGTGAAGTTGTTGATTTGTTAATACTACTGACAGCACGAACTCCAATTGATGAGATTGTTCACTTTCTCAATCCTGGGAAGGCTCAACAACAAACAAAAATATATTCATCGAAGAGTTTATCTGCTTATTCAAAATGTCAAAATCATATCTTATTTTTACATGCAATAACTGGCTGCGATACTACATCAGCAAATTTTCAAAAGGGGTAAAACAATAGAATTTAAATTGTTTGAAAACATGTTTTAATTATTGTACAGAAGTATTCAAAAAGATTGACTCTCCTCCACAAGTCATCATCACAAACAGAATTCGCTACTTCTTGCTTTTATGGAGCTCAAAAAAAAAGGTTGTTAAAACAAGTATAGATATTAAAGTTTTATAAAAAATACATGGAACAATAAAAGAGTACAACTATCTTGTCTTCTTCGAACATCTGCTTCTGCTTATCAACACTTATATCGAGTATACTATCAAGTTCAAGTGTGGCTAGGCAATCAACTGGACCCAGGAGACTGGAATTGAAAATTAATAGATAATACTTTGGAGCCAATTCAAACTTTACTCCCACCTGCTCCAGAAAAACTTCTTAACACCATTTTTTGCAATTGCAAAAAGGGTTGTAGTACAAACTGTGGCTGTAAAAAAGCCGGATTATTCAGTTCACCAGTATGTACCAATTGTCGAGGCCAGTCTTGCTCCAATGTGGAATCAAATGCAACATATGATGATTCTCATTATATCAATGAGGAGACAACTACATCTTCATAAGAACAATTCACAGATATCCAGCAAGAAGAAGACGAAGAAGTAAAAGAAAGCGAAGAAGACATTACTGTTGAAGTAGCATTTGAAGATTATAAGTAAGACAAACATTTTCTCAAAATCAACAATAATTTGTTCCACTTTAATCATTTCCAATCAATAGATTATTGTCTAATAAAACTGAATCACAATAGATCGTGGAGTATGCCTACTGGAGAAATCACGTTAAAAAAATGCGCCAAGTACACTAATTCACAGGTGGTGCGGAAATTTGTGCATATTATGTAGAATACGACTTCTTCAACTTTTGGAATCGCCATATCTCAGGATTGGTGATTTGTAGGAAAAAAAGTGTAAATACAATTTGTGACAATTTGCATGATCTACAACTTTATTCTGATCTATTGTTACGATAACATTCACCATTTATGAGAAAAATGCAAAAAACCGATGTTTTTGACCTTTGACTTCGACTAATTTTTTCAGCAGACGTAGGATCAGTGAGGGTTTTTGATATAGTGTACCTAAGTCCTGTACCAATTTCCAGCTCTATGCGAATTATTGTTAATTTAAACTTTTATTTTGACTGGGTGAATTGCAATAGATTTCTATTGGCGGACGTACATTAAGGGCTTTCAAATTTGATAGGAATATTTATTGAACTCCATTAGTTGCCTATTAGATGTACATTTCAGACGAAGATATTCACTCATAATTCAGAACCGTCCAAAATTTGAAAAATTCAATATCCATTATACATCATAGATGGAAAGGACCTAAATAACCTGCAGGTTCCTTGCTGATATTTTTTTTTTGTGGAATAATCAGATAGTAATTGAAATCTGAATGGATGTCTGATGGAAATTTAATACTACGTGGAAATTTCAACAGGAAGTGTGTGGAATACACTCTAGAGGTATATTTACATTTCCACTGGTATAAATAATTTCAAACATTTCCATCAACGTGTACCACGTCCTTCCATTACCTTAGCTTTTTCTTCTCATAATTATCATCATTCACGGAAATACATTAGGTTGCAGATACCTGCATTGGTGTGCAAACTTCTCACAATGGACAAGCTTTCACGTGGCCTCCTACAGGACTAGATGAAGTTGCTGCCAGACCTCGGGAAGGATGGTGTATCGATGATGATGGTGCAGTTATCAACAGAAAATGTCAAGGTATTTCTGAGAAACATTTTCTGTCGCCAGTTTCCGATGAATACTTCGAACAGGTCGATTTTCTATTGGAAAAATTGGATATCAATGATAGTAAAGGTATTTTCGGGGGTAATACCATGAGTGCTCCCAATACTATCAATAGTAATCAACGAGATCAAATTGCTTGGTGACACCCTGAGTCCACAGGACGAGTGGTGTTACGTCAAAGCAATTCGATCGAGTTCAACATTTCTGAAAGAATTTTCGATAGTATTGTGAGCACGAATTGTATTTATTGAGACAATTTCTCGAATCAAAAAAGTTGGGAATGTACAAATGTATTTACCAAAAAACATACTAGTTATCACTCTTATTATCAATATTTCATTTTGAACAAATGAATCATTAATGTATTTGAAATAATAATAATTATTAACAAATGAACAATTATTATATGTTATATTCTGTTTGAAGCTTCAAATTCACTTCATCAACGAATATTAGTCAGAGATATCAATTTCCAATAATTTGCAATCCACAATAATCCTGGACCAGGATGAATTTTTAAATGATTGTACGCTGAACTTATGAATGTTTTATGCAGCAGATACTTTTTACGGTTTCCTGTAAACTTGACGAGTAGCACTGATGATGACTCAACAGTCGAAAGAGCTCTGCTATGTTTTTTTTTCATATAAATTTTTCTGCAGATTTAGTTTTTCGAATATATCTATACGTGCACACAGCTGGACCTTTGATATCCTGTTATGTTTTCTACGCACAACTATCATTCCATGATTTATTATAAACATTTAAGAGCAATGAAGCAAGCCCGATGGATTTCCTCCCGTGAAGATTCAATTAATGCTGACTTTTCTAATGAGACTTTATTTCGTTATTTATTGGCTCCATAAGTGGTAAGGCTTTCATCTCCATAATTCAGTCTCATTTTAGTAGACGGTGTCAAATCTTTATCAAGTTTATGATTTCAATTGGGCCCCCTCGCGATGGGTTTTCTAAATGTTTTCAAAGTGCGAGGTCACGAAAGCACATTTTGTTTCTAACAATATAAAATTATTTCCAGCTAACAACATTATACAGGGCAGGCCTCTTAAATACTTTGGTTAGGTTCGAAGATGGGTAAATTGGTTGATTAATTTCAAAATGGCGGCTCAAATTTCAATACTGTCATTGGTAGACGGCATGCCATTTGATATTACTGCTTTTTTCTCCTGTATATACTCAAAAACTGATTATCGCTGTTGAATATTGTTGATGTTTATCAATGTTTTTTTTTGCCCAAGTTAGTGGAATCTACTTCTCCTTATCATGTTTTTTCTCTTTCCAGGCAACTTCGTAGACGGAGCACGGTGGGCCGAATTCGAAGGACAATGTCGAATCGTAGATTCCTCAGAAATAACCCCCAATTTGACCCATATCCTCAACATGAACACCCCCAATGAGTATATCTATCAAGTGCTAGAACTTTCCCAGGACTACAAGATCTTGAAAGATAACGATATAAATTTGTTGAGTAAATTCATCATGCAGACATCGAATTTAACTTCTACTGATATGAATGCAATGGTGAACATAATAAATAACATTGAAAATGTGCCCGCAGGAATTTTGGAAGATTCGCAATCAACATTGCAAGCAACAGATAGAATACTACACTATGTTGACAAGTTGGTGAATGACTCTAACTTCAGGGATAGCATTCACGGCTCAAACTTCTCAGTCATTTCTTGCGATCTCAAAGCTGATGGTTGTGATTCTTTCCTTTCCGAAAGAGGCATAATTATTCACTCTCTATCTTCTCCAAACCCAAATAACTTCAACACAGACGATGACTTCGTTTTTGCTATAGTTCCGAATGAACACTCATTCGAATTATCTGACCCAAATACAAGTATAACAATGATAGTGACGATTTTCGAAAATTCACGTTTTTTCCACGACCCCTCAACCCAAACCATAAATACGGTTTTGAGTATCCATATACCTGGATTCGACACTAGTGAAGATGCTGTTACAATTTACGCGAAAGCTCCTACGGAAAGTTTGTCCGAGTGCTCTAATTGGAAATACGAATTAGAAAAAACAGATGGTTACTGGGATCATCGAGGCCAAACAGTAGCGAACAAATCCGAATATATTTGCCAGTTTTCGTCTCTGAGATATTTCAGCTTGGTTAGTGCTCCTAATATCACTAGCGAATTGGTGAACATTTCGGAAAGCCATGTGGAGGATAAATTATCCCGTGTCAGTGAATTATTGAAGCTCTATCGCAGATTCTTCAAACCGCAAGACATTTTGCTCGTCTCTAATTTGTTGTACAGAGTGGAAAAAGTACAAGAACTTGAATTACATGCAGTAGCTAGTATAATAGACGACATTATTGACATTGATAGAAACATACTGTATGAAGCTGGATTGAAATTCAATACATCAGGCGGAGTATTTCTGGAACATCTTGATAGAATCCTGGATGGTTGTGAGAGTGTTGAAAAAATAGCGAGAAGGAATTTTTTCACTTTGATATTTGAAATGAACCACACTAACGCCATTGGTTCAAAGTTGATCCTGTGATACGTATTGCAACATTGATGTCATCACCGATATTGAGAATAACAACAACCTGGAAGTGAACGCTTTGTTAACCCTCAATTTATCTGAACAAATCCAACATAGGCCGTCAAAGGTTGTTGTGAGTGTATTTTCCAGCGATGCGTTGTTTGTCCGTATGGATCCTGGTATTGCCGGAAATGTTTTCAAAATTTTTGGCATTCGCTTCCTTGATTTTGAAAACGAACGGGATGGTGAGATTGAGATTATACACGGAAGTGATAACACCGGAATTCAAAATTATACTTGTGGAATTTGGCGTGAACCGAATTGGGAATTTCAGAGTAATCCTGAACAGATCGAAAATGGTTTGTTCCGCTGTCGATACAGGAAATCTGGGTGAGTTCAGCACTATTCGTTACCGAAACTAGTAGACCTACTTGGAGATGTTTGCGGATCAAAAATGTATAATTATACGAGCGTTTCATTAAAATTCAAAGTTTGAATCAGTTCCGAATGGAGGGCTTCGAAATGTAACCCCAATTTCCTCATAATTTTTCGACAAATATTGTTATCAATCCGATTTTCGATTCGAAACTATCAATGAATACGTCGTGATAATTAGGATCTAGGTAATGTGTGATATTTCCGAAACTAGGCGGAAAAAACCGTCATATCATATTTTTTTAACCATCATTCATGTCCATCAGATTGGTTGAAGTTGGTCCAACACGCCCTAGATGCAAAAATAAAAATGCTTCTGAAATATCAGATGTAGGGGAGCGAGGGGCTTGTTGTAACAGTTTTCATGAAAACTAATATACCTATCTTGAGATCCATTGATTAAATTGCTACTAAATAAAGATGAATGGATGCTGTAACTCTTCCTCTACCGAATCAAGTGAAAATAATACCATAACTATTGGTCATTATTTTACAGTCAATTATTTCCTAGAAGAAGTGCGGTGTTACAACTTACCTCGTGCTTGGGGCAAGTTGTAACGTCTACCGGAGCAAGTAGTAACGACAAAAAAAAACAACAATAATACCCCTAATCATTTATTCTTTGTTTATTTTTAACAAAATTGACATCTTTCTAAAGTAGGTATTATGTAATTCTTATCGAAAATGAACTCAAATACACTTTTTAAGTAATCAACACCTAAAAATTAAGTAATTAACAGTTTTATTTAGTGAAACACTACTTATAATCATCATGGCACTTTTAAATCACAGTAAGTAATTAAATTATTTATATCTGAGGTATGCTTCGTAATGATCTCTTCTTAATATCTATCTAACAAAGTATTGCACTTATATAAGAATCAACATTTGGTAGGTTTCATTATAATTAAATTCAGTCTTCATCTGAGCAACAATTAATACAAATAAAAGATAAAGTGTCTCCTGTAACACATCCTACATGTGCCCACATCTTACAAATGATACACTCTTCTTTATTTGAATCTGTGTAAGCTTCACCACATACCAGACAATACCACTCTTCTGATTCAGATTCTGAATCTGAACATAAAATCTTTTTTTTAGCTCTGTCCACTCCGGTTTTATTTTTTGTTGATTTACCTTTGCCTTCCCCTTTCCTTTACCTTTTCCTTTAATTTTGTCATCTTTTGTCAGTTTTTTCTTCATCTTTTCCTCATATTCCTTTTGTAAAGCTTCTTTTTTAGGAGTGTCCGTCAATACTGTAGATTTTCTTTTGCGTCTGCTGTTTGTATTAGTTTTTCTTGGTGGCGCCTTTGGTAGAGGTCTATTCTTCGATGGCGAAAAAGATTTTTGTAGACTGGAGCAACTCGGAGTTGGTTCGTTCGCAGTTTCGATTGGGCTTATAATTTCCGTGGTGCTGATATCTATATCAGGGGCAGAATGTAATAGTTCTGGATTTTCAAGATTCAATGATAAATTTTCTCTGACATTTACGACATCTGGCTTTTGTGTAGGATCTGGACGATCAGTAACATAAGATGGCGCAAAGTCGGAGTCTTGGAAAATATCAGCATTCAAAGGCCATACACCAGAAGCTTTAAATCCACTCATAATATTAGCAGGGTTTAAGGCAAGCGGTAACGACTCTTCCACAATACCTGGGATGTCATATATTGTCATCGTTTTTTAATTTATTTATATAATTTTTAAAAGGGCCGTACACTCCTACGTCTGAAGGTTGCAAATTGTGGGAGCAGTGCGGGGGAAACGATAACATGATGACATTATTTTCTTTGGCTTTCTCAACAACTCCAATATTCACGTGTGAGCTATGGTTATCAAGTAGCAACAGAACTGGTGGGTGGGTGTTTGATAAAATGATCCATAAAAATTAAAAATTCTTTTTCGGTCATCCATCCAGAGGAATTACCAACTTCAATGCAATCTGGAGGTCCACCACGAATAAACATTTCAGAATATTTGAGCCTGGGAAAAACGAACATCGGTGGGATAAAATGACCCGCAGCGTTAGAGGCACAAGCAAGTGTTACAAGAGTTCCCCTCTCAGCCGATGTAATAGCTCCAATTTGCTTTTGGCCACGAGCAGCTACTATTTCCTTAGGTTTTTGAACCGTTGTGACCCCTGTTTCATCAATGTTCCATATTCGAGAAGCATTAAACTGATATTTTTGGAGAAGTCGTTGATATATTTCGAAGAATGAAATAACGTTAGTCTTATTGGAAGACGTCGCTCGACTTAAAGACGTCGCTTCTGGTGTCCTTAAAGATAAATGTGGATTTCTGCGCATAAAATTTTGGAACCAGTCAGAACCAGCCATGTTATTTTGATGCCAAGAAGGAGGAATGTTTTTATCATCAAGCTGCACATCGCATTGGTAAGCTAGTTTCCTTACGTCTATAGGAAGTAGTCCAAAATATATTTCGGCGCACTTGAGTAGGTAGGAAGCCATCTTACCTTCTTCTTCTGCAGTAAATACTTGTCTAGGCTTAACATAACCAACTCTTAAACTTTCATTATTCTTGTTTTTCTTTATGTATCTATAAAGAGAGACGTGACATAATCCGAAAGTCTGACTAGCTTTCCGAATACTGCATTTTTTTTCTAAAACTTCAGCTGCCGCTAACTCGTACACTTCTTGGCTTTGTGTTGCCCGCTCTGACTACACCCTCATTCTAGAAGAAAGGAAAAAAAATAAGTAGGTATCTACATCATACCTTGGAGAATGTTGTAACACGTTACAACAAGCCCCGGATTTTGTTACAACCAACCCCATGGTATGATTTTCAACATTTATCAAGATAACTATTTAAACAATTTAGCAATCTTAAAAACTGAAAGATAAGTGCCATGTGAAGTGGAATGAATAGAAAAATCGAATTAAACGGTTTTCTTCACATAAAGGATTCAATATAAAATTGAACCAGAAAATGGTAGATCTCAGGTGAAAACAACTACTTTCCTGGCAAATACCACGCAGAACGTTGAATGATATTCACCTGAAAATCCATGCATACTTCCATATAATATCAATGGACATTGAATGCAAATGTTTCTTTCTGATAAGCTCGATTATGTTTAATTTATGTCGTGTTCACCTAACAATCCGCATACCGGTTTCAGGCTTCTTGGCCCTCATCAGTACGGAGTAGTAAACATAATCGAGCTTATCAGAAAGAAACATTTGCATTCAATGTCCATTGATATTATATGGAAGTACGCATGGATTTTCAGGTGAATATCATTCAACGTTCTGCGTGGTATTTGCCAGGAAAGTAGTTGTTTTTCACCTGAGATCTACCATTCGTTCAATTTATTGAATCCTATGTAAGAAACCGTTTAATCGATTTTCTATTCATTCCACTCACAGGCACTATCTCACTATATGCTAGACGGGCTTGCCACTCCTACTGAGAAGGAATCTTTTATTAAGAAACCTATCGAGGTGGGAGATTTTCGGAGTGTTTCTTTCTGTCACTAGGTACCGCCAGTTAAAGTTTATCTTTTCCGGCGTACCTATAGGTGTTACAAGCTCGATGATGGTTTGTTTACGTTGTGTCTCACTTCAGCCAGAGTTCTTTGGACCTTTGGCTGGTTGACTACTCCGTACTGATGAGGGCAAAGAAGCCTGAAACCGGTATGCGGATTGTTAGGTGAACACGACATAAATTAAACATAATCGAGCTTATCAGAAAGAAACATTTGCATTCAATGTCCATTGATATTATATGGAAGTATGCATGGATTTTCAGGTGAATATCATTCAACGTTCTGCGTGGTATTTGCCAGGAAAGTAGTTGTTTTTCACCTGAGATCTACCATTTTCTGGTTCAATTTTATATTGAATCCTTTTTGTGAAGAAAACCGTTTAATTCGATTTTTCTAATCTTAAAAACTGTTACACATTATCAGAGATAGATAAACTTGAATGTAAATGAGATAAAGGAAGTTTGAAATTAGTCGATAATAATAACGCAAACCAAAATTTTACGACAGTACAATTTTATATTACCTGGCAAAAATGAAGCGCGTGCACACTTCCGCTCACTGCGCCGGCCGGCGGCACACTGGCTATGGCACAGTTTATAGCTAAAGAAGCAGTTAGCTCACTTGGCCCAAATGCATGTTCCAAGGTAACATTCACTCCAGGGAAAGAATTCAGGATGCGCAAAAGACTGTACGCGATTATCGCTCTTCGAAGTATACGAAAAATGTCAGTATTAATAACACAGTAACACGCGGAATGCGCGAGGGATAAAAATCAGAGTTGCGCAGTGTACAAACGGGAACATAAAGATCAAAGTGCCGACGCCAAGTGAGCTTACTGTTTCTTTAGCTATATACTGTGGCTATGGCAACATGATGCGGCGCGGTTTATAGGTCAAATCGAGTAAAAAAATACGCTAATAAAGTTTAAGATCCTAGTGAAAAGAGCCTGTTACTACTTACCCCTGTTACAACAAGCCCCTCGCTCCCCTACCAATTCTCCATCTCAAAACTATGTCATCGTATTCAGCATCGTCCCTAGAATCCAAAAAAAGTAAAAATATACAGGGTGTTCCATTTGAAAATTCCCGAGTCAGGTTCGTTTCTAGTGAAACCGGAAGTGATGGGAGAGTATGAAATATTGAAAAATATTCGAATTCTTGAATCCAACACTCTTGCCAAGTTTGGATCTCATACATTTGGAACTCTGGAAACCATGGCTTGTCTAAGGAATAGGTTGACACCTGGTATAATTATGAGTTCTGTGTTCGGGATACGTATTGTGCAATTGACCAAAATTTTGAATTATAAACATTATAATTTTTTTTTCAGATACTTTGCTCTTTCATCAGAATTGAACATAACTCGTTTATTGGAAAACATACTGAATTCCGACGACTCCATAGAAGCTCTCCTACGAAGAATGGAAGATGCCTTGTCGAAGTTCTACGACCAACTGGATTCATCTGATGTAGTTTTCATACCAAAGGCTCTAATGAGAGTGAATGAAATCAACGATAACATACTTGAACTTTGTGTCAACATATTGAATGTTACCTTGAATATCGAGAGGGGCGTATTGAGGGACTCACAAAATTCTTATGGAGCCACACAGGAGATCTTATACTTTTTTGCTGAGATAGCAGGTATGTGGGAATTCCCAAATAGTAATGGAACGTTCCGAAAAATATTGCCCAATCTTGGCTTAGCAATATTTCCTCTGGACAGAGATGGAGCTAGAGGACTTGGAATTGCCGATCACAATGGTGGATATAACCTCACATTCTTGGAGGGACATGATCTGGATATGATAAGTTTGAACCGAGTTAACTCATGGATAACGCTGGACCGACAATTGGTTGAAGAACTTTTATGTAATACAACTATGCCAGTGAAAGTGATCGTTACTATGTTTTTCAATAATGCATTTTTTAATGAGGACCAACAGGAAGCCAACAATATTGGTACGATTTTCGGCGTTAAAATAACAAGTTTAGACAACACTTTCAATTATGGAATTTTGTATTCAAAAGTTCTCCAGCACTCTGGCGAAAACGGTATTTGCCTCTATTGGCATACCGGAGAAAATGGGGAGAGTTCTTGGACTATCGTAGGAAAGGTGACTGATTCATCTTGTAGATTTTTCCGACAAGGATATTTCGCTATTGTAGAGAATGATGAATTGAATATCACCAGAGTATTACAAGATATACTCGACTCGAATGAACCTACTCTAGAAAAGCTGCGGAAAACCGAAGGTGTCACACATTTCTTCAACTTATTCCAACCGATTGATGTCAGATTGTTATCTGATATTTCCAAAAGTATCACAGATTTGGATGAAGAAACCCTGGAAATCATCAGGAGGATAGGGGAGAACTTTTTTGCGATTCCAAGGAGTGTCAGGGTGGATTCCCAGATTCAACACAACGCTTTGAAAGTGATTCTTAAGAATATAAACAAAATTGGATCGTATGTGTTGTCTAGTAAGCCCGTCACTTTGGATAACAAAATATCTCTGGTGGTTTGCTCGGTGCCTGAAAGTGTAGGTGTTGTGTTGGATGGCAATTTGAGATGTTTGTTAGCCCAAGAATCGGACGTAGAGGTTTATACAGCTAAGATGGTCTTGAATCAGGAACTTTTTCCCAAATTATGGAAGACGGAGAAAGGGAGACTGATCGTTCATTCATCGCGACCGTTTTGAAGATAACAGTTTTTTCGTTGACAAGGAAAATCTCTCAGTCAGTCAAGTAATCGGAGTTTCTATTCCATCATTAGTTGCAACATCCATTAATAGCATTAGTATGAGCTTTGGTGCGAATGTTTCGCATATTTACCATTATAGCTGTGCCTATTGGACATATGATGAGGAAGATAACTATGGCCGATGGATGGAAACCAATATATCCGAATCCATGCCTCATATTCCCTGTGAGTTTCAAGACCAAGGATATTTTTCGTTATTCAAAGAGTCGCCAAAGAATCTCACGGAAGTTTTTGAAAATATTCAGAAGAGTATCGAACCCCATTCTCAGAAACTCTGCGAGACACGGGACATTTTGATTGAAAACAAGGAGAGGATAGAAGCTTTACACATTTCTATGGTGTCAGAGATTTTGAACCAAGTTGAAATATCTAGTGAAAATACACTTAAATTGACTGGTGAACTCATTGGTTCACTGATGGATATCGACAGAAACGTTCTGATAGAGTCCCAAAAGTGCTACAATGCAACTGATTGGATATTACACTATGTAGACATGCTCGTGGCCAACTTTCAAGGTAAATGATTATTGAATTAGGTAACAAGATAACTGCACCTCAAAAGATGACAGAAAACTAAGAATTAAAAGTGATAAATATGCATTCACTAATATTATTTTCCGAAACACCTAATAACCCCTAATATTAAAAAAAAGACAAACAATTAATAATAATTAAAAATGTCTTCATAAAAGTTTTGCAACTAGTGATTATGAATACCATTTGCAAAACATATCATGCACGGCAAAATGTTTGAAAATAATAAACTGTATATTCATTGCTGTTTACGATGAAAACTGCAAACATTTTGCAAACCCAGGAGAGTAATAATTACACAGTTCTTGATAATATATGATATTTGTAAACCATATTCTAAAAGTGACGCATTATGAAAAATCCTCATATTTTTGAATTATTACCAGTAAAAATTTCTGGAGGAATTTTGCAAAATGTTCGGTTACATAAAAAAACTTGAGCAGTGAAACGCAAATAGTATATATATATATATATATATATATATATATATATATACAGGGTGTTAGTGAATAAGTGCGACAAACTTCAGGGGGTGACTCTGCATAAAAAAATAATGAGTGTTTGTTATATAACTTTTGTCCGCAAATGCTTCGTTTTCCAAAATACGGGGTGTTGAAGTTTTTCTTAAAAACTGACTATTTATTTATTGCTCTGAACCGGTCGAGATATGCAAATGAAATTTACTGATTTAAGAGGTAGTTATTGCGCATTTTTGACATGCAATTAAGAAATGATCAATTTTTTTTGAATTCTTCGTTTAATTTGTGACAAAAAATCTCTCCTGCCTTCTTGTGTGATTGTTATGAAAATTTCGTATGCACTGTCATCTAAAATTAGCCTCGTCAGTAAACAAAACGCCATTTAAAAAATTAGGAATTTGAGCGATTTGATGGAGAATCCAATGGCAAAAAACTAGGCGCGGAAAAAAGTCTCTAGGTAGTAGAGCTTGCACACGTTGAATATGAAACGGATACAATTGCTGTTCTTCAAGAATTTTGAATACAGTAAAGTTACTTACATTCAGTATGATGGCAATTTTTCGAGTACTTGTTTCAGGTGACTCCGCAATTAACTCGAGAACTGCTTCTTCTAGGTGCACAGTTCGTCTCGAGGCGAGGGCGCCCGCAATGTACCATTTTCGCGCAAACGTTGGTGAAGACGAGCAAATATTGTGTGATGGGGTACCCTACGTCCTGGATACAACTCAGCATACAATCGTCGAGCTTGCCGACCATTTCCATTACTTCGACTAGAGGCAAAATGCATGTCTGACAATTCCGCATTTGTATAATTTTCCATTCTTTTCGATAAAAGAAAAATTAATTACTTATTATCATTAATGTTATACCAAACTGAAGGCTTGAAGATGAAGAAATGCTAATTCAACATTTCGTTGGAATATATTTAACAGAATGTTGACAGTAGCCTACTAGCATCGCTACTGAATAATGTATTAAAGTAATGACAAATACGCGTTAGGATGTTTAATTTTTTTGCATAAAAACGGCGCCCCATAAAAAATAGACATGGGGGATTTTTTGTCACAAATGAACGAGAGATTCAAAAATAAATTTTAATTTCGAATATCAGTGGCGTACCATTTTTTCTTTAAAAAAATTGAGATCATTACCCGTATGCGCGCCAATGATGAACATAAAATTATTATTTGCATGTCAAGAAATGCGCAATAACAACCTCTTGAAACTCACCAAATTTCATCTGCATATCTCGGCTCTTCAGAGCAATAAATAAATAGTCAGTTTTTAAGAAAAACTTTAACACCCCGTAACTTGGAAAACGAAGCATCTGCGGACAAAAGTTATAAAGCAAACTGTCATTATTTTTTCATGCAGAATCACCCCCTGAAGTTTGTCGCACTTATTCACTAACACCCTGTATATATTTATATATATATATATATATATATATATATATATATATAAAAGAAGGAAGAGAGTTCTGTTTCAACTCTAACGAATCCCACCATCCGCCTACAGCTTATAGATAGATAGATAGTTTATTTCACCACGTTACATAATAAAATGTTTGTAGCAAGTCAAAAAATAGCATAAGTGATGATCAGATTGAACAATTAAAATAGTATAAAATGATCAGATTAACAATTAAAATAGTATAAAAACAAGCAAGAAACACAAATACAAAAATATAAAAACAAAGATGACATTATAAACATTTAAAATGATTCACGTATTCTTTGACAGAATAGAAGCAAAAACTCAAAAGATAATTTTTATATTTTTTTTAATTTGGACATACTAAGAATTTTAAAATTATCGGGAAGACAGTTGTGGAGGTTGAAATCCAGAGTATTCTTTGTGATTTACTGAAACGATAGCGGTTTATTCAAATTTTGTTACAATGTCTGGTATCATAGTCATGAAGGTCTGATTGCTTAATTAATGAAGTTGATTTTTTATGAATTTCTATGAGAACGTAGTACAAAAATAATGTGGGTAACGGCATTATTCTCAATTTCAAAAACAGAGGTTGACAATGATCTCTATAACCAGAATTTGTTATTATTCTGATAGCTTTTTTCTGCAATTTAAAAATTTTTCACGCCCCAGTTGAGTTGCCCCAGGGTATAAACCATAGCTAATGTAAGAATGGAAGAGGGAGAAATATGTTATTTTCAATGTATCGACACCAGTTACATTTTTCAGCTGACGCAATAAAAAAGTGTTCTTGATAGTTTTTTGCTTAATTGGTTAATATGTCAGGTCCAAGTGAGAGTACTATCGACAACAATCCCAAGTAATTTAACGCTGTCTGCACTTGATGTAGCGGCAGAGCTTGTTGAAAACTGTAACTGTTGCGTTTTATCTGTATTTAGTTTGAGTCGATTTGTCACGAACCAACTTTCTGCCTTCTCATTGACATCATTTGATATTCTAGATAGTTCAATCGCATTTTTGTCAGAGTAAATAAATGTAGTGTCATCGGCAAACAAAACAGATTTATATGGATGCATGAAGGTACTGATGTCATTCACGTAAATTGAGAACAGAAGTGGTCCCAATACTGATCCTTGGGGAACACCATGTTCAACAAGTTTAAAATTCGAAATGCAATCATTACTACTGACTGCTTGATATCTATTCGACAAATATGATTTTATGAGGAATAGAGATACTCCCCTGATGCCATGATAATATATTTTCTCCAATAATATGTCGTGAGAGATGCAGTCAAACGCCTTGGAGAGGTCGCAGAGCGTAATAGCCGTGTGATTACCTTGCTCGAGATTGTCGACAACTTCTCTCACCACATTGAGAACTGCCTCTGCCGTAGAGTGGTCCTTACGAAAACCAAACTGGGATTCGTTGAATAATTTATATTTTTCAAAATATGCGTAAAGACGTTGTTCAATAATCATTTCAATTATTTTGCTAAAAATGGATATTATTGAAATGGGACGATAATTGTTAACAAGAGAAATGTCACCGTTTTTAAATAAGGGAATAACTTTTGATAGCTCAAATGCATCAGGAAAAATACCACTCTTTAATGATATCACTATTCAGTTCATAGGCGTCTGAGCATCTGGAATTTTTGAGTGACTTGATTGCATTTTGAACGTCTTCTTCAGTCACTGGGCCCAGAAAAAAAGAGTTGAAGGGTGCTGGAAAATTTCTGAAATTCAGTAAATCCGCTATGCATACCGTTGGAAGAGATTGAATGATATTGTCAGCAATGTCAACAGAAAAGTCATTGAAATGTTCAGGAGATATATCATTATGAGTTCTATTATTATTTTTTTGTTTCTCTCAAAATTTATTATTTGCCAACATGCTTTCGCCTTGTTTCCCGCCGAATGAATATAATTGTCATAACCTAATTACTTAGAATTTTCAAGCTGGGCAATATAATTTTTCTTCAAAATTCTATATATTATATAATCCCTTGGTTCTTTAGTTATATCGGCTACAAGTTTCGAATTTGACAAAGACTTTCTCATACTATTTAGGGATTCATCATACCACATAGCCTTTCCGTTCATTGAGTTGTATGTTTTTATTAGACATATTTTCTTGGCCAAATCACTATAGTATTTACAAGATAGGAAGATAGAATTTCAACATCAATAATTGTTTTGTTGAAACCCCACTCTACATTTGATAGAGCTTCTTTTAGCTTCATTAATCCATTTTGGGTTACTTTTCGAGAAATCGTTTTTTCATTTGAGCTCTCTGGTGTTTCTTCAATTATAATATACTGGGCGCGATGAGCGAACAAGCAAGGTTAAAAAACTTTTTTTATTGTTCTCTTCCAAATTGGTAAATATATTATCTATACAGCTAGATGAAGTAGCTGTGATTCTTGTATGTTCATGAATAATAGAAACCAAACCAAATTATAAAATTAAGTCTTGTAAATCTTTTAAAGCAGTTGAGTTTACTTTAAAATCTACGTTGAAGTCGCCAGTAATTACCACTTTACTTTTGGGATTAACCACATGGTTCAAGAGGTTCTCTAAATTTTGTAAAAACGTATCAAAATTCCCTCTTCCAGATCTGTATACAGCTATAACAGTAATTTTTTTATTCAATAATTTCTAGTGAAAATAGCACATCCTCCATTATGTAATAGTTTTCTGCAAAAAGAATTTGCGAGAAAATATCCATCAAGGTTTATACTTTTGATATTTTTCTCTCTCTGCCAATGTTTGGAAATGCATACTATATCAAAGTGACAATCATACAAAAGTGTTTGTTGGTTTCCCAATCATCAAGACGGTTCGTTCTTCCTCGAACTTGAAACAAACCTCTCAGAGTGCGACATCTATAATTTGCGGAATGAAAGTTCGAGGAAGACCACAAGCCATCCTGATGATTGGGAAACATGGAACCCTTGAAGTGGAAACAAAACTCTGTTCTTTTGTTATTCGTTTGCGTTACTCTGAACGCAATAGAAGTTCGACTTTTGGTGGCCTATACTGACAACTGTTGGTGACCTATCGATGTTGCACGAAATTTTATGCTTTCGAACTCCACAGCATTAGGATTGAGGTTTCACTCCGCAAATTTTAGATGTCGCATCTATAATTTTGTGCATTTTACATTTTTATCCTTGCCGGTAGGTATTAGCACTCTTGAGAAGTTAAATTCAAACAGAAATGCGGTCTATTGTCACTGGATTTTTTTAAAAGCATTCGATTCAGTAAACCACACAATATTATTTACTATTTTGTGTTACATGGTCGTATATATGTGGTTTGATAACATAAAACAGTGGTATACTACGACGATCTATTTTAGGACCAGTATTTTTGCCCTGTCATATACAGTGCTAGTCAAAAGTCCCCTCCCCCCCTCGTATCTTTTGAACGGGTATACTTATAATAATGAAATTTGGAGGTTGGAAATAAACGGATGTAGGCTTCTCAACTGGTCATAACAGGTGACGCAATAGTCATAAATGACGTCACAAGGCCACTGTGACCAATAATTTTAAATGGGACCCTATGGCAAGTGACAGCTCGTTTGAAAGGTATTGACAATACCTATTCAGTCATACCAATTTTGTTTGGGTTTCGGCTGATTTTGATTGATAAATTGAAGAAATACGAAAATTATAGTTTCGCATTTAATTAATAAAGATTTTAAATTTAAGTGTTTACATAGGCAAAATGGTACGTACTGTAGTCGACAAAGTTTAAACCTTAAAATTTAATTTTGCACAATAGCAGCTATCTTAATAATTGGTGAATGTAGAAACAATGTCCATGCAGCGGAACGACTGTTTAATGAGAGGTACCCCGATCGCCCTATATCGAGGGTTTATTTGAGGGAGCTTCTTCGGAAGTTTGAAGCATCAGGTAGTGTTCAAGATGCCAAACGATCTGGTCGACCAACAATTAGTGATGACAAAAAAATTGACATAATTGGAGAAATGGTAGTAAACCCTACTTCTTCCACAGCCCAAGTTGCGTCTATCTGTGAAGTCAGTCAAAGGACAGTACATAGGGTGTTGGCTAAAACAAATTTCATCCATACAAATTAAAAATGGTGCACCAACTTTCAGATGATGACCCCGACCGAAGACTAGAATTCTGTGAAACTATGTCCAATAAAATTAACCAACAACCAGGCTACATACAGACAATTTGTTTTAGTGACGAAAGTACTTTCTTTCTCAATGGAAATGTTAACACTCAAAATGTGAGGTATTGGATGACACAAATCCTCACATCTTTCGTGAAAAAACATACTCAATTTCCAGAAAAGTAAATGTTTGGGCAGGTATTTTGGGAAACCACATAGTTGGGCCTCTTTTCTCAATGCTAACTTAACCGGTGAATTGTATCTGGAGATGTTACAAAATGATATTGAGTCGTTAATTCTTGAAATTCTAGAAGATAATCCAGATGAATTCGACAACTTGGAAATAACGTTTCAACAAGATGGTGCTCCTGCACACTATTACGGTGCAGTAAGACGTTACCTAGATGAAGAATATCGTGGTAGATGGATTGGACGACGAGGTTCGATCGAATGGCCAGCTCGGTCACCGGACCTTACACCATTAGATTTTTTTTTATGGGGGTACTTGAAATCTAAGGTTTACGCTACAGCACCTGACAGTATTGCCATTCTGAAACAACGAATTGTTGAAGAATGTAGGGCAATTTCCGCTGACACACTGGGACGAGTACGACAAGAGTTTAGCAATAGGATGCATTACTGCCAGGAAGTAGATGGAGCACATTTTGAACACTTATTATAAGAACTGGTTCTTAAATCTTTATTAATTAAATGCGAAACTATAATTTTCGTATTTCTTCAATTTATCAATCAAAATCAGGCGAAACACAAAAAAAATTGGTATGACTGAATAGGTATTATCAATACCTTTCAAACGAGCTGTCACTTGCCATAGGGTCCCATTTAAAATTATTGGTCACAGTGGCCTTGTGACGTCATTTATGACTATTGCGTCACCTGTTATGACCAGTTGAGAAGCCTACATCCGTTTATTTCCACCCTCCAAATTTCATTATTATAAGTATACCCGTTCAAAAGATACGAGGGGGGGAGGGGACTTTTGACTAGCACTGTATATGCAGGGTGTAACTTGAATGATGTTATTAATTCCAGGGGGTGATTCCTTGTCATATTTCATGAAAACAAGTTCATATATAAACGTGTGTCCTAACTTGCTCCGTTTCCGAGTAACGCAGTGTTTAAAGTTTAATGAAAAATCGGTTTTTCATGAATTACTCAAAATTATTCTCGCCGATTTTGATTAAACTTCGTGTGTGTTTTATTTGTAATACGATGCTTCTTGTCATGAAATAAGATTTTGAATTTTGTTTCCAGTGGTGTCGCAGAGGGTAACCAGATTGATATTTACGATAATAAATATTGTACGCTAATGTTTTCGCCGAGTTTGATATTATTTGAAATTAATGGCTAAACAGTGGCGTAGAAGTGGGGGGTTATGATCATTTGAGTGGGAAAATGTGTTTTGCTATTCGTCGCCATTTGAACATACTGTGAAATGAAAATCTGTTTGGTTTGGCAAGTAGATGGAAGAAGTATTCAAACTGCTAGTTTATGTCTAATTTATTCGGAAAACAGCATAGGTAATAATGAAAAATAATTGAAGCAGATGCTCAAAATGGAAACCTCCACTTGCAATACAAGCATCTAGTCTCCTTCTCATTGACTGCCGCACACGTTCAAAAAGTCCTGGGGTGTTGCGTATGACATTAGAATTATGCATAATTCTATTCCTCAAGTCATTGTCATCGACAACTGGTGTCGCATAAACATATATAATTCTCCTTCTGAAAAGGCTCGACTGAAGGCAGTTAGTACGAAAGAATCTGGAGCTTGGCTCAACGCTCTTCCAGTTGCATTCCTTGGAACTTTATTAGATGATGAATCTTTCAGGATTTCTGTGGGTTTACGTTTGGGCTGTTCTATTTGTGTGAGTCATAAATGCAGATGTGGATTTATCGTCAACGAAAAAGGGACGCATGGATTGAGTTGCAGATTCAGTTCCGGGCGTTTGTCTCGTCATTCAACAGTAAATGCCTTAATCAAGCGAGCTTTATCAACTGCTGATATTCCTGCTGTCTTAGAACCTTTGGGAATCATTCGTGATGATGGTAAGCGTCCAGATGGGATGTCTCTCATCCCATGGAGTCATGGAAAACCCTTAGTCTGGGACTTCACTTGCGTAGATACCGTTGCAGCATCACATATTGATTCAACATCCAGAAATGCTGGTGGGGCTGCAGATTCTGCTGAAAAGTCCAAATTGAGAAAATATTCTACTTTAAAAGATCAATACATTTTTTATCCGGTAGCAATTGAAACCTTCGGTTCATTTGGTAGTTATGCCACCGAATTAATTAATCATATTGGACAAAAATTGATCAATAAAACAGATGATCGAAGAGCAAGGACTTTTTTGATACAACATATCAGTATCGCCATCCAAAGAGGAAACGCAACGTCAATTCTGGGTTCTATTCCTGCTACTCAACGTTTGGATGATATATTTATTCGTCCACAGAGAATAAATATGTCAAGTAGTATCCATAAGTATATTATTCGGAGCCAAATACCTGGAAAGTATGATTTGGATTCAACCACTTCCAAAAAAATTACGCGATCTAGCATATCTTTATCAACTCGATTTCAAGCAGCCTCAATCGAGTTCCTTATTGCACGCTCCAATGATAGAAAATCATTGCATAAGAGACTGTCCCTTTGAAGATAGCAATAGCGGTGAGCGCATCTCCCTCAGTTATGATTTTATCAAACCACTTGTGTTTGGAAGCTCCAAAACTCTTGGTCTTAATGGTTTGAAAAACATTGGCAATACCTGCTTTATGAATAGCGCAATACAATGTTTATCGAATACCAGATGGTTGCTCGAGTATCTGAGAAAAGACGAACATTTGAAGGATATGAACACAAGCATATCAAGTATGAAGGGTGCTTTGATAAAAGCATTCGAAGAAGTGGTAAAAGAACTTTGGTCAGAAGATTCGTCTGATGTGGTGGTTAACACTGTTTCTTTGAAAAGCCTGATACAAAGATTTGCACCTCGTTTTATGGGTAACGCTCAACAGGATGCAAAGGAATTTTTCAGATATTTATTGGAAGGTCTTCATGAAGATGTAAACAGAGTAAGAGAAAGGCCTAAACCTATGTTCATAGAAATAGATGAAAATTTGAGCGATAATGAAAAGGCAAAAGAGTCTTGGTCAAGATATCTTCGAATGGACAACTCGAAAATTGTCGATAACTTTGTTGGTCAACTGAAATCATCGTTGAAATGTACTTTCTGTGGCCATTGTTCTGTCACTTTTGACCCATTCTGGGACCTTTCACTCCCTATTCCAGAGTACTGGCAAACTCAGACTGTCGCAATGTTTAGACTTGTTTACTAGGGAAGAAATTTTGGATGATGACGAAAAACCCACTTGTTCTAAATGCAAGGAAAGGAGAAAATGCACGAAGTCATTATCTATACTTAAATTCCCCAAAATTTTAGTAATTCACTTGAAAAGATTTTCGCAGATGGAGAGATTCAGAGAAAAACTAAATGTTTTCATTGACTTCCCTCTCGATGGATTAGATATGAATATTTATGCAGTAGATAACGCAGCTCCGTGTCGCTACAACTTGTATGCTGTATCCAACCATATTGGAACAACTTTTAACGGACACTACACGGCTTACTGTAGGCACCCTTATGCGGGCACTTGGCACGAGTACAATGACCCGAGAGTATCACCGCTATCACCAAAAAATATCGTGAGTGGAGAAGCATACGTCCTCTTCTATGATCAAGAGGACACCAAATCACAGTTTTAAATAGAACATTTTACTTATTTACATTATTTATTTTAAAAATTTATATCTCCAAAAATATTAACTTTATCGAGAAATATTATACCTACCGGACCATAAAAAAAAAAAAATAAACAAGCGATTTCAGTTATCCCCAAAAGAAATAATCCAGAGGGTTCAAGTCTGGAGATCGTGGTGGCCACGGTTGAGGTCCCCCACGACCTATCCACTGGTGAGCAAAAGTATCATTGAGATATTCACGAGCGGTTACACTGAAATGAGCAGGTGCCCCGTCGTGCATAAACCACATATTTCGCCTTACTAGCAAAGGTACATCCTGTAACAATTATGGCAATGTTCCTTCTAGAAATTGTCTGTACGTCACACCATTGAGTCGAGGAGGAAGAAAATGCGGCCCTATTAGATGATCGCCACAAATTCCCGCAAAGACGTTGACCGAAAAATCCTGCTGAAATCCACTTTTTACAATGGCATGAGGATTCTCGTAGTCCCAAGAATGATTGTTGTGAAAATTTATGATGGCATCCCGTGGAAAACTCCCTCATCTGTGAATAAAATTCCAGAGGTAAAATTGCGAGTGTTTACAATTTGTTGACGAAACCACTGACAAAACTCCAATCGTCTTTTTTTTTTTTTTTTTATGTTCTGGTTCCCACAAAAAGGGATATCCTGTAATGTTCAGAGAACATCGTGGGAACCTAGGGAAAGAAGGTAGGAGTTGGTGTTCTTCTTAAATTTCTGAAGGTTGTATGCCTCGGGGAACACCTCCTAGGCAATGAGTTCCAAAGCCTCGCTGTTCGTTGGATGAACGAGTCTTTGGAAAGTGATGTTCTGCAGGTCTCCGAAGTGACCACGAAGGGGTGTGATGACTGAACTTGACGGGTTAATCTCGAAGAGACTGCCAAAGCAGGAACGATTGTTGATATTTCAGAAGAGCATCGCCCATGAAAATATCTATAGAATAGAGACAAATCGCCAACTTTTCTACGGTGTTCCAGACAAGTGAGCGAGTTTGTAAGCGAGGCATCACCGACGAGACGAATTGCCCTTTTTTGGACAGAATCCAATAGCCTCAGGATATGTTTAGGTGCCGCACTCCAAATATGGGAACAGTATTCCAGGACAGGTCGGATCTGTGCCTTATAGATCATAAGCAGCTGAGTGGGGGTGAAATAGCTCTTGGCACGAAACAAAAAACCAAGTTTTTGAGATGCACTTTTGGCAATGGACCTCACGTGATTTTCCCAGGAAAGGTTATTGCTGATAGTAATACCAAGCATCGATATGGATGGCTTCAGTGGTATGGTTACTCCTGACAAAGTTATGTTAGGCACAGTGAGATCGGCTTTTCTAGAGAAAAGACATGCTTGTGTTTTGTTTGCATTGAATTCTACCAAGTTATTAGATCCCCATTCGAGAATTGTTGCTAAGTCCATATTTATATTATTAACATTTCTTCCTCGTTCATTTCTGGTTTCACGGGCTGATATAGGGGCCCTGGAAGAGAAGCGGTATGGAGGGTACTATCATCGGCAAAGCTGTGTACTGGACATGAAGTTGCTTTCAACAGGTCGTTGATGTGAAGTAGAAATAGTGTTGGTGCGAGAATAGATCCTTGCGGAACACCAGCATTTATGAGTAGAGTGTCAGATGAAACTCCATCGACCACTACATGGAGAGACCTGTTTGAGAGAAAACTAGCAAGCAGAGAACACAGCTGAGGGGGCAAGCCATAAGACGGAAGCTTGGCGAGGAGTCCCTGGTGCCAAACTCGATCGAACGCCTTGGAGATATCCAACGCCACAGCTAAAGTTTCTCCATACTTTTCAATAGATAGCTGCCATATATGTGAGACGTAAGCGAGCAGGTCACCAGTTGATCTCTGATGGCGGAAGCCATATTGCCTATCGTTGACAATTCCTGAGTCTTCCAGATATTTCATGAGCTCGATGTTGATGGCTTTTTCCATGACCTTTGAAATAATAGATAGCAGTGCGATAGGTCTGTAGTTGCTAGGTAGGGCCTTTTGCCTTTTAGGGACTGGCTGTACTCTTGCAATTTTCAATTGGACGAAAATACCCCAAATTGTAAGAGTGGTTGAACAACTTGCAAAGAACAGGTGTTAGTTCGGGGGCACATTTCTTGAGTACAATCGGCGGGATTCCGTCAGATCCACAGGCTTTGTTGGTGTTGAGACCCAGCAAAATCTTTCTGATAGTACGTTGGCGAAAGGTGATCTCGGGCATGTGACTGTCAATAGGTGTAATGTTCGGGGGTTGTTTTCCCGATGAATCCAGAGTGGAATTTCCAGCAAATAGGTGCGCAAAGATATTGGCTTTTTCCTGAGCAGTCGTTGCTAGTGTTCCATCTTCTTTGGTTAGAGGAGGAAATGAGCTGGAAGTGAAGTTTCTTCCCACAGCTTTGGCGAAAGACCAAAATGAACGGGATCCGTTAGGACATTCAGCAAGTTTTGATTTTAAATCTGGGAAAATCTCTTGGTAACAGTGCCTGCATCCGTTGTTTGTGGTATTGATTTAATGAATTCGTATGCAGAACCTTCCAAACACCATGATGACTGACATGGAACTGTAACGCTAATTTTCGGGTACTCAATGATGAATTGTTGTCAACTTCTTGGAAAATTGCTCCCTCTAACTGTGGTGACATTATTGTCCTCGGTCTATCAGGACGCTCAGCCTGTTCAGTTACAGATCCAGTTTCACACAGTCCAGCATGTAACCTGGTGGAAGTTCTTTCTGCTGGAATATGTCTATTCGGAAATCGTTCTCGATAGAGTCGACGGGCTTCTGCAGCATTTCCATCTGCAAGTCCCTACACAAAATGCATCTGCGCTAATTCGCGGGTGTTCATATCATAGACCGGGAGATGGTGACACGAAATATTAGGTCATTTGTACCAGTATGGCGGTTCTTCAGGGGTCTAATTACGGAATGATAAAACAAAATGATGGCATAGCGCTGGTACGGCGGCCCAATCGCGTGGGCGTTAATCGAACGTGTCGAATAAATAACGAGTATCGAACGATTTGTTCCACAAAAATGCTTGTATTTTCCGATAGTCGATAAAAAAAAAGTAGGCGGTAGCGTAATGCCATACTTCTCCGGTGTGATTTACAGCCTGCCATACCGACGCGAAAACATTATTTAAAAAAAAAACAATTCAACCATTTGTACCAGGCTGATATTTGCGCAGCTAATTATCGTCGAGTAGCCATTCACGGAAACCACCTTTCCATACTTTTCCGACGGTTCCCAATGGCCGCCATACCACCGCAACGGGGTGAATTTTTTTTTTGTTTAAACGATTTTACCAGCCTAAAACTTTTTTTAACAGTTCTTGTATGATCATAAATAGAAGTCTGATCATGCCATACCTGTGGGAGGTGGCGAATATGTACAATATTTTTTCAAAATTCTAAGATTTTATTCGTAATTCGAACGATTTGTACCAGTATGGCACTAATTTTTCCTGTAAGTTTGAGGTTTAACGAATATAAATACAAAATTTCAAACACCTAGGTGGCGGCAATCTTGTCTTATAACCAGATGTTATGTCGTATAATATTGTACGGCTACCGGCGCTCGAAAGATTTCTCGAATTGTAGAGGTGACGGAGAGAAAGATGAAGACGAAGGTAAATATTGAGGAAAATAATTTTATGTTGACGATTTGCGATTGTGTATTGCGCTTATGTGGATAAATTAAATAATTTATAGATACTGATGCAGTAAGCAGTGACGAAGACGAATAAAATGAATTCGAATATGCCGGGGATTCCGGTTAAAGTCCATTGAGTTTTGTAAATCTTTCGGAATAAACTGCATTAATATCGATATTGCATATAATTTTTTCACATGTACCCGTCACGATATTACAGGTGGGCTATTTCGATAAATGGTTTCAAGATTGTATTGGTTGTCGACATATCAGAGCGAGTGTGGCAGCTCCAGCCCCCTGGTGGATAGGCTTATTTTTCACCAAAAAAAAAAAATTTCAGAAAATTATTTTTTCGAGTCCACCACTTTGGCATTTCGCCATATGTACAGTGTAATTTTTCCAAAGCATAGTTTTTTTTCAAGTTTGTAAAATTTGAAATGCCATACTGTTACAATTCATTCCATTTTTCTTCATATCTTGCTCGAGTGTAACAGACTTCCGCCCCATAGTTACAGTATGGGATAATTTTTTTTAGGTTGAATTTCATCCAAACGAACCGAATACGATGATGCCATACTGTAACAAATGATTTTATGTCTTGAACCTTGAAAGCGGGTCGAAAAACCAAGTTTTTCAAGTATGGCGCCACTTTATCCCTCTACTAGAAGTATGCCAAATATAATAATGGTCACATTGTATCATATAATTTCCAAAAATCCTAATGCCATACTGGTACAAATCGTCAAATATTTTTTTTTTACATCTTGGCTCAAGTGCGACAGTCGTCCGCCCCATGGTTACAATCTGGAATAATTTTTTTTAGGTAGAATCACATCCAAAGAACAGAATACAATGATTCCATGATGTAAAAAATGATTTTACGTATTTTACAGTCGTATTTTCAAAACATGTCGAATAAATAAGTTTTTCAAGTATGGCAGCACTTTTTCCCCCTACTAGACGTATGGGAAATATAATAACGGTCACATTTTATCAAATACTTCCTAAAAATCCAAATGCAATACTGGTACAAATCGTTTTGCGAAAAAAAAAATTACCCCTTTGCGGCGGTATGGCGGCCATTTGGAACCGTCAGAGAAGTATGGCATGGTGTATTCCGTGAATGGCTACTCGACGATGATTAGCTGTGCAAAAATTAGCCTGGAACAAATGGTTGAATTGTTTTTTTTTAAATTAATGTATTAGCGTCGGTATGGCGGGCTGTAAGTCACACCGGAGAAGTATGGCATTACGCTACCGCCTACTTCTTTTTTTATCGACTATCGGAAAATACAAGCATTTGTGGAACAAATCGTTCCACACTCGTTATTTATCCGACACGTTCGTTTAACGCCCACGCGATTGTGCCGCCGGTACCAGCGCTATGACCATCATTTTCTTTTTTGTCATTCCATAATTAGACCCCTGAAGAACCGCCATACTGGTACAAATAACCAAATATTTTGTGTCACCATCTCCCGGTCTATTACTTGATAGTATGTAAACAATCGTGTTTGCATGCACGCTCAAACAATTTCACGATACTTGTGACTTGTACCTACTTGTAAAACAATCAGATTTTTTTATCGCTGGTATTAGTTTTGAATTCTACGAAAAAACTAAAAAAGAAACTATAAACATCATGTCAAACAATCAAGAATTTCGTACAACCAGTGTCGTGGGTAAATAATTTTAGACTTAACTTAAAATTAAGGTCATTCCGGTAAAAATGTCACAAGTTATTTCAACCTTGTCGGGTTTGAGATGTATTTAATTCAAAAGTAAATAATTTTTATCCCTTATTTTACTACATAATGAATTTTAAATTTGATTCGGTAATGTTCAAAAATTAAAAAAATTAAAAAACTTAAAGAGGAACTTTTATACAAATGCACTAAAAAGAACAAAATGATTTCTTTCATTTTTTGGTCTGGGTTATTCTGTAACAAGCTTACCGTGGATACACAATTGGTAATCTTGCACGGCACGATTTCGACTCGGTTACAGAATGTCCTAGATCAAACAATGAAAGAAATTATTTTTTCCATTTTAGTGCATTTCCATGAAAGAATGTATATAAAGATGTTTTTTTAATAATTTTCCTTAATTGTTCAATTTAATAAAAATATCAAAGTTATAGAAAAACAGTGGCTGACATGATTTTTACCATAAATACACCGGCACACAAAAAAAAAAAGTTGTCTGTGCACCGGGCGCCACCTATCTACGGGCATGTTTTTCGACCCGCTGAACACGAATTTAAAGTCAGTTTAGGCCGTCCGGGCTTCAATTTCGAGTAAATTGCAAAAAGCCCCAAAAAATAGCGAAAATTCGATGTTTTGGCAAGAAAAAAAATTTTGAGATCTAATGCAAGCATAATTTTCATGTATTTTGATCTGTTAAATACTAATTTCGATCGTACTTCAATCATAAACCGTTTTAAATCTAAAAAATTGTAAAAATCATCAAAAATTACAAAAATCGAAGAAAATTGGGATTTTGTTTCAATCTATCTGAAAACGTTCTGCGGTTTTTTACCGGCTGAAACTCCCCACAAACGTAACAAAATTGATCAGGACTCTTATTGCATAGATGGGAATTGCTTCTTGTAATAGTATACTCTCCAGAAGCCAAGTTTTCCACTACTGAAGAGCTGCAGTCGCTGGATGACGACGCCTGCGGGCCTGCTTTCTCACCCTGACCAGACGCCGATACTGGGTTTCCGAATCCCTGCATCGTAAAGTACTCATCACTTTTACCTGCCATGACGGCACACCGCCGTTAACCCAGGGACTCTGCCAGATGGTTCTGTTGCCCACCGTCACCCGAGGAGGTGCCCTGGTTGCAAAGTACAAGCGATCATGCAATGAAATGAAGTCTGCACTTCGAAGAAGTTGAAATTCCAACACGATGACAAATTTTACTAAATAAAGGAAAAGGTGGAAAAAGAGGTATCCACATCGTAGATCATTTGAGAATGAAACAGTACAATACCCTCGAAAAACCGTTAAAAATTCAATTTGTGTACATTCTTGGATCTTAATCTTGTATTTTAGAAATAAAAAATACAAGAAATTTATTTAATTGTGCTTAAAAAAAAAATCCATTTTTTCAGCAGCAATTTTCTGCTATTTTATCGGTTTTTTGCAGTTTTATGAATGTTTGAGGGGACTATGTGCCAAATTTATTGCAGAATCAGAATTTTTTATCTTGTCAAAATATCGAATTTTCGCTATTTTTGGGGGTTTTTGCAATTTACTCGAAATTGAAGCCCGGACGGCCTAAACTGACTTGAAATTCGTGTTCAGCGGGTCGAAAAACATGCCCGTAGATAGGTGGCGCCCGGTGCACAGACAACTTTTTTTTTTGTGTGCCGGTGATATCATTGAGGTAACCCTCTGTGACGACACTGGAATTTTAATCCGTAAACTAATTTCATGGAAAGAAGCCCCTTGTTACTGCTAACAAACATACCTAGTGTCATCAAAATCGGCATAAAGACTTTGAGTTATTAATAAAAAACCTATTTTATAGTAACACTTTGACACCTCGTTACTCAGAAACGAAGCAAGTTAGGACACACCGTTTATATGAACTTTTTTTCATGAAAAATAACAAGGAATCACCCCCTGGAATTATTGACATAATTTAAGTTACACCCTGTATATGGTTTTTGTTATTTTCAGATACTGTCACCCTCAAATTCGATGATTTAGCGATTATAGTGACGCACAATATCGTTGGTATAACATTTGAAAATTGCAAAAATTCCTGCCAAATGGTGGTAAGAACTGAAACATTTCCCGGGATGCCAACAGTCTCGGATGTCATCATCAACCTGGATGAGAAATTAAGAGAATATATACGGGAAAAATCTACGAAAATACATATAATTGTCTACTTCAATGATGCTCTCTTCAATAAAGTATACCATAGAAGTGCGAGAAATGTTGGAGTCATAGTTGGCGCAACAATACCTAATGATAGCGATGCTTCCAGTGAAGGAAATATACAGTGGGTATCAAGTTGAAACTCTTCCTTTACTTTTCTTTGAATCTCTGTTTAACTGTATAGGCAAAACTCCTCATAGATATCCAAATCTCTTCAACCGTTGTTGTGCCGATCCCAAAAACCACGATATCCATTTTGAATAGATACGGTCCATAATCACAAAACTCGTCCACCATCTTGAAGCCGACACCGAAAACCCCCACATAGGTATCAATTTTGAATCGAATCTTATGTGGGACTAGTCTCAATTTGTATGATCGAGTAATAATGTGTCGCTCTGTTATAGGACAAGCTTTTTTAGCTCTGCTGTCGAGCAGCAAATAAATGGATAAAATAAAATTCCAAAGATCCAATTATTCAGAGATTCATGATGCTCTCACGATATTCCGACCAGTTTTCAGCCAGTGATGTTTCATTTCAATATATCAAGATCTCAAAGTTTGTATTTTCCAGTAATTCACGATGCTCTGCTTTCAGAATATACTATAATAACTTAGAAAACCGCACCGACGTCTGTGCCCATTGGAACTACACATCCAACGGGAAATACATCCATAGCACCTTGCAGGAAACAAATCCCGCTTACTTGAACTCGATGTCGTTGTGCACGGGCAAAGTGGATGCCACACATTTGGGTCTCCTGAAACTGGCACTGAACATCACGAATGATTTGCAGGATATCTTGCATTCCAACAAGTCGATAGAAGTGCAGCTTGAAGAAGTTTTCGATATTTTGGAAAGCAACTCCGAACACATTTCTGCTGTCGATATTCTCTTGATAGCAGAAATCATAGGTGAGAGAAGGGATAGAAGGGCAGAGTGAAAAAGAAAATGATTATTTAGAAGAGAGGTATTGGTAAATGATTATTTCATTCGTATATTTTATTCATTGGGTCAACAACAGAAAACATCTAGTTATAGATTACAACTAGCTGGCCCGGCAGATGTTCTGTATTTTTTACAATAACACCCCCAAAATTGGGAATCACTGAAAAGCGTTTCTAAAGGGCTTTCCAATGATGTATCACAAATGGGGGTAACCATTTAAACTTTTGAAGTGGGGGTTGATGGGGCGGAAGGGTGAGAGTATCGTTCGCTCGTATTTCATTTTGGTTTCTCCGATCTTTCCTCCAAACGGGTTTGGGCATTTCTTGATTCATGTTTTCATTTCCCACTGGCAACTTTGACACACTCTATACAGTGCTCGTCTCAAGTCCAAACCCCCCCTACTAATTTTTGAACCACCTGGTATATCGCAACAAAATTTGGAGGGTTCAAATAGGAGATGAAAACCTACTTTTTCATGAAAAAATCACAGCTAACAGTTTTGAAATGGCGGCAGAGCGTCATCTTCAATATTTTTTTAAATGGAACACCCCGTATATTATTCCATTTTTGAAATCTGCTCATAATTCTCAACAGTTTTCTCTAATACACTTTACTCCTAAATTCAATTGTTTTCGAAATATTAACGTTTGAAAAGTGACATTCCGGTTTGAAATGAAGTTTGGATTTTGGTCACTTCCGGTAAAGCATTTTGCTAACTAAACGTTGTTATTAATTTGTAGTTGAATCTCTCAATGAATTCGACTAATGAGAGGCATAAAGAGAGTTCATTAAGGATAAACAGTACCGCTTATCGGAAAATCTCGAAGCCTACGAATGTGTTCTGTAAATTCACAATCAAAACAAATTAGTTAGCTAAAATATTATAATTTATTTTTGAATAATACTTTTATTTAACCCCAACAATTATTTCATCAAGTGTTCAATGTGGCCCCCTCCTTAATCTTGACAATAAAGTGCCCTATTATAAATAGCTTCTCTCACGTTGATGAAAGTCTGTTCATTTATTTCTTCACATGTATCTATTATTCTGCGTTCCAACTCTTCTATTGTTTGGCATTCAGTGGCGTAGATTTCCGACTTCAGATACCCCCAGTGAAAAAAATCTAGAGGTGTAATATCCGGAGATCTTGGTGGCCATTCTGTACTTCCCCTGTGACCTATCCATCGCCCAGGAAAGTTTGTATCGAGGAACTCTATAGCCATGCGATCGAAATGGGGAGGTGCCCAATCCTGCTGAAATATGATTTCACGATTTTAGAACTCTTCCTGATTGTTTAATACAATTTGTCTTATTCGAGGTTCAATTTCAAAAAGATTTCTGTAAAGAACTCCTGTAAGATTGCCTCCGATGAAAATCGGTCCAACAACGCGATTGCCAAAAATCCCCGCCCAAACATTCACCTTTTTAGGAAACTGGGTATGTCCCTCTCTAAAGATATGCGGATTAGCATCGCTCCAGTATCGTACATTTTGTTTATTGAGTTTTCCATTAAGAAAAAACGTGCATGCGTCTGCGAAACATACACGTTTTAGGAAGCCCCGTTCTCCTTCAATTGCTCTTGTTAACCACTCACAAAATTCAACCCTCCGGTCTGGATCATCCTCAGTGAGAGCATGCCGGATTTTCATTTTATAGGAATGAAACTTTTTTTTTCAGGACTCTTTGGACACTTTTTGAACTTACTCCACAGGATTCAGGAACTGAAGACGTCGACTGAGTCGGATTGATTACCATTTCAGCAACAATTTCTACCTTTTTTTCTTCTGAAAGGGGCGGTCTTCCTGATCTTGGAGCATCTTCCAGCGTACTAGTTGCTTGAAGCTTATTTGAAAGTTTGCGCAAATATGACCTCGAAATAGGATTCTCGGGAAATGTATCATTAAAGATACGGACTGCTAGATGATAATTTCTTCCAGCTTCTCCAAATATCAAAACTGCTTAAAATGTATCGTCTAAACTATGAGCCATGATCACACTTTTCATAAAAGGATTTAGGCGCTCAACGGACTATTTGACAGTTAGCAGTTCAGTTTGACAGTGAACAAGATATTACCGTGACAACGATTTTTTCCAATGCAAACTTGATTGAAAGCAACATTAGTGTTTTTGTTTGGGTTTGAAATGACCAAAATGTCACTTTTCAAACGTTTTATTTCGAAAACAATTGAATTTAGGAGTAAAGTGTATTGAAGAAAACTGTTGAGAGCTATGAGCAAATTTCAAAAATGGAACAATATAGGAGGTGTTCTATTTAAAAAAATTATTGAAGATGGCGCTCTGCCGCCATTTTAAAACTTTTAGCTGTGAAAAGTAGGTTTTGATCTCCTATTCAAGCACTCCAAATTTCGTTGCGATATACCAGGTTGTATTTTTTTTGTTGGTACATTAACGGGCGCTGGCCGATTGATTATTTCATTTTGTTCATAGGAATATTTTGCTTAGTTCGTGTTTCATATCTGTGTTCTAGTATAATATATTTATAGTTGTTCAGGATCAAATATTTTAGTTTCATAAAATAGATCATTTCTAGAATAGGTATTTTTTTTTTGAATATATAATTTTTATAATTTTTTTTTGTAGAATCTCTAGTTTTTTCATATACGTTGGTTGGGCTGTTCCCCAACTTAGAATGGCATACTGTATTCGAGACTCAACGAACGCATAATATAATATTTTCAAATGTTTTCGCATACAAAAATAAAATATCGCTAGACCCCTACGAGAAAAAACAATTTATGTAACTTTAAACAAAAATGTATTCAGGAGATTAATTTTTAAACGGTTAAATTATAGAATTTAAGTAATCCAAATACATTTTGGAATACTAGCACAAAGTAACCCTGAACGCCCAAAGAAATAAATTGAAACTGATGTTAAAAATGTGAACCTCCTGCAAATATGCATGCCTCTGCTCATTTTCTCATGGGCTCACGTACTCTTTGGAAAATCCCGGGACTGTTTCAAATAGTTTCGCAAGAAACCATGATGTGATTTCTCAACTGCTCTTCAGTATGCATTGGTGTGCTGTAAACCAATGTTTTAAGATGACCCCACAGGCTCAATTGAATTCAAACCGCTACCGATACATAAATTTCTGATGTTCTTACAGTACGTTGTACTCCTTTTAAATGAATGCCTGGTTCGAAACTTCCCTTTTCGCACAACCTCGTATGAATGTTTGAAAACGTATGTACATATGGAATATTTCTATTTGGAAAGCGGTCTTCATACAACCGCCAGGCTTCCAGTGCGTTACCATCAGCAAGCCCATACATGTAATGCATATCTGCACACTCGGAATTCGTGAAATCGACCATGTTTTTTCAATAATATTGTTAATTTTGATGACTCAAATACTACTAGACTACACTAGGTAGACAACTGTCCAAACTGATTATGTTTACAAAACAAAATCTGCTTCTTACCTACTAGATACGTTTTTTATACTTGATAATACCCAATTTCATAACAACGTGCAAATGAATGAATTTTATTTTTGTAATGCAAAAACCGTACGTCAAACGAAAAAAAAATCAGGAGACCAGATTTGTTCAAGAAGGAATGAGGATTTCAAAAATAATTTTTATTTTATGAAAGAGCAGTGGCGTATCACTTTTCTCTTCAAAACTATTTAGTGCAAATTATGTAGTACAGCAGAAGATGCCTCTTGAAAAAGTTATCATAAAAAAATATTTTTTTCATAAAACTTTAGCACACTGTAGTTCAAAAGTTAAAACCTTCAGGAAATATGTTCATATGAATTTTTTTCTCAAAATGGACCTGTATAAAGACTCCATTTTTGAGTATTCATAGAGAAATATCAGTTTATTCACCAAAATCACCCGTTTATATTGAAATTTTCCATTTCAGCCAAAACGAAGGAGCTAAAAGTTGTTACTCGTGATCGAATGGTGCAAATTTCCAACATTATGAGTAGCCTGTTCAGAGTGGAAAGATCCGTTTTGCGGGATGCTCAGAATAACTTTTCCGCTACAGACAAGATTCTCTACCATCTAGATGATTTGTTAGTGATGATGTCCGATGATAATAGTTCTGAACCCATCGTCCGGGACAAATTTATGGTTACCAAGTATGACCTGAGGAACACCGACATCATTGGATTCAAGTTGGAGCAGTGCACTAGAATCAATTGCAAAGTAAGTTCAATTGTAATGTCTTTGCGGTTCTTTGAAATGAATCTAATGAAAATAATAGTCGGAAATGTAATAATGCGATGACTTGAACAATACAACAACACTAAAAGTAAGTATAATAATTTCTAAAGCAGTAATGTTGGTGTGTTCAATGGAAACAATTCATGTCAAATGATTTTAAATCAATTCATTCGTACAAATACAGTGCTTCTCAAAAGTCCTCTCCTCCCCTCTTATTTTTGGAACGATTATTCATAAACAAGTGAAATTTGGAAACTGGATATTAAAGGTTGTAATCTTCCTTACTAGTGATAATAGATGACGAAATCGTCAAAGATGACGTCACAAGGCCATTGTGAACAATAATTTTAAATGGAACCCTACTGCAAGCGACACCTCTTTCAAAAGGTATCGAAAAAACCTATTCAATGATACTAATTTTGTTTGTGTTTATGGCAGTTTCAATGGCTCATTAGTAAACATTAAAATTTAAATTCCATTCAGTATGATATTAATTACAGATTTAATCTACTTGAAGAAATTGCTCGAAGTGACCTCCATTTACTTCCTGACAGTGAAATATCCTATTTTTAAACTCTTCTCGTACTTTTGCAAATGTGTCTACGGAAACAGCCTCACATTCTGCAACAATACGTTGTTTTAAAACGTCAATATTGTCAGGTTCAGTGGCGTAAACCTTCGATTCAAGGTACCCCCTCAGAAAAAAGTCCAAAGGTGTGAGGTTCAGTGATCGAGCTGGCCATTCCGTTGAACCTCGTCGTCCAATCCATCTACCACGATACTCCCCATCCAAATACCGTCATACTGCACCGTAATAGTGTGGAGGACCACCATACTGTTGGAATGTTATTTCCAAATTGCCGAAATCATCTGGATTATCTTTTAAAATTTCAAGGATTAACGGTTCTATTGCTTTTTGCAACAGCTCCAGATAAACCTCACCAGTTAAATTAGTATTTAAAAAAAGAGGCCCAACGATGTGGTTTCCTAGGATACCTGTCCAAACATTCACCTTCTGGGGAAATTGGGTATGTGTTTCACGAAACAGGTGAGGATTTGCGTCACTCCAATACCTCACATTCTGTGTTTTTACATTTCCATTTAGATAGAAAGTACTTTCGTCACTAAAACAAATTGTTTTGACATAGTCTGGCTGTTGGTTAATTTTAGTTTCCATATTTTCACAAAATTCTAGTCTTCGGTCTGGGTCGTCGTCTGAGAGTTGATGAACCATCTTTTATTTGTATGGATGAAATTTGTTTTTTTTCAACACCCTGTGTACTGTACTTCGACTGATTTCACAGGTGAGTTGTTGAAGTTGAAGTAGGATTAACTATTACTGCCAGTATATCAATTTTTTTCTCATCAGAAATTTGTGGTCTGCCAGATCGTTTCGCATCATTGATACTACCCGTTGTTTCAAACTTACGAAGAAGCTCCCTTACATAAGTCCTCGAAACGGGGCTATCGGAAAACCTCTCATTGAAAATGCGTTCTGCTGCATGAATATTTTGTCCAGTTTCACCAAGAATTAGGATAGCTGCTACTCTATCACCTAAAGCACGTACCATTTCGCTTCTTGAAGCACTTAAACGTTCGGCTCACAACAGTTTAACAAATCATTAAAATGTACGAAAATATTAAAAGTACCAAAATCTGCTAAAACAGTTAAACGTTCGATCAACAATACACAAATTTTCAAATGTACAAAAACTTAGACAATTACAAAAACGTCGAATTAGGGAGACTAACAAAAACGTCAGCTTATTTGACAACTATCCAGAGGAGGAGCTTGAATTTGGAATTTTAGTATTAACTGATTTAATTCATCACAGCTTTGCGTTTTTTAAAAGCGAGTTGCCAAAACTGACATAAATTCAAACAAAATTAGTATCATTGAATAGGTTTTTTCGATACCTTTTAAAAGAGGTGTCGCTTGCCGTAGGGTTCCATTTAAAATTATTGTTCACAATGGCCTTGTGACGTCATCTTTGACGATTTCGTCATCTATTATCACTAGTAAGGAAGATAACAACCTTTAATATCCAGTCTCCAAATTTCACTTGTTTATGAATAATCGTTCCAAAAATAAGAGGGGGGGAGAGGACTTTTGAGAAGCACTGTTTTAAATGGAACTATAACCAAATGAAAAAAAAAATGCGCGATTCTTCACCAAAACGAGAATAATAGTAAAATCGTGTCCATTGTGCCCAAAGTGGAGTGGATGTATGAAATTAAATTTTCAAAATCATTTCCACGGAAGTTATTGGAATAAGGACATGTTCCGGAGCTATAAAGCTCCATCTTCAGGTTATACTTAAAATATTGTGGAGGAATAACAACATAAAAATTAAGATATTATGGTCAGCAAAGCATTATAGCTTTGACACATCTTGACCAGTGAATGGGTTAGAACAATACCACTCCCTATAGGAGAGACATTGTGATAGTTACAGACCATAGTTTGCATTTTGGATAAGCTCGACATTTTTTCTCTTTTTTAGTTTTAAAGCTCCGAAACATGTCCTTATTTCAAAACATTTCGTGGAGATGATTTTTAGTATTTAATTTCAAATATTAAAATATCCTAAAACCTCCACTCAAACTTATAGTTCCATTCGCGCCCGATGACAACCTGTTTTATTGCCATTATACCCTTCAGGTGAGACGCCCCGTGAACGCTGGCTGCTCCTTCAATATAGACTACTGTGTCTTCCCTCGATCCCCAATCATTTTTCCGATCCCCCCATATGCACTAGTATCTACTTTCGATATTATATTTCGACGAAAATGCTTAAATTGATAATTTATTTCCGTCGACTGTTTAGTCTCGACTAGTTCCCAGAAAAAGTTGAAACAAATTCTCACAATGGGGTAAACATTATATCGGCTGCATGATGTAAGATAAACATTTTCCGTAGAATGGTTTCTTTCAAAAATTCAATACAGCAATTGAATCTCTCTGGGACCTGAATAGAAATATGATTATAAGAGACCTACAGGAGAAGTTGGGAGGTCATACCCACCTATACTTGGTTGCAGTCGTGTACAACATACGAACTAGCTTCAAATCCCATAATTTACTCAAACAACTGTGCATCCCTATTAAAAGTAAAGATCCAAAAATGAAGAAAGCTCATCTAATATTAAGTATCCCGCGCAACGACTGCAACCAAATTTATATAGGTATGACCTCCCAACTTTTAAGTAATAGACTAAATGGAAGGATTCAGTACGGCCCCAAACAAACATAACCTAACCGAGAATCACAACCCTAATTTCGATAAAACAGAAATTCTGGCCCACGAAAACAACAAAGAGAAAAGAATAATAAAAGGAATGATTTCTTCTTTTCGAAAAATTACCTATTTCAGAAGATAATTGGGGAATCTTTGGGCGATATGATGTTCATTGAGAATACCAAAAATTTGGAATAAATTGTAAAGTATGTTCGATACAACAACTTAGCCATTTTTGAACATCGGCATTTTGTTTTTTTCAAATGGAACACCCTGTATATTTTCATTTAAATCAACTCCTTTTAAATAATTCCACACTTTTCATCCTCCATGTCATGTAGCTAAAACAACTCGTTTCTGAGATATTCTACATCCAAAAGATGGATATTTTTCCACAAAAAATATTGACAATGATCGCCTTTGGTATCATATTTGGAATTAAACTTTGCATAAAAATCATATTTATTCGAATCTAACAGAAAATAACAATAATTAATGCAGCAAATGTTCAATGTGCCTGCCATTTTCACCAATACACACTCTCAATCTGTTTCGGAAATTAGTACCCACATGTGCCAGCATGTCCTCTGAAATTTCCTTGTACGAATTCTTGCTTTCATATTTCCAGGAATTGTAGGCGGAGTTTGATAGACAACCCATTTAATGTATCCCCATAGAAAAAAATCAATTTTTGTAAGGTCCGGTGACCTTGGAGGCTACTGAACTGGCCCTCCTCTACCTATCAATTGTTCACGGAATTCATCATCAATGTATCCCCGCACATCAGTGTGGTAATGTGCAGGCGCGTCATCTTGTTGTAGCCACATTCTCTGCCTTATTGCCAATGGAATATCATCTGATAAATTTGATAACTGACTTCACAGAAATCTTAGATATTTTCTTCCATTGAGATGACCGTTGAAAAAAAAGGGCCCAATTACACGCCGTCCAATGATACCTCCCCAAACATTGTTGGTGATTGACATATCTAACAAAATGAGGATTTTCAGTTGCATAATAGTGGATATTATGCCGATTCACATGGCCATTGTTGTGAAACGTGGCTTCGCCCGAAAATAGAACATACTCACAAAAATCAGGTTCTTGGTTAATTTTATCTACACCCCATTGGCAAAACCGCATTCGCTTTGAGAAATCTCTTTCAGTCAGCTCCTGCATTAACTGCATATGATATGGATGGTAATTGCATTTTCTCACCATCCGAGAAACACTACTTTGAGATATTCCCAACTCCCTACTCAAAATACGTGTACTCACATGGGGATTCTCGGTAATATGCAATGCAATATCAAGAGTATTTTCATCATTCGTTACAGGACAAAACGTTCAATCTTTTTGTAAAATACTTTTCCGGTGTCCTCGAATCTTGTTTTGAGGTCTCGAAACGCTCGCTGGTCTGGATGTCTTCTCTCAGGAAACTTTTGTTCGTATAATCTAGATGCCAGTAAGCAATTGCCATCACTTTCCCCCAAAGCATACACCATTTTAACCATGTCCTCTAAACGATCATTCATAATGCCACAATAATTTTTAACCCAACTGGATTGTAGTCTGACAGTTACCTCTATTTACAAATTCCGATAGTAATTTTTTCAGCGGTAGTCATAGATAACTAAACTAGAAAAAATAGTTACATTTGAAAATTTCTTTTGCTATGCTAGTTATTCATGAGTTGTCCAGAATGCTTTTGAAGATGGAAAAAAATTATTGAAACATCATTGAGTATCAATATTTTCTATGAACAAACATATAGATAAAAAATCTATAGAATTGTTGATTTGATATTGAACAATTCCTTTAAACCAAAATATCTCGGAAACAGGTTGTATAAGGTACATGACGTTGTGTTGTTGTATCGAACATCCTGTACAATTTATTCCAAATTCTTGGTATTCTCAATGAACATCATCATATCGACCAACGATTTCCCAATTATCGTTACTAAATATTTCAAAATGTGAAATAGGTAATTTTTCGAAAAGAAGTCTACAAAAGAGATTTCTTTTGAATAACTCGGCAACGCCGCAACGGAATTCAAAATTGAAAAAATCGTTGAGCAGCCAGTGGAAAAGCCGATCGGAATATATGAAAATATACCGGGTGTTTCATATGAAAAAGAACAACTTTGGTTAGCCACGCATCAATTATGCACCCTGTATGAATGAAAATTATTTTGGAAGGTGGTCTTAGATGGTTCCTTTGCCAAAAAAAATATAAGAAATCGAAATAGTGATACATTAAGGAGCATTGAACCACGGGAATCCTGTTGACTCACCCTGTATAAATGATAGGTTCAGATTGAAAAACACACATTTCAAAATATTTTCATTCAAAGCGTAACCAGAATCAAATTCGTATCCGAATAATTCAATAACAAGTCTGCTATAAGAATGTCTGAATGTTTTTTGAGGAGGTACATGACCATTCATTTTTATTGTTCAAAGTTTTCTCTCCTGTAGAGGTGGAAAATATATTAATTATCTGTATGTCTACGAACTTCATTTTGTACAATAACTCAGAGATATGCAAGTTTTCTCTCCTATAGAAGTGGAAAATGTATTAATTATCTGTATGTCTACGAACTTCATTTTGTACAATAAATCAGAGATATGCAAGTAGGCAAATTCATACAAATTTCGTGAACAAATCAAGTCACAAAAGTTTGAAGTCGTATCCATGAGAATGATGGATATATTCATGAATGTGCACACATTTATAATATGTCTGCTGCAGACTCTCTGATACTTGATCTTCGAATCTGCAAGACCATCTCACTTTATTGCAGCTAACTATAAACCTCTTCTCCTCAATAAATCATTTTTACTAAAAAATCGCGAAAATACGTAAAAAAAAGACAGGGGGAGCACATTTTATCATACAGAGACCTTGTATGTCCTCTAGCCCAGAGCCAAAACTTCTTTTTCAACTGACACCCTGTATTCAAGTCATTAGTTTCTCCTTGTGAATTAGATATGTGGATTCAGGTATACAGTCAGAAAGCTACATATTATTTCAAATCAAACAAAACTTGGGAGAATTAATAACGATTTTTTTTTTATGAGGTGTTCAAATTTCCATGAGCTCCATGCAATTCAAATACCTCTCTGAAAACTTTTGTTCTGAGTTAATTGAAGATATTCTTCAACAATATTTTGTCGTGAATCATCTAGCGACTCTGGTTGAGTTGCATAGACCACTGGACCTAGGTGGTAAGTTCATCATGAAGCTCTTCAACTATCCAACGACCGGACATTTATTTTTATCTTTTTTGTTCAAAAATACAATACCTTACATCAGTCTGGGAAATTTTGCAAAACAAAATATTCTAAAATCATGTCAAGTAGGTAATATAAAACAGAATAATAAAATGTATAGATAGATATTTATTTATATAAAATTTCTAAATTTTTACATATGTAACAAATACATTTTGAGAACATTAAAAAAAAATACAATTACAGGCAACAACACTAGAAAAGGACAAAAACGGGAAGCAATAAAAAATTTAAATATCCAACTCGCATGTACAGGGGGGCATGTGCAGGAGGAACTTTTCAACTGCATAGATACAATGCACCGTTAGTATGTTACGAATTTTTTTCTTAAATATATTGTAAGTTAAATATAGGATTGTGGCAAGGCATTGTAAAGCTTAACACCGATATATTTATATGTAACTTGTGTTTTCTTAATTCTGCAGTAAGTTTATCACTGGTTCTAGTAGAATATGTGTGTATATTTTTGTGCCGTGTGACTCCATCAGTTGAGCATTTCTTATGAATGGATTGAAGGCACTTCATGATGTAACAACAGGGTAGTGGCAAAATAGATGATTTTTTGAATATAGGTTTACAATGAGATCTAGAGTCACTAGAACTCATAATACGTATTACTTTCTTTTGTGCTATAAATACTTTTTTTTGTTACTACAGTTTCCCCAATTAGTAGTCTGTCAGTGAGTATACCATGAAATAAGGAGGAATAAGCCATTCTTAAATATTGGATGTCTAACTGGGACCTTAATTGTCTTATTCCAAATGTTGGAGTGTGTGGAAAGCAAAATCTAACTTTGAGTCCAAGTAAACACCTAATAGCTCAACTGGCTCACTGTGATTACTAGTTGTTGAAGAAAAGTATATGTTTTGAGTTTTCGTTTCATTAAGAGTCAGACAGTTTGTGCAAAACCAGTATTTGGATATGATCTCAGATTGTTCTAGGTTGATAAGTGTTTCTTGCCTAGTTTTGCAAGTGGCTAAGTAAGTTGAATCATCAGCAAGGAGGACTGGTTTCACAGTTCGGCCCAGACTGATAGGCAGATCATTGATATAAGTTATGAAAAATAAAGGCCAAGTTCAGATCCCTGTGGATCCCCATATTGCACAATATGAGTATCAGAGTTCTGGCACTAGTACCTTGAACCATCAATTGAGTTTTATAAACCCAATGAATTACTCAATATCAGAAATTTATATAATGTCTGCAGTTTAATTCACTCTAAAAAAAAATCTGCCAAACATTCTGCCCTCACATCCACACAAATGGCCGTAAGTCAATATTTTACCAAGGTATAATGACATATAATTTACTTCCCACATACTTGAAAAAAGTGCGTTTCAATAGACATTTCAAAAGATTCATTTGAAAAAATATTGGATCTCTCAAAAAATTATTCATTTTATTCTAGAATACATAATAATATAAAGACGAATAATTAAAAAAAATCCTTATTTATTGATAATCCTATAATTTTTTTCATAAAATAATTCATGCACTTTTAAAAAAATTCATGTTAATTAAAATTTATTATGTATTATAGTAAAGTTATTATTATCATTATTGATTCTAGGTCTCTGTTTTGAAGAATGGAACTGATATGAGTAACGTTGCTAATGATGAAAATTTCAATATGGCCCTACTGCTAAGCGAGGAACTACGCCTTCAGGTTCAGGAAAACGAGGATGCTGTTCATTTGATTGCGAGCATTTTTTTCGGAGACGATTTCTTCAATGATGAATCAGGATCATATAATACTAGCAAAATTTGTGGAGTTTTGCTTCCAGGTATATCTAAGAAAATATTTGTGAATATGTTGATTAGCTGTAACTGGCTTCCACCGCCGATCTTAATGATTTTTGGGTTACTTACATAACTGATCACGCATCTGCAATCAAATCTTTGTGGTCTTTGATACCTACGCATTATGGGTCTCCAACCGTCAATGAAGGTAATCTTTGTATTTTAACAATTAATTTTGTGAATATTTACACTATTATCATCTTCTACTATCTACCCTTCTGATATGTTTAGAACCGTAAAAAATATTTTGCGAAAAAAGAGAATTTTAAATATGATCGAATTTAACTTCAAATCATTTGTTTTCAAAATGAAGGAGGTTATGAATATAACTATATGGAATAGGGTATATTTTCGAGGGTATAATATCATAAGTGCTAAGGATTTGATAGCTTAATTTTTTTTTAAACGTCGAGAAAGCATTTTGTGGACTGATTAAACCCCGAAAGCGAAGCTTGAGATGAATTTCCTTGAGGCAAATTGCTTGAGGTGTTTCTAATGGAGTTATTTTATACTATTCACTGTTTCTCAAGTCGCTAATGGGATCTTGATGGTTCTATGGGGATCAAAGAAAACAAAGTGGAATACAAAGGCCCCTGATATTTTAGAATCTTGCACTCCTCCAGAGCTAAAAAGTATTGTAAACTCGGCGGTCTTCCGGTATTAGTACCTGAAAAATCTAAACGACAGTTCGAAAAATGTTACAGCGAGTATTCAATAAAAAATAATCCTTGTCATTGTCGTATTTTAGAAATGTTAAATTTGGAAGTGACGTTTAGTTTGGCGGCCATTACTATGGGTATGGGTAACGGCCGCGAAATTAAATTTCGCGGACTGTGTTGAGAACGCGAAATACTCACTTCGCGTGCGTTTGCATGAAAAGGTATATTTCGGTTCTAATATCAAATAACTGTATGTAGTGAGCTCAAAATACCCTATTCAACCAATTTTGCATTTCCTGTTTCCTTATAGGAATTAAATGCGTTGACATATAGTTTTGACAGGATCTAGTATGATGTTATTGCAAAACAATCTCGAATGCACCTACTGTAGTTTTATCGCAGACGATAGCTGACTATTATTGTCGTCATAATTCTATCGAGAGTAGCTTGTATTTCGAGACAATTTGATGAGACCATATAAACATTAATAATCTGAATAACGCCCGAGAGCTTCAGCTCGAGGGCTCGAGGAAGTTATTATTTGATTAATAATGTTCATATGGTCGAATTGAATTGTCTCGAAATACAGGTTGCTCGAGATAAATTAAAGAAAATAATAGTCCCTTTTTGTCATAATCGAGTGATATTCAGGAAGATTATTGCGTGAACACCACAAAATAATTCGGTAAGATTCCAGTCATATTTGTCACTTTCGCTAATGTGAAAATAAGCCAATCATTCATATAGGTAGGTACGTTTATCAACATCAAATAGAGCACTGTCAGAGACGTAATCTGACAGTTGTCAAACAGCTGATGGGGGGGCAAGCAAAGCTTTTTTCCATTAGTGCACGTGTCTTTCTTGTGAATTTTTTCCAGAAAATGATATCCTAAAAAATATTCTTGACATTGTTGTGATCCTTAGTTCATAGTGAATATTGTGAAATAAGTGCAAAAGTCTATAGAGGTGTTATGAACATGGATTTTCCAGTTTGAAAATACGTTGTCATCATAATAACACCAAAATAGTTGATTTTTTTAGATACGATAAGGTTCATCATGACATTTTGTGCTGTTATGGGTTGTAGTAACCGATCCAATCAGGACGAGCACGTGAGATATACCCGATTTCCTTCCAGAGGCATAATTAGGAAATAATTAGCAAAATTATTGGATTTTTCTTGCACTATATTAACAGATAAGATGTTCACCAAATGTCTACAAAGTTTATAAAAATCACAACAAATCTTTAACAAACAATGGTCTCCACACACACTCAAATGCTTTGTTGCTCCCGATCAGTTGATCCCATGTTGTGACGTCAGTTGATAGTGCTCTATTCAACTTACTTTTAACAACCACCAAATACTCATAAACAACAAGAACCATGTCTTCGGACACTCTTTACTTTTTTTGGTATTTTATTGAATGGATTTGCTTATATGTTCACCAATTTCCGTAGTGGAACATAAACAAAAACGAGACATTTTCTATTTTGAGTGTGTGAATGAAATAATCAGTATAAAACAGAAGAATACATTCGTCACTACAAAATGGATCTGATTAGTTTTCTGTTGCCATTTGATTGGTTCAATAATAATGAGGGAAATAGTCCCCCGATCCACACATATTGTCTCCCCGAGGAGAAAAAATTGCGAGTTGTTCTCAGAGGTGTCCCAGAATTTATTTCCTGTGATGACATTAAAAACGAGCTAACTGAGAGGGGGTTCGTCCCGGAATCAGTGGCGCGCATGCACAAAAATGATGCCAAAGAGACTCCAATTCCACTAGTTTTAATTCTCCTGAATAAAGACCAGAAAGAAATTTTCAAAATTACAGATTTACTGAATGTCCAAATTACGGCTGAACCACAGAGGCCCAGAGCCTCTGTGGGCCAATGTCACAGATGTCAGCGGTTTGGCCACTGCCAGCTGAACTGCTGCGCCACCCCCGCCTGCGTCAAGTGCGGGGATGCCCAAATCACTCGTGAATGTCCAAAGCCTAGGGAAGAAAAAGCTAGGTGTGCAAACTGCAGTGGGGATCATACTGCGAACTATCGTGGATGTCCCAAATGTCCACGCATAAGGCGCAGGGTGGACCCCGCTTCAGTATCGCAAAATCGACGATATTTTCCCGAAAACAGGACACGGGCGGGGGTGTCGTATGCGGCGGCGGCCCAGGACGCTTCCTCTCCTCAGCCAGCTCAAATTTCAACGCCTAAAGACATCCTGAGCACTTTAGACCAAATGAGGATGTTGTTTGCGCAGTTCGCTGAAGCTGTTGCAAAGTTCTCAACAGGTTTCAATCCCAATTAATGGGTGAACAACAGCTTCCGAATTTCATCAAAGCGGTGAGTTGGAATTGTAATGGACTTCTCCAGAATAGACTTGAGTTTCAAGAGTTTTTTGTAGAGAATAACATAGATGTTGCTTTTCTGCAGGAGACTCATCTTAATGGGGAACCTGTTAGATTTCCTAACTACAAAGTGCTTAGAAATGACCGGATTGGACGTCCGGGTGGCGGTGTTGCCATTTTGGTCAAGCGTTGTCACTCGCATGTTCAGTTTGGCATTTCCAATGATGATACCCATGGTATTGAAGCTGTAGGTATAATTTTCAACACGAGGAGTGGTCCTTTGCATTTAATCAGTGCTTACAACTCTCCGCGGAATCAAATACTTCCTGAGGCACTTGATGTGCTCCTGATGGAAACAGACCAACCTGTTTTGGTCATGGGTGATCTGAACGCTAAGCACGTGCAATGGAGTCGTGTAACCAACGTCAATGGCAGACGTTTGAGGCAACACAGTGACAGGTATGAATACCAAGTGTTGGCTCGAGATGAGCCGACACACTTTGGTCCATACAGGCCCGATGTACTTGACATTGCCCTGGCCAGGAATATCACCTGGAACTGGGATATACACGTCCTCACCAAGTTGGGCTCTGATCACAATCCGGTGATTTTATCACTGGGAGGTGATCCACCGCCCCAGACGGATCGCATGTGTACCAAGGTGAACTGGGAGAGATTCCGTTCACTTCTGGAGACAGGTTACTGCGCTCCTGAGAGAATAGATTCTCCACTCGAGTTGGATGAGGCCGTAGCGCGCTACGAACTCACCATCAAAAATGCTTTAGAGGATTCCTCCCACAAGGAACCGGCTCCTAGATTCCATGACGAATTTCCTTTGAGGATTAAAAATCTTATCCGCGAGAGAAATCGCGCTAGAAGAGCGTATCAAAGGAGTCTGTTCCCTGTGGACAGAATCCGAGCTGATGAATTAAATAGGGAGGTTAGAGAAAATATATCGGAATTTTGGAACGAAAGATTTGGCATAACCCTTCAAAATTTAGAAAACTGTGACCAACTTTGGAATATTAATCAAAATTTAAAACAAAAAAAGACCGATCTCCCCCTTATTCATGGTGAGGCCGGAATGTCCTATGACCCAGTGTCCAAAGCTCAAGCTTTTGCAGACTCGATGGAAAGGCAGTTTAGACTGAATGAGTATCCTGACGATGATCTGGATCGTCAAATTTTGTTGGAAAATCGGGTTCACCGTACTCTCAGGGAACCCAATCATGACGACATTCGTCCAGCTACGTTGGATGAACTTAAGGCCCATATAAAAGGACTCAATCTCAAAAAGGCGCCTGGTTACGACGGAATTACTAATCGAATGATTAAGTATTTTCCGGATAACCTGGTGCAGTCATTATTGAATATTATTGATAATTCACTGCGCCTTAAGAGATTCCCTCGGAGGTGGAAGCATGCCGTTGTGGTTATGATTGATGACCAATCTGTCTGCTTTGCAGTTAGGCTAAGCTGGCTGAAAAAATCGTTCTAGAAAGGCTTGACGAAGACGTGGAGGATAGAAATGTCCTACCCAACGAACAATTTGGTTTTAGACGTGCTCACTTCACTGAGCTACAGGTGATGAGGCTAGTGGAGGACACTATTTCATCCTTAAACTCAAATAACAGCGCTCACATTGTTTTACTTGATATTAGCAAAGCCTTCGACAGGGTTTGGCATGAAGGCCTTCTTGCTAAGCTAATAGATTTCCACCTGCCTCTGAGTTTGATCAAGTGGATCAAGTCGTTCCTCTTTGGTAGGACATTTCGAATCAGGGTCAACAATTCTCTCTCGGATTCGAGATAAATTCAGGCCGGCCTTCCTCAGGGGGCTGTACTGTCTCCTATATTATACGCCATCTACACGTCAGATATTCCAAGAAGCGAACATGTGAAGGTCTCTCTGTTCGCCGATGATACGGCTTTGCTTCCCTCTGCAGGTGACCACCTGATGGGTGTCGTTTACTTGCAGAATGCATTAGACAACCTCCAGCAGTGGTATCTGGAGTGGAAGATAAAACTAAATCCTGAAAAAACACAAGCGATTTCGATGGGTCGCAAGAGGAGCAATCCGGAGAGGGGAGTGACTATCTCTGGAAGGGAGATAGAATGGTCAGAGCAGGTCAAGTACCTGGGAGTTACTCTGGATCGCCGGCTCACCTGGAGACCACACGTCAATATTGTCAGAGACAAAATCGTCAAAAAGATCTGTGCACTATATCCCCTGATTAACAGGAAGAGCAAACTGACCCTTAAAAACAAAGTCACGATTTACAAAATGATGTTCAGGCCTGTCATTTTGTATGCCTCGGCCGCCTGGGGCCAAATCTGCAGGTCTAGCATTGGCATCCTGGAACGGGCGCAAATGAGAGTCCTGCGGATGATAACGAACGCTCCGTGGTACGTGCGGAACGATCGAATCCTCGAAGACCTAAATCTGCCTTCTATCAGAAGTATCATTAGAGAACGCAATCAGAAAGTATTTGATTGTGCAATAGCTCACGAGAATCCGCTCGTGAGGAAAGCCACCGATTACAATATAGACGACCCCTCGCGGTTTAAACGTCCCAGGCTATGGGCTACCTACTAATCCATACAGGGTAGCGAAACTGCATCCTCATTAGAAATTACTATTTTTTCAAATTTTCACGATCGGAATTCCCTCTCGGTCATTGTTCGAGATACACCATCATGGCAAGGACTAGAGACCGGTCTCTAATTCTTGACCACCCAAATTCTAAATTCGTGAACGGCTGTGGCCCACTTATTTGATGTCTAAAGAGTAAGAGCCTTAGGGCTACACTCGGCTTATTAACAGTGATAGGAGATCCAGATATAGTCCCCCGAAAAGTGTCAAGATTTAGTATTCCTCCACAAAGAATAAGCTTCATACAATACCATTCTTCATTGTTCCTCATACCTCGGTTAATATCGATATTTTATAAATGAATGGAGTATAGGAAACTAATACTTATGTATTTTCAGGTTTAATGGAACCTCTCCGTAGTGGAATATCATTCATTTACAACATCGGGAAATACCACACGTTCGATAATAACAGCTGTGCGTTCTGGAACTACCTGGTAACTTCCTAATTATTATTGTTGTTCAATCTTTGCCACTGATTTTTCATCTGCATTGAAAGCCTAAAATTTCACATCTCTATGTCGAGAGTAAACATTTTGGATATGTTTTAGTTTGTACGTGTACAAGTGTGGTCTGAAAAATATCCAATCGACTCTAGCGTTAAATGTGTCAATTTATAAGCTTTTATTTAGTTTCACTTGTTAGTTAGTCAGTTCGTTTGTTAGTTTGGGTCAAATCTTGCAAGTGAATTTTGACCAACTTCTAATCGTACGATTAATTTGAAATTTGGCAGGTGTTCATAATTCCGGTAACAATGCATTAAAAAAATTTTGTTGGAGAAAAAAACAAAATGGCGGCTCCAAGATGGCGGACGAGATTTGTAATTATGACCAATTCGATTCAAATTGGTATGCGGTTTTCGGGTCGGAGATTTTGAATTTTTTGTCGAAATTCATAAATTAAAGATTGCGGCCCCAAGATGGAGGACGAGTTTTGTGATTATGATCCGATTCGATTCAAAATTGGTATACGGCGGCTTTCGGGTCGGAGATTTTGAGTTTTTTGTCGAAATTCATAAATTCAAGATTGCGGCCCCAAGATGGAGGGCGAGTTCTGTGATTATGATCCGATTCGATTCAAAATTGGTATACGGCGGCTTTCGGGGTCGGAGATTTTGAATTTTTTGTCTGAATTTACAAATTCAAAATGGCGGCCCCAAAATAAAGGACAAGTTTTCTGATGATGGTCATATTTTATTAAAAATTGGAATGTGGAGGTTCTCAGGTTCGGAGATTGAGATTTTTTTGTGAAAATCCATAAATTTAAGATGGCGACTTCAGGATGGCGAACGAGTTTTGTGATTATGGTCAGATTCTATTTAAAATTGGTGTGTGGGAGTTTTTGGGGTCGGAGATCATGATTCCTTTCAGCTCAAAACTTACAGGGAAGAGACCTTGTAATAACTATGCTCTATTAGAAATGAACATATCAAGGCGAACTAACTAAAAAGCAAAAAATAAAAGCCAAGCTTTCATTTAAGCCATGTACTATAATGTAAAAAATAGGTTTATGTAATTGCTGACAATGATTTGATTATTTTTTGTTGAATTGTTTGCATTCAAAAAGTTTGTCACGTGAATTGTAATGAAATTAATACTTCGACAAGTTGATACTTACCAACCAATCATTGTCCAATGAAATTAATTGGTACCTACTTTTATGAATTCTTTGTGAGAATTGAATACTTCGAGTTCTCACTTACCAACCAATCACTGCCCAATCAAAGTAATTGGTACCTACTTCTATAAACACCTCGCGCGACAAGCTTTTCGAAACCAAATAATTCAACAAATAATAATTAAATCATTGTCAGCGATGACTCAAACTTATATTATCTGATGGCATGTCATAATGACAAAGTTATGTCACTCAATTTTGATGACATAAGGAAGCTCATTATGGTACTTCGTCCCATAATGAATTCATTATGGTACTAAGTACCATAATTAAATTCTATATGAAAAACATGTGGTGGTGAGATCAAAAAAGGTTATTCAAAATGCATAACTATGTACAAAACTATTTATTGTAAATGGTAAAAGAGCAATTACTACAATTTGAAATATTAATTCCAATGGATTCTAGAGTTTTTACATTAGTAATTGTAGCTTTTTGGTGAACTTGTAATCCTGTCTGGTTGTTGGCACCAAAAATTGCTTCTGATATTTTTTTCTTTTGCTCTTTCGAATTTTCGATGTAACCTTCAGCAACAGTATTGCTTTTCCATCCGCTATTTCATATACACTCCGTGATTTTTCCGGCAAAAGGGAGTCCACCATATTTCGCGTCATTTCTTCCAAATCAGAAGGTAAACTACCAGTTTCAGGATCACTCATTATCATTTAAATCATATTCAATTCTACGTGACAATTGTGTTTGACAGCAGATAAATAAATATTGCCGTTACAACCTGACGTTGTCAAGGAAATGGCAAAGCACAGCTCACTAACCTACTAATATTTGAAACTACACATATACTTACCCCTTTAAAAATAGTTGTCATTGTAACATGTCAAAAATGCAGTTTCAAATTTTTCGAAAATGTATTAATATAAATGCCATCAGATAAAATTTTGTATGTAATGCGAATCAAACAATCATTATGGCACACGTCGTGTTATCGGACTCGGCTACGCCTTGCCCAATAACATTCACGACTTGTACCATAACGATCGTCTTTATGATCTTTATTACATAAATAACTATTATACGTTTTAGTACATGGCCTAAATAAAAGTTCGTCTTTAAAAAGGTTTTTCATTAGTTATTTTAATTGTGATGAAATTATTTCCTGAAAACCGCTGAAGTAATTGAAATACGCAACGATTCTGTTAGTTAATCTGTTTTTTTTTCAGACAAAAGAAGAAAAACTCATCAAAGGTTCGTGGAAGGAAGATATAGATCCGCAAAACAATGGTCGAATGGTTATTTGCGAGTTTCAGCATCTCACCCATTTTGTTCTCCTTCTGGCCAATTCAAACAACATACTGAGCGAAAATACAGCAATTCACATATGGGATATCATAACAAACATCAACAGTGTTCTTTCCCTGTTCGGTCTCTTTGGAATCTTACTGACGGCACTTCTTTTCGACAGATGGCGCAATAACACCGGAAACCAGATTCTGATGAACTTTTCTGTGGCGATATCTATCAAGAATATCATGCTGTACATAAGTGTAGGAGTCTGGAAAGATAACGCAAGTGGAATAGCTTGTACCATCACAGGAGGAATCCTTCATTACTCTATTCTTTCCGAATTCTGTTGGATGCTGATTATAGCCATTCTACAGTTCAAGAGATTCGTCGAAGTCCTTGGAGGGCCACTGAAATACGTCCTCTTGAAGGCATGCATCTGTGGATGGGTATTTCCCTCCTTTCCAGTTTTTCTGATCATCATCATTGACGTTCACAACTATTCTCAAGGAGCATTAGGTCTATGCTATCCTTCAGGGCTTGGGCTTTACCTGGCTGTATGGCTACCACTGATAATCATCATAACTATCAATACAATCATCTTTTCCTTCATAGTTTATAACGTTTTCTGCAACAAAAATGTGCCAGGAGACCAGGGTAACCATGATATGTTGTTCCAATGGAGGCTGGCCATACTGCTATTCTCAATGCTAGGTTTGACCTGGATTTTTGGGTTCATAGGACTCATTGCTGGGGTTTCAATGTTCTCATATATTTTCTGCTTTTTTGCTACTCTGCAAGGTTTCACCATGTTTCTGTTTTTCATCGTTTTCAACAAGAGCACCAGATATTTGTACATCCAAGGTCTCAGATATTGGCTATATTCCAAAGGTTACAAAACACATTACACCTAAATATTACCAATTTCTTCAGTTTAACTTAATCAGTATATTATATAGTGAATATGTGACAATCAGTATCAAGTCATTGCATATATATATATATATATATATATATATATATATATATATATATATATATATATATATATTTATATATATATATATATATATATTTATATATATAAATACAATATCTATTTAATCAGAAAATTTTGATTTTTAATAAAAATTGCTGTATTGCAAAAATTGTTTGAGTTGTCAAAATTCTGAACTTTCAAACAATGTACAGGTAAGAACAAAAAACAGGAATTTTTTATTATTTGTACCAGAATATCGACGTTTTTTGAAAATGTTTCCATTTTTCCTAGTTTTTTTTTTACAAATTTTATTATGTCTATGATAACTATCAGTATGATTCAATGGAAGGAAATAATTGAAGAAATCAATTAATGAATGCTAAATAATGAAATAATACAAATCTGCAAGTTTACGATTACTTTAATCATAGTGTTACCTTAATAGTCTAAGGTCCGAACCTAGATCGACCTTCACCGAGCTGATAATATATATAATTCCTTCATTTAGTTATGAACTAATACAAATGATCTTCTAAAGAATACACATTGAATTTGGTCATATAAAATAAAACTAATAATAGACATGTCACTCATAAAACTACACATTAAAATTTGGTCATATAAAATAAAGTAAAACCAATACAGCCATTCCACTCATAAAAACTACACATTAAAATCAGTTGAAGAGAAGGGAGAAACATAAGTATACCTGTGCAGAATATTGAAATAGAATTACTAAGAAAAATTCTTTTTTCAAGCTCCAGCACTAGGAGAGTAAAGAAAAATTTTTAAGTTCTGTTTGAACTTGTTCAAGGAATCTGAGGATTTGATTTCTAGGGGCAGCTGATTGAATCTCTTCAGGCCTTTGAAAAATACAGAAGTTTGTGTATGACTCTTTGCCACCAGTGGAATGTGGAAATCATTTCGTGATCTTATATTGTGGGTATGCATATCAGAATTGTAATTGACAATATTTCTCAAATAGCTTGGAGCAGTACCTGATTTGATCTTAAATATAAATATTAGAGTATTATACTCAAAGAAGTCATCTATTGACAACCACTGCATTTCCTTTAACATATGCCCAATGTGTGTTCTCTTTGAGCATGTGAGTATGATCCTCATAGCTCGATTTTGAAGTTTCCTAAATCTGGACATTTCATTTTGATTGAGCAGGTAAAGTATTGTGGAACAGTAGGTAAAATGAGGTAATATTAGGGTGTTGAACAGAATAGTTTTGGCCCATCTTGTCAGAAAAGTAGAACATCTTTGTAAGTAGTTGATTTTATATGAAATGATTTTGATTAAATTGTTTGCATGTTCTTTAAATTTGAGCTGTCTATCTATAATTACTCCTAAATATTTAAATTTCTGTACCATTTCAACAGTAATATTTAGCTGACTCTCGCAAAACACTCTGTTATTATTTTCGTTGCTGATTATCATAAATTTGGTTTTTTGCTCTTTCTGAAAAAAAATAGAGAAACAAAGTGGACTGCCGAAAATTCGAATAAAAAAATAACAAAGAAGATAGACTAAAGATCTTGTATTATATTTAAAAAATGTATTACAGAACAGCATAAGTACAAAAATAATATTAATGAAAAATTAATTTTAATAAATATTTCAGACACGACTGCAATGTTTGGTCCTTTATTATCACACAGTATACTTACCTCGGATCTCTCTGTCACTCATTTCCACAGGCGTTGAAATTTAAATCTTTAAAATTCGCCCCTATAGCAACGTGTTCGCAATAAAACAGCGCTTATGTTGTGATAATTTTTTTTCTATCATCAAATCAAGTGAAAATAACTGGCATCGACATACCTGTTTATACCTGGCAACCCAGTAGTTCGCCCAGGTAAATAATAGACAACCCAACGTCTGCACATTCTATATGTTTTATACTTTAAGTCCAGTATAAAATTTTCTTATTATCTTGATGTTGCAACATTTAATGAAAAATCTTTTTTTTTATAATTAAAAATATTCTGTCCAGGATTTTTTTTAGCCAACCCATTTTTAATATATTTTCTAATATACCAAATTTATTATAAAATAAGTTTTATTCTATTATCAGATCGGTGAAGGTCGATCTAGGTTCGGATCTTCTACTATAAAGGGTAGTCCTAATTTATGTTTTAAACATAAAGAAAATCCAAATTAATAAAACGTTCCGAAACCTGAAAAATCAATTATTGAATCCTTAAATTTCCACATGTCTTCCTTTCAATGCCAAATAGTTTATTGTTCGTGCATAAAATTCTTCGTTGACATTTTTTCAAAGAGGTCTCGGTACACTGGCATAACACTACCTGATATTTTGAAATAGTCTTCAAGCATACACCTTTTCCTCAAGGTACCCCTTTAAAAAAACTAAAAGAGTGAAATCGGGAGACCTTGCTGGCAATGGATATATTGAATATCTACCAATCCATTTACTTTCCAATTTGTGATCGAGATATTCTTTAATTAATATCGTACTATAACACGATGCTCCGTCAAGCTGAGACCATAGCCATTCTCTTTCTCAACGTCTGTTTGAAGGTTGTAGACGATGTGGTTACTTGATTACTCTCGTTTCGGACGTCCATGATTTTAAAGGTTTTCACGACATTTCGAATGCTTTTATCTGCAATCGTCTTCAGGTGAATACAGTATTCACGATTGCATTTTTCGTTGTGTAGGTGGCTGTGATTTCAGAACTGAATAGGAAAATTCTAAATTACGAACAACTTTTCTACATTAACTTTTTTGATTATGTCGAAAATAAGGGTAATTTACTCCTGTTCAAAATTCCTATTTTTTGTTCTCCCGTTTGGAAATTTAGAATTTTGACAACTCAATTTTCTTACAAATGTATAATAAGAAAGTTTCCCATATGGTTCAAACTTTTTGAAACTCACTCTATATAATGTTTCGTTATTGATCGTTGTTTCTTGGTTCGTAAATGGAAAATTGACTAATCTTCTCTCTGCATGTTCATTTATTACCGTCCGAAGTTTTGACTGCGACCTAGGTTAATAATTTAACGAATATAATTAAATTATTCAAAAATGAAAGTAACATAAAAATCTCACAAAAAAATATCAAGACTATTGGAAATTTAAATACGGGGTTAAAAGATCCAACACCAGATTTGAAGAAATCAAATGTTGTCTACAGCATACCATGTAACAACTGTGATTTGAACTATACTGGTACAAGTTCAAGAACTTTAAATAACCGTCTCTCACAGAAGTGATATAAGACTCAACAAGAAGTCATGTGCTATAGCTCAACATGCTATTGAAACAGGCCATAAAATATCATTCGAGGAATCAAGGAATCAAGTTTTACATTCAGAAAAAAAATTATCTGAAAGATTATTTCTTGAAATAATTGAAATAAATAAATCCAATCAAAATATGAACAAAAAAACAGATATCTAAAATCTTAGCAAAATCTACAGTTATCTTTCACAAATGGATTAAAACTGATGATTCTCAAAGAATATAATATAAAAATTATCACACCCACTACATATTCTATATTTTTCTGACGATTAATCGGTAGTAATTTTAAATCCTTCAATGTCACTCGAAACGTCAAAGCTATAACACAATTTCGACAAATGTTTACATATATTTTACGTTTTTTTTTAAGTTAATGTTTATCAATGAACCACTCAGATTACTGTAAGTACTTTCTTCATTTCAAGTATTTTTTCTCAATAATGTAATTTACATATTTTAGGACCTTGAAGAAGTTTCAAAATTGGAACGAAAGCTCGGTCCAACGTATTAAAGAGTTTTTCATAATTCAACACTTGTGCTGACTGAAGATCCCCGTTATTCCCCACTGTTCATACCAATTTTCAATCGTTATATCTAAATTTATATAAATATATATAAATATATATATATATATATATATATATATATATATATATTATTCAATATAAGTTGGGAATATTTTATCATAAATCATAAGTCGTTGATGATGTTCTTTTTTTCTGTCATTCCTAACATAATGTCCATATTTGAAAATTGATGACATATGAAAAACGAATCAACTATTTGTATTTGAAAAGAAATAAAATCGTCCATCAACTTTTATTGTTTTTCTTTACAAAATTCAGCAACATCGTGCCATTATCGCGTGTTACGAGTGATATGGAAAATGCTCGGGAGACTCAACTAACATTTTTTCCTCATCCACCATCCATAAGCTCTCTATATAATTGCACACCCAGAGGTTTTCTTAAGCCACTTGCATTACCCTACTCCTATGATGCTCCGGACATCTCCGGTTTCATTATGAGAGGACTTTGTAACTAACCTCCAGACGCCGCATTAAGAGTACCGTTGAATTGAATACAACAATAAATTTTGCAAGATTGAACGTTCATTTCAATCGCCTCCAACTCTGAGCCTACTGAATGTCTCCTCTTCATGATTCCAAGAGGTGAAGGAGGAATTTCCAAGACTCATTCAACAAACTCTTCTAATTTTTTGCCAACCCACGTTCCTTTCGCACTTATTGGTTAATATCGGACAACAGAGTACACAGTATGTGGGGAAACACTTCAGGAAACTCAGACAGGGTCGGACTAGTATCGTTGAAGCAGACATTTTTTTTTTTATGTTCTGGTTCCCACGAAAAGGGATATCCTGTAATGTTCAGAGAACATCGTGGGAACCAAGGGAAAGAAGGTAGGAGTTGGTGTTCTTCTTAAATTTCTGGAGGTTGTGGTTGTATGCCTCGGGGAACACCTCCCAAGGCAATGAGTTCCAAAGCCTCGCTGTTCGTTGGATGAACGAGTCTTTGGAAAGTGATGTTCTGCAGGTCTCCAAAGTGACCACGAAGGGGTGTGATGACTGAACTTGACGGGTTAGTCTCGGAGAGACTGCCAAAGCAGGAACGATTGTTGATATTTCGGAAGAGCATCGCCCATGAAAATATCTATAAAATAGAGACAAATCGCCAACTTTTCTACGGTGTTCCAGACAAGTGAGCGAGTTTGTAAGCGAGGCATCACCGACGAGACGAATTGCCCTTTTTTGGACAGAATCCAATAGCCTCAGAATATGTTTAGGTGCCGCGCTCCAAATATGGGAACAGTATTCCAGGACAGGTCGGATCTGTGCCTTATAGATCATAAGCAGCTGAGTGGGGGAGAAATAGCTCTTGGCACGAAACAAAAAACCAAGTTTTTGGGATGCACTTTTGGCAATGGACCTCACGTGATTTTCCCAGGAAAGGTTATTGCTGATAGTAATACCAAGCATCGACATGGATGACTTCAGTGGTATGGTTACTCCTGACAAGGTTATGTTAGGCCCAGTGAGATCGGCTTTTCTAGAGAAAAGACATGCTTGTGTTTTGTTTGCATTGAATTCTACCAAGTTATTAGATCCCCACTCGAGAATTGTTGCTAGGTCCATATTTATATTATTAACATTTCTTCCTCGTTTCACGGGCTGATATAGGGGCCCTGGAAGAGAAAGCGGTATGGAGGGTACTATCATCGGCAAAGCTGAGTACTGGACATGAAGTTGCTTTCAACAGGTCGTTGATGTGAAGTAGAAATGAAGAACATTTTCCAGCTATTTTGTAATTGATTTCTATCCTAACCGTTCTAGGTAGTGCCTAAGTTATTCATTATCTACGACTTACATGTAAAAATGTGAATACAATTTAATCGGTAATAATTACTCTATTTAATGAAATTCTACAGTCGGTTCCTGTCTGGATGTCTACCTATCGGCCGGAAGTACTCAACTTGTCTGTGTCGCTATTTATATGAAAGAAATACTGTCCGAGTTTCAACAATTCATACAAACTTTTACCGAAATGTTATAAAGCTTCAGCCCGTTTGCAGCTGTGAAATTAACGAAAATTATAATTGAATAAAAAGTTTGAATCTCCAAGAGTCTCCCCAATCATTGAATGTTGAAAAATAAACACCCTTATAATTACTCGAGACCTTTTTTTCGTTGAAGTAAACTTGACGTTTCAATTAGAATTTCCTTGTTGGCAATTTAACAAAAAAACTAGCAAATTTTTTCTGGTAGTTTTTTGAGTTGAATTGCCTGAAGGCAAAAAAACTCGAATGAGCCTTTTTCCTCCTATGGAAATGGTTTGATGTTCATCAATGCTGACCATCAATGATTTATAGTTTGGTAGGTATTTAAAATATGATGTGAATGCAAGGAAGTGCGTTTTGTCGTAATTAACTGTCAATAGGCGGTTTATGAGCCAATTCTAGTCAGATCACTTTCAGCTTTTTTTTTCAAGGAATCATAATTGTTACCCTTCAGAATTATAGCCGTATCATCGGCAACACTCACAACTCCTCCGTTTAGTGGTAGTTTGAACAAATCGTTAATATATATAAGATAAACAGAAGTGGTCCAAGAACTGTCCCTTGGGGCACACCATATTCCACTGATTCCAAATCGCTCTTGATATTATTTATTTTGACTTGCTGCTTTCTGCCAGCTGAGTAATCTTTCATTAAATCAAACGATTGTCCTCTAATTCCTATATTTCCCAAGATTTTCAAGAGGTGATTATCGCTGACTGTATCAAACGCCAAGTCGATAAATATACAGAGTGCTGTTTTTTCTTATCAATAGAGTCACTAATTTTTGACGTGAGATAAGTGATTGCGTCATTCGTTGGCCTATTTTCCCTGAAGCCGAATTGATTATCTCCCAGAATATCAAATTTATAAAGGAAATGACTTGGAATACATGAAATATAAATTGTTATCATCCAATAAATGTATGTAGGTTGAGGTGTGAAAATCGAAACTTGATTTGAACCCAAACTGAACCATTATTCGTATATTCTTGTAAGTGGATTATATCTTGTTTGAATTTACTATCATTTTGTTTGCGATTGTTCGAAGAAAGAAAGTGTATAAGTCATCATGTTTGTACCTCACGCAACAATAACCATTGTCAAATTTTATTCTGGAAAAATCAAAATTTCTAGGTTTTCTGCGATAAAATGTTATCAGTTCATAGTTTTTTTAGTATTTATAATCACCCGTTAATGTTCAGTTATCTTTCATGAATGAATAAAATTCAGTTCGTAAAGTGTTGCCATGACGACAATTTACGGACAAGTCCGTAAAAGTAGCATTTTACGGATTTTTTTTTATTCCCAAAGTTGCCGTTTTGGGGAGCGTAACAAAAATAGTATATTATGCAATGAGCACAAAATGATGCCCATTTTGCACGAGTATGAAATTTGCAGCACGAGCCGAAGGCAAGTGCTGCAATTCCTACGAGTGCGAAATGGTCATTTTGTTGCGAGTTGCATACTATACTTTTTCTATGACAACATATCGTTCACGTTTAATACATGCATACATTGCAAAAACTTTGAAAGAAATAAACTGATGATATTTCATTACTCCGAATTCGCTGCTAATGGGCTTTCTATCAGAATCAAAATATAAATTGAAGAAATATGTAAATATTTTCTTTATAGCTATTTCTAATAGGTACACAGAAATAGAAGCCTATGAATGTATGTATGTATCTAATTAAAGTTGAATGTGCAATTATTGAATATCATATTTGGAGAACTTGATTGCTGAATACTTAATTCTTTTCGAAATTGATAATTTGTCGACGTTGAAGTAGACGGCTTCTCGCGATTTTCCATTTCTAAATTCGTTGGTATGCCAGATGGTATGTTCTGTATTGCATTTGCAATTTCATTTGCTATGTCAAGCTTACTTTTCTTCGATTCATCAATATATCCCTCAGCGACTGTAGTAGATTTCCAGCCACCGTGGCGTTTTAACGTGGTTATGTCACCTCCAGCATCAACAAGAATTGTTGCGGAGGATCGGCAAAGCAGTGCCAGTATATAATTCGTAATTTGGCAATTTTGAATACTTGCAATGTCTTTTCCCATAGCTCCAAACTTATTCAGACCTATTCTCTGAATGGTACACTTCCTTTTGATAATTAATGAAAACCATAGACCATTAGCATTTTGAGGGCGAAGATTTGCGTATTTTTATAAATTTCGTAGAATTTGCCAGTTACAGTAAAATTTCGTACTATTTTGGTTTTACTGTCTGGTATTGTTACTAAAACAGCTGAACCAAGATCATTGAAATGAGTAATTTTCATTTGATGTAATTCATGTCTTCTACATGCACCCATTACTCCCATAACTAATGCAACCTACAATTTAAATTAGTTTACTTAAACATATTTTTCATCAAATGGAAATATGAAACTTACTTTTGTTGCCAAATATATTTCATCTGGAGCCTGTTCAATGAAATTATCGATGTCATTTGCTGTAAAGATCTTTGACTTTTTGGGTTTGTAGCCGTTAGACTGCCGCTTGAGGAATGCTTTCAGTTTCAAATATTTGGCAATATCTATATAGTTATAGATACTAAGAGTCGTTCTCAGCATTGAGAAGTGTGACCACAAAATGGAACTTTTAAATTTTTTGGCTAAGTCGCCAAAATGAGCCATTAAAACGTTCTCGGAAAATGATTTTGTCTTTTGATCTACCTTCCATTCCAAAAAAAGGTTATAAGCGCGTTGATACATTCTCTTCGACGTTTCCGGTAATAAATTCAGTGTTGTTACCTTCGCTGCTTCTATTATGTTCGGAGGTGTCAAATCTAAGTCAATATCACTATCAGTTTCCATTTTAATTAATAGTTTTTATAGAAAACAACTATGAAATTACTCGTTACCTACTAAAACTTTGACAGAAACGATCAATTTGTCGCTGGACGTCATAATTTGACAAGCCGTAGTCGTCGTGATTTTAGAGTGAACCTAGACCTAACACGAAATATTCCATTTCGCATTTGTTGCTTAGCAACTTGCCTAGCAACCGATGCAAAAATGAAATTCTGTACAAAATGTGCTTGTTTATGATTGAAGTTACGGTTATAAAATGAACATTCATCGAGGTTGTCGTAGAAAAAAACTATTATGAAATCATTCATAGCTACGATAATGCTTATATTCCTGAAGGGTCGAAACATATAAGTTACTAATTGGTTAAAACTAATAATCATACCATTCATTCAACTTATATTGAATGGAATGCAGCTAAAGTAGTAGTGTGAACTGATAACTACCAACAATCCGTGACAAGTCGCGCAATCTACATCGTCCGAACTTTCAATTTCAAATGCAGTAATAATTATTTATTGTCATGTGATGAATACGAACAATTATACTTTCGGTTTTAATGCATTTTAAAATGGCAACTGCTCCATTGTCTTTTACTTTCATTGCTGGTTACATCAGTTCATGAAACGATTTCCGCCTTCAAGTTATGGACATTTCAAGCGAAGTCGTGTATGTATAGGGTATAACGGGAACAATCAGACGAGTGAGTGGTCGTTTCAAGCATGGAGTCACAATTTCATTTAAAAAACGTTTACTTATATAAACATAAATTAAGTTTCGTTCATCAGGTAATTCATGTGAAATTGTATATACAGTGTTTTTATCCTCAACTCCTTACAACGGAAATAAACTCAAAGGCCACGAAATAATTCAACATCATAAACCATCAGAAGTTGACTACTCTATTCGAGAATGCATTCTATCTTTAAATCCCAGGAACCGAAAGTTGTCTATATGTTTTTCAACAACAAAATGGAATAATTTTTGCAATTAAGCACCCAGGTGAAAGTAGAAAAAAATCAACAAAAATAATGGATAAATCCTATCTGATCGTAGTCAAATAGTGCGCTGTGGCACTGACTCCAATAGAGCTGGTATTGAATTGGGAGTACCTCAGGGCTCAGTACTCGGACCAATCCTCTTTTTGCTCTACATTAATGATATAAACCTCTTGAACATCACTGCCAAGATCACTCTATTTGCGGATGACGCAACTTTCCTATGGCATGATAATTCACAGCAACTACTGCTAGATAACATCGAAACGGAATTGATTACAATAAAACAATGGTGCGACTCCAATTCTTTAGTGATTAACATAAAAAAATAATCACATTTCGCTGCAACCTACCAGATATACCACTGAAGGATGAAAATATCCTTAACAAAACAGAGACACATTTTCTTGGATTAAGTATAGACTCTAGACTGAAATTCGATTATCACATTAACAATCTCTGTAATAAGTTGTCCTCGGGATGCTACGCAATTCGAGTAATCTCGAACGATTTGGGTATAAACGCAGCCAGATCGGCGTACTTTGCTCTAATCGAATCTCATCTAAGGTATGGGATTGCATTTTGGGGCGCTTGCTGTTCTTACCAGCTCAAAAATGTTTTCGTAATTCAAAAAAGAGCCTTAAGGTATATTGGCAAAAAAAGACCCAGAGACTCATGTAGAACGCTGTTCATTGATCTCAGTATACTTACGGTAACATCTATATACATTCTAGAATCTGTCACCCTTATACATAAAAATAAAAATCTCCTTGTAACAAATGATAATTCATATAACACTCGACAGAACAATAATATCAGACTACCTAGACCATCTAATAATTTGGTTAGAGATTCTATAATATACAATGGCATTACAATGTATAATCATCTCCTCATAACCACTAGAGAAGCTACATGTCTCAGGCGATTCAGAAGAGAGGTAAAAAAAATCTTGATACAACAATCGAGCTAGATGAATACTTCAACTTGAACCTTTAGCTAGTCGCAGTTCCACATACTTGGGAGCTCACTCATAACTCTTGACGAAATTGTATGACTATAACAAATTTTCGCAATAGCTCCATAATACGTAACATTGTCTTCATTTATTTATTTATTTTCACGCATACTGAATTCTGTCCTTTATTCAACCTTGCCTATTTACTTTGTATTTTTTGGTCTGCACGTCTCAAATGTATATGTATATGGCGTATTTTAGACAATATCAATCTATTTTTATATATATTTTTATATTGTTACCCACTTATTTAGTTATAACCTAACTGTATGTGCATAATCTCAGATTATTTTTTTAATTTTTACAAACCTTTTACTTATATGTTCAACTATGTACCTTAGCTTTGTCTTCAAGAATTTTATTCTTTGACAATAAAGCATATCTTGATTGACTGATTGATTGAATACCAAACTAAAACCATGGACGTCTCAAGGACTACTGAATTCTATTCAGTTAAAATATAGTATATTCATCCTCAGTTGAATAATTCATCTTCGACTCAAAATATAGGGTTCGTTCAAAATCGTACATATTATAATGTTGAAATATGAGGGAAACCAGATAAATAGATTATTATCATTCCCCGTATAAAGTATATAGTGGACCAAATTGAGTGAAAACTAGTCACGCGTAAAATCCAGTCTATAAATTCGATGACCGCTTATAGCATAAATTAGCGTAAACCACTACAGATTATACTTGATCGGGTTTGGGGTATTGATAATAGAATATGTGTGAGGCAGCCATGTGTGGTGAACAACCAATGAAAGTATTTAATACTAATCATTTTTTATTTAATGGGCCAAATAGATTCGAAATAATAGGTAGATTTTGTTAACGAATTTGAGTTCAAAAACAGCTCTCGCTGACACTCCGCCTTTCCACCTATATATTTATATTTGTACTTATTATTATATTTTTATGGTGAATGAAGACGAATTATTATTATTATCATTATAAATATTATATATAATAAATAATAGTATGAAAAAACTAAAAAACACGCTTTTATAGAAAACTAGACTAAAAAAATAGAAAAAAAGAAAAAAAATTATTTTATTTAAAAAAAACGTGGGGTGCATGGTATCGCCTCGGTGTCTAATGTACTATATAATTATTGATACCATGCACCCCACGCTTTTTTTAAAATAAAATATATTTTTTTCTTATTTTCTATTTTTTTAGTCTGGTTTTCTATAAAAGCGTGTTTTTTAGTTTTTCAAATTACTATTTATTTCCTACTTTTTAGTGTGGTTAATTTATGAAAGCGTGTTTTTTTAGTTTTTTTAAAACTATTATTTTTATTATTTGTTTGCAAATAAAAAAATGTAATGATCTTATTAAATTAGGTAATTATAATCTCCGACCCCAAAAACCCCCACATACCAATTTTGAATAGAATCAGACCATAATCACAAAACTCGGCCGTCATTTTAAAGCCGCCATATTGAATTTTCCAATTTTCACAAAAGAATCATAATATTCGACCCCAAAAACCCCCACATACCAATTTTGAATAGAATCAGACCATAATCACAAAACTCGGCCGCCATTTTGAAACCGCCATCTTGAATTTTTCAATTTTCACAAAAGAATCATAATATTCGACCCCAAAAACCCCCACACACCAATTTTGAATAGAATCAGACCATAATCACAAAACTCGGCCGCCATCTTGAATTTTCCAATTTTTAGAAACGAATCATTATATTCGACCCCAAAAACCCCCACATACCAATTTTGAATAGAATCAGACCATAATCACAAATCTCGGCCGCCATTTCAAAGCCGCCATCTTGAATTTTCCAATTTTTACAGAAGAATCATAATTTTCGACCCCAAAAACCCCACATACCAATTTTGAATAGAACAGACCATAATCACAAAACTCGTCCACCATTTTGGAGCCGCCATCTCGTACGCCATATTGGAGCCGCCATTTTGTTTTTCCTTCACACAAAAATTTATAAATGCATTGTCACCGGAATTATGTACACCTGCCAAATTTCAAATCATTCGGACGTCTGGAAGTAGGTCAAAGGAGTCGGTTACAAACAAACATACAAGTGAAGCTAATATAAAGCGTGTAAAAAAGAAAGCTTGTAAACTCGACCTTCTAGAAAGTTTGCAGATCAATATTAAACAAAGAGAAATAATTTAAATAATAATTATTGGTTGAATTTCTTCCCCGAAGAACAGTAGAAGTGAATGTCTTTTGCTTGCTATTTTGATGTGATTTTCGAATAATATCTCGTACATTTTCAAAGATATAACAAAAGTTCGGAAAACTTTTTTTAATGTTCAAAAATGACAATTGTGACGCAGAAAAAAAATGGTACGAACTGAAAAAACCCAGTTTTCTTTACGCGAAAAAGTGTCTGCGGAGTGTCTATCGAAGCCATTTTTGGTAAATCCGAGCTTATTCCAAATCAGTGATTCACATGAACATGAGTAACAATTAGTCCAAAAAGAAAAATGTGATATTCTCATAATTGAAACTGAGAAAAAGTAGTCCAATCAATTCTCATTGATTTAAGAGAAATTATTTCTTTAATTCTCTTTTCTGTGACAAATGAAATTTCAATTCAGAAAAAGGTTTCTTGGATGTGGAAATCACAAATGCGTTGGATTGCAAAAGGATCACATTCTGTTTTTCAACTCAAGCAAATGTTTCACTTACATTGGGAAGTTTACACAATTCATAGAAAAGGGAAAGATCCTCTAAATATGAAGCCATACCTCGGTTTCACGACTGAAAAACCCATTTCAGCCAATTTCAGTAGCAACTAGCTACTGTGAAACTGGGGTATGGCTTTGGATTGGAAAGAAATTTACGTTGGAATTGTGGAAAATTCCCAATTTAAGACATTTGCTTCAGTAGAAAACTTCAATAAGAAACAAAATAAATAAATTATAGAAGAAGAGCTTTCTCGAATTCCAAATTTTATTTTTCATACAAAATGGAAAAACGGAAATCCTAAATTTTCCTTCAAATCCAACACAGTCTCCATAAAAAACAATTATACGAATGCAGATTAAGGCAGACGAAATCTAATTGTTCATCACAGAAGAGGAATCTTTAGAAAACAAGGATGTGCCGTAGATCATTCCCTGGAAAAAAACGAAAAGATCTAAAATTTAAAAAAAATTGATGAGGTCAGTAGAGTAGGGCCGACCTTGGACTCAATTACCAAAAAATTATAATAATAATTATGACTTTTTGGGCAACAAAATTAAAAATACAATTTGATAACCAATTACTTTATATTGTCCCAGGCGAGGTTCAGATAGGGGGAGCTCTGCTCTACCACTACTATCCTAAATATACCTTCCAAGCCCAAAAATATAATTATTATCAATTTTCGGACCGTTTCTTATTTAGAAAAAAAAAAGGTTTTTAATGAAAATCCCTTCTAAATCCTTTAATAATCTCATTTTCCAGATAGTTTACTGAAATTTGTTTTCAAATAAAAATAGGCAAAGTTACATTTGAAGTAAAAGAATGAATATCCGCCTATGGTCGGCATTTTCGATCAAAGCGCAAATCCTATTATGTTTTATCAGGGGTGGATGATGAACCCCATCCTGATCCAACTAAGAATGGATATACTATACCTTTAGACACTACTCTGAAGAAAATCAAGGATATACAAACTATGGAAATTTTCCTAAAAATCTAATCAAGTTAACCAAACAGGAATACTATAAAACAAAAATTGTAAATTCCCCAAAAAAAAACAAATAAAATAACAACGGGAAAAAGTCAAAGCTCATTGAACTTTATTATCATCCACGAGAAAACCCATGAATCTGTGACGCATATTAAATCTGTTATTTACCTACCTTTATGAAAAACCGTTAAAATTATAATTTTCTAACCCTTGCTGTAGCTCTAAGTAACTATAAAATGAAAAAATATAATATTTTACGTCCAGAAAAAGAGATTTTGTACTACAATGAGTAGAAATCAACAATTAAAAGGCTAAGAATGCATTGGTGACGAAACTAAACCATTCCAAAAATCTAATAATTTTTTTATTTTCTACCACTTGTAGTAACCCAAAGTTGATAAAAAATTTAAGAATATAATATGGTACATTGTAAAATGGTATTTCCGTGCAACTACATAAGTAGAAATCAACATATTATAGGCTGAGAAGCCATTGCTGCCGAAACTGCAAAGCACACTAAATCTATGTATGTACCTATATGAAAAATTTATAAAATAATAATTTTCTACTACTTGTAGTAACCCAAAATTGATATAAAATATTAGAATACAATATGCTACGTTCTAAACTGGCATTTTCATGCAACTACAATAAGTATAAATTAAGAATTCATAAGCTAAGAATCCATTGCTTTCCAAACTGCATCTATTATAATATGTTCCTACCTATGAAAAATTTATAAAATTATAATTTTCTACCACTTGTAGTAACCCAAAGTTACAATTAAGTTAATCAAAACATTCTATGTTTTGCTAGCGTCTTGTCGAGAAATATTTCCTATAGAAAAATGATTCAATTAGTCAAAAACTTGTCGTCTTATGAATGTGCCTAAAAAAAAATTTTTTTTTTTTTAATTCAAAAGATACTTCTCTATATAGTTTTTGATTGACGTTTCGGGGACTATATCTGATCTGCCCCCGTTCTCAAAATCTTCAAATTCTCATTCAATTGTTTTAATAATTTGAATTTTTTCTTGCAGAGTCTTTTTCGCTTTTCCAACTGACGGATGTCAATTGAGATCTGCCAAAAAAGTTTGAGAGTGACGTATTGCTCATTTGATATATGAGGTGTTGTTCAGATCAGTTTATTAGCATTCTATCATATCTCACTTCCTCTCTGAGTAGATGTATGATCCATTTCAACAGAATTTGTTGAAAAGCAGTTGTTATCGGAAAGAAGAATACAGGCCGTTTCTTTCAATTTTCTCCTCTCTTGATGTGGTTCTTCCATCAAGATTTTTGTCCTATTCCATTCAATCGTATGATCGCCATTGGATGTGAGGATATGTTCTGCAATTTTTGAGTCGGTTATTTGTCAATTTCTAATGTAACTCTCATGTTCACTTTGGCGCACTTCCAATGGTCTTGACGTTTCACCTATATAACTATCACCACACGAACAAGGTATGTTGTAAACACAGTTTTTGGTAATTTCTTCTGCGTTTTTTGGTTTTGTTAGTGTTAGTATAGATCTCATTGTGTTTGTTGTTCTAAATGATGTTCTCACATCATACCTATGTCCAATTCGTTTGATCTTTTCAGATAATCCGGGGACATAAGGTATTATGTTGGTTGTGAAATGTGTAGGTGGTGGGAGTTCTCCTGTTGGTTGTGTTAATTGATTGTTTGATGGGTTTTTGTTTTCAATGTGAGTGATTGTTTTTTCCACAATCTGATCTGGATATGCATTTTCCTTGAGAACATATTTTATGAGGTTTATTTCTTCTTGTAGATTATGGTTGGAATTGCAAACTGTTTGGGCTCGATTATAGAGACATTTAACTATGCATTTTTTCACACAATAACTTATCGGGGTGAACTAATTAGTTTGCCCTTTCTACACTTGTATAGATTTTCCTGATTATATTTTCTTTTTCAGACTGTGGAAGGTTACCCAAAAAACATGTAAAGAAACAGGTGATAATAAACCATATTAGATACTGTGATATGCAAATATGAAATCAAACAAATGGCATTCATTTTACCATCAGAATAAAATAAGGCTATAACCTGGATTTGAGAAATGGAGCAGAAGTGATTTCCGAAACATCATCAAAGAAAGTATATATTGTATTGATCATTTCCAATATAATTTTCTGATGTGAACTATTTCCAGCCAATCATTTCCAAACGGTACTTTACTGAAAAATTGAAAATTTGTTTAGTGTATTTTTTAATTCTGAATACCAAAACGCAGTAACGTATCGGATCTGATTCACCTTCGAGAATGTTTTCGTAGTTGCACCGTGAAAAAAGGAAATATCGTTGAATGTTGTCTACTCACAATGCAAGAATGAGCCATCCCAAAAAAAGTTCCGTTCTACCAGATAAACTCATGAAGTCATTTATGTTGAAAACAAGGACATTATTACATTACTGAGAGGACAATGACAAAGTGTATGTATTCAAGCAATTTGAATTGGAAACTTTCTCGTTTTGATTTCGTGTTATTTGATTACCTCATCAGCATTCACTTTGTGTGACATACAGAATACATTTCACTTGAGACTCCGCGTTGTTCTCTAGTAGGATGCTGTCAGCGGAATACTGACCCACTTGCAGGAGATAAAGTATTTGAAATCCGATATGCAGAGTATTCGCAGGACCCTCAGTACTTCAGATGCAGAGTGAAAAAAACTGAAAATCGAATGAAATTCTGATTCTCCATCATTTTTACTTCAACGCCTTGTTTGGCTTCGTCGTCGATTTTTATTCGGGTAGAACCTGGAATTGTGTGAATCAATCTCTCAAACTGAAGAAAAGCTAACTTTGTTCTTTTATTCGAATACCACTGGTGTGTGATTATAAAATGTTTTTTTTTTATGGACGCCTCTATACACACCCAGAAAAAAGTCAATGAATATTACAAATTACCAACTCTATACAGGGTGTCCACGGAAGGTGGCTCGCCCCTATAACTTTTTTGTTTTCGGAGATAATGGAATGAAATTTGAAGGATCTGTTTAATGCATAAGACTGCATTTTTTGACAAGTAACTCAACTTCATGCACATTTCGGATTCACTGAAAGTGACATAAACTTTCGATTTTTGAATGGGACACCTGGTATATTTACAGTTTTTTTGTCTCCATATGACATTTAAAATACAACTGTGTCATTTGTAACTGTTTGTGGCCGTTTTTTTATTTTATTTTCGTAATAAGTTTTTATTCTAGAAGGCTATGGATACGTTCAAATAACTAATTTCAGTCCTAAAATGTTTGTGAAAATACAACTTTACTGTTTTCGATCAAAATGTTTCAGCTATGTGAGGTTTTATTTAAAAAAATGTATTACATTTTTTTTTCAAATGGCAACATGGTGGCTCGTCAGTTAGAAAAAAACAGCATTTTATTACGATTAATTTGATACCGCACTCTATTAGGTTGTAAGAAAACTTTCAATAAATAACTGAAAATACCATATACCTGTTGAAAATGAAATAATTATTTTGAAACTACCTATTTACATATCTTTAGGGTTCCAGATATTCAAAGTGACCTCCATCTTGTTGCTGACAAAGGCGATTTTTTTTTATTGTTGCTCTTACAATGTTTCTCAACTGTCTTGGTGTGGTGTGGTGTGGTGAATAGCTGCCCTTACTTTGTCCTCTAATCCATGTCGTGTGGCAGGAGGTACATAATTAACCTCGTTTTTAATAGATCTCCATAAAAAAAATCTAGAGGCGTAAGGTCGGGTAACCTGAAAAGTTTTTTTAAAAGGAATAAATGAAGGTATAAATTGAAAACTACTCTATTTTACCTAGCCGGCCACCTAACTCTACCCATATTTCCAATCCAGTTTTCGTTGTATGTTTCATGCAGATATTCCGTAACTGCCTTCAGATTGTGTGGTGGAGCACCATCTTGTTGATAAAATAATCCAACTCAATTTATTAATGGAACTTCGTCCAAGAAATGCTCAATTTCCACTATCAAAAATTATAGGGCCCAAAATTCTGTCCCCTGAAATCCCAACACAACAGTTGAAACCAAACCGTTCTTGGAAATTTCCTTCCTCCATCAAGTGTAAATTTGCATCGGACCAATATTGCTTATTATTTCTGTTGAAATGTCAAATTAGTAAAACGGCTTTCGTCAGTATACAAAATTTTATATGGAAATGTGTCACTTTCCAAATATTTTCCAAAGAATCAATTGCAATACTCAAGTCTCCTTGCATTATCGTTTTGGTACAGGTGCTGGTGTAGTTGATATTTAAATGAATGATATTTATGTTTCTTCATAATGTTAGCTGCAGAAGACTTCGATATGTCACATTCTTTTGCGAGTGACGTATTAATATTTACTTGAACGTATGCCAGAACATATATTTCTTTTTCTTCACTCGCAACAAACGAATCGTTCCCATCATTATCAGGCTCATTTCGCATTTTTTTTAACCAGTTTTGTAAAATAGTGCCGGGTCGGGTGACGCCGATCAGAATATCTCTGTGCGTAGAGACGTGCAGCATCGGTTAAATTTTGCCTACACTCTCCAAAAACTAATAACATATCAACTTTTTCAGTTCTTGTATAAATATTGTTATTTTGCCATGATTTTCAAACAATGAGGTACACAATAACTACCTAATTGACTTTATAGAAGAGATGCAAAATAATATGTCGGCACGTCAATTTTTACCGCAACAATTGAATGATTTTGTTTCAGTTGTGTTGGTCACAGGCTACTCCATGATTGTAAATCTTATTTCAATCTCAATAAGATTCTTCATTTGACGAAAGTTCTAACGTTACATTTTCAGTTTTTTATCGAAAGTTTTCTTACAACCTAATAGAGCGCGGTATCGAATTAATCGTAATAAAATGCTCTTTTTTTCTAACCCGACGAGCCACCATGTTGCCATTTGAAAAAAAATAGTAATAAAAATTTTAAAATCAAACGTTACATAGCTGAAACATTTTGATCGAAAACAGTAAAGTTGTATTTTTACAAACATTTTAGGACTGAAATTAGTTATTTGAACGTATCCATAGCCCTCTAGAATAAAAATGTATTTCGAAAAAAAAATAAAAAACGGTTACAAACAGTAACAAATGATACATGGTTGTAATCTAAATATCATATGGAGACAAAAAAACTGAAAATATACCAGGTGTCCCATTTAAAAATCGAAAGTTTATGTCACTTCCGGTGAATCTGGAATTTGCATGAAGTTGAGTTACTTGTCAAAAAATTCAGTTTTATGCATTAAACAGATCCTCCAAATTTCATTCCATTATTTCCGAAAACAAAAAAGTTATAGGGGCGAGCCACCTTCCGTATATGCAAGGAAACAGTATTTTTTTTTAATGGCCAGAACAAAAAATACGGTAATTCTGGGTCATTCACTATAAATGCCATCAAAAATACAGTAGCGTGCAGATTTCAGGGATACCCTGTATATGATTGAATTTTTGGAATGACCTTTTTTCCTGATTTCAAGAATATACCATATGTTACCACACAATCAGTTAAATATTCTACATTATTTAAATGTCGAGTTAAATGTTTATTGCATTCGGCAATTGCCAATGTTTTCTTCCGATCAGGTCACCTGAAATTAGGCGGGTGGCGCTACTCAAATTTTTGTCGAATTTTACAAAGAACAAAACATAAACTTTTATTTTTTCCAGATTTTTAAACACTGTAATCCGTTATAAAATGGCATTATACACTTGTCATTTACGGGTGTGCAAGAGGTGAGATTACACCCTGTATAGCGGGTGACCCGGAACCAATTTCTATCTTCGTTGTTGTTTTATATGGATGTTTCAAATTCGGTACTTCGATTTGATGTTATGAGTGTACAATTTAGGAGGTATCAAACCAAATATGACACTTCCTGTTTGACCGGAAGCGCATCCAATTTTTATAATTCAAATGTAAAGTATATTTTTTTTTTGAAAATTACGATTCGATATAGAATCATCTTTTCAATATAATATCACAATCATACTTCCAATTCACAATCTGCTGATATAATTGAGATTTTATAAAGAATTACTTTTTGTATTCCCCTCGTAACGGAACATTTTCATGAAAGTATGCTATGGAAGATTGACCATCATGTAAGTGACAATAACTCATGGCCAAACTCTTTACACAATAAGTTTTATGCTATTTTTACAATTTTAGTTTTTCTTCATTTTTCAACATCATTTCTTTTGAATGTCAACATAGGAATTTTTAAAGTTGGTTAGAAACTCCAATACATATTGAAATACAAAACATGAAAAAACCTCCATATTTTTGTTTTATATTTATTTTCTATGAAGATAATTTCCATGCTATACCTACATTTGTATAGAACCTTTCAACTTCATCTCAATTGGCTATGATTTTGAATTTCTTCTATAGTTCTGGAATTATTTTTAAAACTGCAAAATCGGACGCAACAAAATATTTATTTCGATAATTTTCCTACAAAATAGTAGACATTTGGAACATGTACGGTCTAATTCAGTTCCAAAGAAATTCAACACCCATGACAGACTCAATTAATCTAATTGTTCAAAATGTCGCCCGTTAACGTTAATGCATTTTTGTATTTTTTCGGAGCATGCCCGCATAACATTCACTAGTTGAGCCGGAGTAATTTCGTTGATGACTCTCCTTACCCTGTCTTCAAGTTCCTCGCAATTTTGAGGTCTATTATGAGCATAAACTTCATTCTTCAAGTGGGCCCAAACAAAAAAATCCATTGCCGTGAGTTCTGGTGACCTTGGTGGCAAACGAACTGGACCATGAGTACCATTCCAATTGTCTTTGAAAGTTCTTGTAGGATGTCCTCGGACTACGACGGTGCTCCATCTTGTTGGAAATACATATCGCGATGTGTCGCCAAGGAAATGTCTTCAATAAAATTTTGGATTTCATCATTCAAAATTTGTAGGTACCGTTCACCTGTTAAAGTTCCATAAAAAAATAATTGGTCCCACTATTCTGGTTCCAAAAATGCCTAGCCAAATTTTGAATCCACATCTTTCCTGGTGTCTTCCTTCTCTGAACACATGCGGACTTTCTTGCGCCCAATAACGTAAATTATTTCTATTGAAATGACCATTTTTTGTAAAGCGTGATTCATCACTGTATAGAATATTGTAATGGAAAATTGGATTTTCTGTTTCTTTTCGTATAACCCAGTTACAATACACAATCCACCTCTGCGCACCATTTTCATACAAATATTGATGAATTTGATATTTGAATGAACGATACCGGTGTTTTTTCAAAAGTTTTATTGCTGTTTCTCTAGGTACCCCGACCTCATATTCGATCTGCCTTAATGATGTATTTGGATCGATTTCAACCGCTGCTAGAACAGTGATCTCCGTATCTTCGCTAACAATAACATGTTCCCCATCATGATTACTCCGTTCTTTCCTGAACTGTGACTCCAATATTGCAAAATAGTTTCAACTACTAGGTTGCGGACAGTTAGGATATCTCTCCTGGTACAGACGCAAGGCTAAACAGGAATTTTTCCTTGCTTCTCCATAAATCAACAGCATATCAACTTTTTCAGTTTAAGTAAATCACTAGTAGTTGTTCATTTCACAAATAATTATATTAGAAAATTCAGAAAATTCGAAATGTCAATTTGGCGTAAACACAACGACAGAACAATTCAACAAATTTAATTCCATAGCCAACTAACATGAAGTTTAAAGGTTCAATACAAATGTAGGTATAGCATGGAAATTATCTTCATAAAAAATAAATATAAAACAAAAATATGGAGGTTTTTTCATGTTTTGTATTTCAATATGTATTGGAGTTTCTAACCAACTTTAAGAATTCCTATGTTAGCATTTGAAAGAAATGAGTGTATTGATGTTGAAAAATGAGGAAAAACTGAAATTGTAAAAATAGTTAGTCTGCATAAAACTTATTGTGTAAAAAGTTTGGCCATGAACTATTGTTACTTACATGATATCGTTCAATCTTCCATAGCATACTTTCATGAAAATGTTCCGTTACAAGGGGAATACAAAAAAAATTTTTTTATAAAATCTCAACTATATCAGCAGATTATTGGAAGTATGATTGTGATATAACATTGGAAAGGTAGATTTGTTGAAAATATAAACAGGATGTTCATAAAATCAGATGTGGAATCATCTGCGACTGAAAGATAAACTTTAGTCACTATCTTCCATCGTCAAGATAACCTCTTGTGGGGTATTCATGTTGAAAAGGGAAACATTCTCAATTTAATATTGATAGAAAGATTTTTCTGTGAATTGAAGAATTCACGATCAAAATGAAGTTATTTTTAGTGAATGTCTAACAAAAAACAACTACTTCCCCGGCTAAAGCCACGCTGAACATTGAACTACATCTGATAGATATTCTGAAAAGGCCCCAACTCAAAAGAAAAAATCTGAAATTGAAAATTTGCATTTTCATTCAGATAGTTATTTGATTTTCTATTCCAGTCTTAATTGAGAACTCATAAAGATGAATGAGGCAAAGAAGAATGTTTTCCAAAAGAGAGTACTCACCAGAAATCATTCGTAACATTGACGCAGGAGAGACATCGCATTCACTAGGTCTTCAATACATTTTTGTCGACGAAAATCCATTTCACGCTTCCACGATTATCAGGAAGACCAGAAGGAATGGGAAACACATTTTCAAGAAGCAATCTCACTTTGCAAAGATGGAAAAAGTTAGAATCATTTCTTTTGGAGAGACACTTTGAAATTAGTGTTTTCTGACATTAAAACCTGTCATGGGGTATGATAGATTGATTTGTTGAAAATATAAACAGGATGTTCATAAAATCAGATGTGGAATCATCTGCGACTGAAAGATAAACTTTAGTCACTATCTTCCATCGTCAAGATAACCTCTTGTGGGGTATTCATGTTGAAATGGAAAACATTATCAATTTAATATTGATAGAAAGATTTTTCTGTGAATTGAAGAATTCACGATTAAAATGAGGTTATTTTTAGTGAATGTCTAACAGAAAACAACGACTTTCCCGGCTAAAGCCACGATGGACATTGAACTACATCTGATAGATATTCTGAAAAGGCCCTAACTCAAAAGAAAAAATCTAAAATTGAAAATTTGCATTTTCATTCAGATAGTTATTTGATTTTCTGTTCCAGTCTTAATTGAGAACTCATAAAGATGAATGAGGCAAAGAAGAATGTTTTTCAAAAGAGAGTACTCACCAGAAATCATTCGTCACATTGACGCAGGAGAGACATCGCATTCACTAGGTCTTCAATACATTTTTGTCGACGAAAATCTATTTCACGCTTCCACGATCATCAGGAAGACCGGAAGGAATGGGAAACACATTTTCAAGAAGCAATCTCACTTTTGCAAAGATGGAAAAAGTTAGAATCTCTTTGAAATTAGTGTTTTCTGACATTAAAACCTGTCATGGGGTTGATAGATTGATTTGTTAAAAATATAAACAGGATCTTCATAAAATCAGATGTGGATTTTTCAATTCACAGAAAAATCTTTCTATCAATATTAAATTGAGAATGTTTCCCTTTTCAATTGGAAAGGTAATTCTATACCAAATGGTAATTTTCAAAAAAAAAAGATATACTATCTATTTGAAATATAAATATTGGATGCGCTTCCGGTCAAACCGAAAGTGTCGTATTCGGTTTGATACTTGATAAATTGTCCATTCATAACATCAAATCGTTCTATCGAATTTTAAACATCCATATAAAATAATAACGAAGATACAGGGGGGTAAATTGGTTCCGGGTCACCCGGTATAGCAAAAAAATCAATAACATCTATCATTTCAACTGCAGGCGCTAGGTGTATGAATATATCTTCAAACTAAGTGATCATTTTCATTCATTATAATATTAACTTCCTTATTCTTCTGCCCATCACCTTATTTTTCGATTATTTTCTCTGGAATACCTGTCTTCGAAATCTAAATGAAGGTACGTCATAAAACGTTGAATGAATATTTATGAATAAACTTTCCAATCCCTTTTCCATCGATGTCAATTTCTCCATGAAATTGAAGTGAATTCAATGAATATAGGTAATATGTATGAGTGCCATAAGATGAAAATATATTTCGTCAATTCATTCCATTGTTGAGGTTCGTTCCGGTATGCTCAATCATAAGCAGTCTGAGCAACCTCACCTTGAGTAATAGAATATTGTTCGTAATGATTGTATCGACCATCTTCGTCGCGTGTATTTTCCACCAGTGGTAGTGGTAGAGAGTCAAACGAATCCCAAGGACGGGCCAAAACATCAAGATGTACAAAACAATGATTAAAATAGTCTAAGAGCCGGTGGGAGGTCGACCTTCACCGATCTGATAACTCGATGAGACATATTTTTTATCAAATATAATTTATAAACAAATATGCCTATGATAACTTGCCTATCGAAAAGTGTTCATAGCTATTTTTAATTGAATTAATTTTAATCAATTTTCTTTCATCACCTTCTCTCTTTTGATAACTGTATGAGTTTCATCTCAACTGATAGTTTTTAACACTCAGAATATGCCTAGGTACTTGCCTACTTATTTCTGTGCATGGCTACCTGGCAAGCAGATGTGAACAGGTAAGTCAATATAGGTACCTACACCGATCTGTTAACCAATCGAAATTGATATCATAGGTAAGATAATTTAATTACAAAATCAATCGTATAGGCTTGCCTGCAAATAATCGTACATAAAATATTATTGCCAAGCTATAAAGTCTTAGAATTTTAGCTATTTGATAGGTGCGAGAGTGAAAGTAGAGCGTCCGAGGTCCGTGTGATAGAAGAGGACACAACATAGCAGCTGCACGCTACCTGACCGTTAAATGTATCCGAGTGCGCATGCTCGTATACATGTGAGTGACAGTGACAGCATTTATTTACACTCGACAGTAATTTTGAACTCAAATTATTATAATTCTAATTTCGATCACAATTTTTGTATTATTTCACACTATATATACTTACAGCTATGAAATAATCAAAAATAAATAATTTAATATATTAATAAAAAATGAAAATTCAACAATTTTTTTTTTCATTTTAAAGCTATATTTTTTATTTGAAATTAAATAAAGAATAATTTATTTATTTTTAAAAAAAAAACCAAAGGGAAATTTAAAATTTTAGTATAATAAATTTAAAAAAACATCAATATAGAAAAATAAAATTTAATACATTTATGTTGTTAAAAGCGTTTATTACAAAGCATATAAAAGAGTTCAAAATTACTGTCGAGTGTAAATAAATGGTGTCACTGTCACTCACATGTACACGAGCATGCGCACTCGGATACATTCAACGGTCAGGTAGCGTGCAGCTGCTATGTTGTGTCCTGTTCTATCACACGGACCTCGGACGCTCTACTTTCTCTCTCGCACCTATCAAATAGCTAAAATTCTAAAACTATATAGCTTGGCAATAATATTTTATGTACGATTTTTTGCAGGCAAGCCTATACGATTGGTTTTGTAATTAAATTATTCTACCTATGATATCAATTTTGATTGGTTAACAGATCGGTGTAGTTACCTATATTGACTTACCTGTTCACATCTGCTTGCCAGGTAGCCATGCGTAGAAATAAGTAGGCAAGCCTACCTAGGCATATTCTGTGTGTTGAAAACTATCAGTTGAGGTGAAACTCATTCGGTTATCAAAAGAGTGAAGGTGATGAAAGAAAATTGATTAAAATTAATTCAATCAAAAATAGCTATGAACACTTTTCGATAGGCAAGTTATCATGGGCATATTTGTTTATAAATTATATTTGATAAAAAATATGTCTCATCGAGTTATCAGATCGGTGAAGGTCGACCTCCCACGGTCTCCTCTACTATAGAATCCACAAAATATTTGTGTCATATGGATGACGTTCTGACCCGGCATATAAAATAGCTTTTTAGTTTGTCACATTCCTAGAAGAGAAAGGTGTCACGTGCAAATAACATAGCAACATAGCAAATAACATGGACGAACAAACCTCATGTGAAAGGAACATACAGTGCAAACAAAAATTATTAAATATAATATTCGCATTTTACATTGTAGTATCCTGAAGATGACTTCATAAAAGTCGAAAAGTCAGCAAAGAATCAATAGTGATTTCAGTATTGGACCTTACCCGAACATAATTTAAAATTTACTGTAATCACGTTACAAATCTTCTAGAACAAAAAATTGAAGCACGGATTTGTTTGTCTGTACATCTTGGACAAAAACTCTTCGAACAGAAAAAGAAAGTTTGAGAATTTTTTCATTTTGAAAATAGATTTTGAGGCAGTATCGAATTGTAATCAACGTGATGAACTGTTTGGGTAGTCACATATGCAACGAGTACTTATTTGGAAGGAAATATTTATACAGATACGTTCTGCATAAAAATTCATGAAAATAATTCAAGACATTTTCTGAGCGATTAATTCCTTTTTACACGCTTTCTAGTAGTCAGATTAACCTGAAGTTTGGCAGATGTTCATAATTCCGGTGACAATGCATTATGGAATTTTTGCTAGAAAAAAAAAAAAATGCCGGCTCCAATATGGCGGACGAGTTTTGTGATTATGGTTCGATTCCATTCAAAATTGGTATGTGGGGCTTTTCGGGGACAGAGATCATATTGATTATAGCTCGATTCCAATAAAAATTGGTATGTGGGGGTTTTTGTAGTAGGAGATCATGATTTTATTGTCAAAATCTACGAATTCAAGATGGCTGCTCCAAGATGACAACGAGTTTTGTGATTATAGCCCGATTTCGTTCAAAATTGGTGTGGGGGGTTTTTGGCGTCGAATATCATGATATTTTTGTCAAAATTCATGAATTTAATAATCCAAGATGACGACGTGTTTTGTTATTATGGCCCGATTCCATTCAAAATTGGTATATGGGTTCTTTTGGGGTCGGAGATTATCAATTTTTGAAAGAATTCAATAAAATGACGGATTAAAAAAAATATTAAGACAAGATTTCATACAAATGCACTGAAAAGAAAAATATAATTTCTCTAATTGTTTGACCTAGGTAATTCTTGTGAGTAGCAGATTCTAAGGCTTGCCGCGAATATAAAATAGGTAGAATCTGCTACTCACAGAATAACCTAGGTCATAAAATTAAAGAAGTTGAGTTTTCCTTTTTAGTGCATTTCTAAAAAGCTTGTCTTGATTTTGTTGGTCACTTTCATTTACCTAACGATACTTGATGTAATTCATCCCATTACACCATGTGGAGATTTTAGTTTTTTAACTGATACTTGGAATTTATTGCTTCCTGAAGATGGACTCCCATGTTTTGCAAAACTGAATATTTCATTTTGTTCAAATGTTATGAGTATCAAACATATAAGAGAGAGTGTAGTTTATTTTCAACCGACAAAACCAAAAAGGAAGAGGTTCTCTAGTCAACGGGTATATTTTTTTTTTTTTATATATGACCACGCATAACTTCTCACTGAGACGTCTGATTCCAATAATTCTTTTTTCAATGGATAGGGTGTACTTCGAAGATGGTCCCATTTCAATTTAAAAGATGAAATCCACCCCTAAGGGTAACAAAATGAAGGATATTGATCACTCACCCTCTGAATTCTGGTCCGTTAACCGATTCTATCAGGCATAACTTTGTACTGGGTTCTTCGATTTGGATGATTCTTTTATTAGATAGAATGTACCTCATAGTTGATCATTTTTGGATTTCGAGTAGAATTTTCCACCCTTACGGGTAGAAAAATAGGGAATAATTGGCAGACATATGTAGTTGACAATGACAGATCGCTATTGTCATTATTTTTGTCCTCCTACATCCGTCACAATCATTATATTCTATGAGAGGACGGAATGATATACGAAGTGATGAAATAAACTAACCAGAACAACACAAATAATTTATATTACAACAAATAGTAAAAGTACACAATCATATTATTTAACTGTTAATAGTTGAAGTAAGGTGGGTAAGTAAGTATTTTGGAAGTAAATCACAAAAGAAGAAGGTAGTAATTAGTAGATTTCAGCCACAAAAAATTGAAAAATTAAAACTTTCTAACAAAAAATTAAACCGACGAAATAGGGAACTGAAAAGTAAAAAATAAAATAAACCTTCTTAGTTTCAATAACTAAGTTTATAAACTATTGTATGTAACTAATTTTGAGTCGGCGCCAAACGAACAATCAACAAAGATCATTAAATTACTTCAAAAAATTAACAGAATGTCACCGCGCAACTCGATGGCATCATTTTACGCCTTACCTAATTCATTTGCTGGTTTGTTTGGCGACGACTCAAAATTAGTTACTCACATTAGTTTAGTTCAGTTATTGAGACTAAGAAGGTTTATTTGATTTTTTACTTTTCAGTTCCCTATTTTTGTTATGGTAAGAGATAAAAAGAAACAACCGTAAATGAGTAATAACTCTTCGATGGTGCTAGAGTTTTACTTGAACGAAAATAAATCGAAATATCGACGGTAACTGCCGAACCGTTTGACCAATCGAGCTGTATGAAGATACCATTTGTTTTCGGCTGTCGCCAGTCAAACGGAAGTATCACTATTAAAAAATAACTATATCGCACGGAACTTGACTTGCAATATGTCATTTGAAAGCACCTGAAAAACTATTTCCAAAACAGTCAAAATTATTTCTCCAACTGACATCTGTCAAAAAAAATGGCAAATTTAAAAACTTTGCCATTCAATTATTCGAAATCTATCCGATGGATTAGAACTAAATTCGCTAGGGGTGCAACACAACAAAAAAATTAAATTGAGTCTGGAGTTGGAGCTTTTTACCATTTTCCAGTCTGGCGCACGAATGTTTAATTTTCCTCCTGGGCGTTACCATCCGTGACGGCCGCTCACCCGGGCTTTGACTGGGACGACCGCTCAATTGACTGGGGTCAAATTTCTCACTTGACTTCGTACAGCCCTAATAATGTTTTATTTCAAAATAACCCCTTTCTCCCGACGCCAGTGCCGGTCAAGTTTTGGGGTGTCCCACAACGGTTTTTTTTAATATTCTAACTTTTTCCACATGCACTAATAGTTGATAGTCCATTAAACAATAAACATATTTATCTTCTGAAATTTTTACCAAAACTTCCCAATTTCGCGGTTCCCAAAAATTTGGAAGAATTTGACAAAAAAAATAAAAAAAATTTAATTTTTTTCCGCATTATTAACCACTGCAATTCGTTATGTAATGTCATTATACACCCGTCATTTCTTCTTAAAATTCAAGTACTAGCTGAAATGGTAAATAACCCGCAACAATCAACTAAGCTGAGACATGTAATGTTGAAGATGATTCGGACTTGAATTTGCGAGACCATGGCAGAAAGACTATGTTTTTAGTGAAAAGAGAACAGTCAAGTATGGTGTTCCTCAAGGTACTGTCCTGGGTCCGATTTTTTTTAATATGTATTTGAACGATCTCTATAAACTACAGATAGAAGGAGACGTAATTAGCTATGCAGACGACACCGCAATCATATACAAAGCTGACTCCTGGGAAGCACTCAAAACCTGTACAGAAATTAATTTCAAAATTATTATGGAATGGTTTGACAGCCGTCTGCTTTCCATTAATGTTGATAAAACTATTTACGTTCCGTTCACCTCATACGCAAAGTACCTACACATATATATTACAACCTGAACATTTCCACTAGAAATGGCAATTTTAATATAAAATCAGCTACAAGTGTGGAATATCTAGGTATTTATGTTGACATTAATTTAAAATGGGACATCCATGTCAATTATGTCGTGAAAAAAGCCAGATATGTACTGTATAAGATGATATATTTTTGTGAAATATTCGATATTAAATACTTACGGATACTATACTATGCACTCTTTGAAACCCACCTCAATTATGGGATAATTGCATGGGGAGCTACAACAAAAAATCATATTTCGCAGCTAGAAATTATTCAACGAATGGCAATCAAAAGTATGTATAAAAAACCATATACCTACCCCACAGAGGACCTACATGAGGATACCAAAATTATGGACATAAGGCAACTCTATTTCTTCCAAACAGTAACTAGACAACACCTTAATAAACACGAATTAATACCAATTAACCACACTCATGCTACTCGACACAGAATTAACTCAGTATGTGTACCAAAACCTGAAAAAAATATCTTACGACGGTCATATGTTTACTTGGGACCAAAACTATATAACTCCATACCACCAGAATTGAAAGAAATTAACTCTACTTCACTCTTTAAAAGACACTTGAGGAATTGGATGACACAAACAGACAGACTGAAAATCCATCAACTTCTTGACCTGACTTTAAGGTTAACATTCTGAAAAGAAATTGGCAATTTTCTGAATACAGTGATAAAATGTGTTATTCTGATGTATAAGCTATATCATTGTAAAGTTTCATTAAAATCCATCCAGTAGTAGTGGGATAAATTTACTAACCCAGCCTGTACTTGAGCAGCCACTTCTAAAATTATTTACTTTTTTCGCCTGATGAGGCTTGTGCTTGAGAGTCCTCGACTCTTAAATTTTGTAAATTTGTATTATGTTTTTGAAAATGTCTTACATACTTTCGGAACAGTCTTGAACAAAAGCCAACTCTGCCTTTTGGTAGATCATTCCTCCTTTTTATACACGCATTAATACCACTGATTTGTGTCATTTTCTCGACTTTTTTAGTATATGAAGTATATGACTTGAAAGTCATTGAAGATGTTTTTTTGACTATATGGTTGTTTATCTGAGATTACTTACTAGCGGACAGCAATATTTCTACATCTTCTTTATTGATGAAGACCGAACTGTGAATATTTCTACAATTAGTAAGAGAAAACCTCACTGTCCATTCTTTTTCGTCGATGTTTTTCATCAAAACTTTTCTCTCAACAAGATGTCGCTGAAGTCAGCTTCGGATTTAAATCTCATGCATGGATTTATATAGTCGACCATGTGAATAATGCTCATGAATTGAAAATGTGTGAAAACGGCGATCGGAAAAAATGATTTTTCAACCACTTTCAGTAATCAAGAATACTGGGTCAACTTGAGGTATATATACCCATTTTGCATGGGGTATTTCTACCCCCCGGCTCGGTGATTATATTTTGAAAAGTAGATGGGATCGGATGAAAAATAACGTTTCGAGCAATAAATACACCTAATTACTTCATTCGCCACAAAAGTAGCAATTCATGAAAATTAACCCTCAAGGTGATGGTTCCACCCCTAACATCTCCATATTTAGCAAATCAGACGAGATCAGGTAAAATATGGAGTGTCCCTAGATTAAGAGTATTACTACTGTCACTGCAAACGACACCTGCGACTCAATCGTCGGGAGGGTGGTTTTACCCCCAACTCCTCAGGTACAATATTCTTAATATTTTGAAAAGTAGATGAGATCAGATGAAATACATTATCTCAGGCAACCAGTATCATCACCTTATGCAAAATCAGAATAGCGATTCATGGAAATTAGCAGTCAGGGTAGTGGTTTCATCCCCAAATATCCTTTTGCAATACTCTCAATTATTGCAAAACTGGACGAGATCAAATGAAATACGAAGTGTCATGTGATCAGGAATATTGATACTGTCACTGCAAGCATAGTGACACATGCGATTCAATCGTCGATAGGGTGGTTTTACCCCTACACTTAACATGCAATGTTCTCAATATTTCGAAACGTAGATGAGATCAGATAAAATGCAATATATCAGGCAACGAATATCATCACTGTTCGCATAATCAGAATAGCGATTCATGCAAAATAACAGTCAGAGTGGTGG